>JAZAYU010000083.1:2082206-2682206 GCA_038501625.1 Corbicula japonica | reverse complement strand
GTTTTGATTTCAGTCAGTCAATGGTCACGTTTGAAAAGATAATGAACAAAAAATCGCCCAATCCAATGTTCCACTGTATGGCAAGAGTTTTTTTTTAAAGCTGACAGCTTAATACTAAGGCTATGTTTGAAATTAATTTTATTTCTAATATTGTTTATCTGGGAGTGAGGAAGGGCGGTTAAGAATTGGGGTAAGACCTGCTATACCTAAGACTTTTTCCATTCATATGTTATAGAATGTGAAATATAGAATCATACAAAAATAGCACACATATGTTAATTCTGATTTTTTTTTAAAGGAGCAGTGTGGATAGGGTAGGACCCGCAATCCACTCTGACATCAAACATTACAAAACCATATTTCTAATTTCCGTCTTGTTGCGGTGGGAGTGGTGATGGGAACCCGTTCCCCACAACAAGTAGAAGGGACATATGTCTTAGGTTGGACATCGGTCACGTTTAATTTACAATTAAAATGTATGTATTCTTTTTTAATATAAATATTAACATAAATAAATATAATTTAAATGATTGAATAGCGCCGAGACAACAGATTAAGACGGGTACCAGTCCTAACTTGTGGTACCATGACGTCATCAAAGTTGAACAACTTCCTAACTGATTAAACAAATCCTGTTTTAACCTAGTAGCCTGTTAAATAAGTGCAATGGGTAAGCTATTGAGCTTTAAAATTTATGAGTTCAGTCGCACCACAGGCGTACATTTATTTCAGAGCATTAAATGGGTTGTAATCTAACTACAATACAAACAAGAAGTACCTTGGTGTTGATAAATATATGAAAAGGGAAATACAGTACAATGAAGCAGATACAGTTGAATTTTATTTGTGACGGGTTTCGTTAAAAAAAGGGGTCAGAGAGCCACTGTTTGTGGGGTATTTTGTTCACCCGGGGCCTTCGCGGGCGAATGATTATTCTTACCAAAATGTCCGAACTTAAAACCTCGTCCGGGAAAATATTGTTTATAACCATAAACAACCTCCCCTCTTGATGCTTTTCTGGTGAAAACAGGCACTTAATAAAAACGAAATAATCAAACAATAGTCCATATGCATTATAATTCAGTTTTTATGTACAAGGTAAAAGAGTATTAGTTGAAAAACAAGGTCATAAGCCAGACTAGGCTCAGTTGAATGGGCTCTCGTGCGCCAGCTCATTCACTGTTGCTTTGTAGATTATTTTATCAAATGAATAGCAACGTAGATCCTGATCAGACCTCGTAACAGCACGGGTTGATCTGGGTGTATTGGGTCTACACTGGTCGCCTGTAATTAGTTATATGATTCTTTGTAAAGCAAACATTAAATTTTATGGTTCATTTACGGACCGAGACAAAATTTCAAGTTGACGGGGTACACATTTTTTTGACTATGCATCGAGTTTCGCCTCGACCACCTCTGATCCATGTACAGGAGTAATCGATTCATCTTTTAATCACGATGATTTATCCGAAATAAAGAGAAAAAACCTCTAGAGTCGGTTGAATTTATTACAATTAGATCAGGGGTTAAGATTTGAAACGACGATCAACACATTTTATTTTAATATCTTTGTAGAGTTTATTGGCGAATTAAAATGTCTTACCTTCAGATTTTTGTTTGTAACACGAGTGATTAACCGCCACATCATGAATGATTAAAATAAAGACTGTATTGATGTATTAAACATTAAACTCATAATGTTAAGATAACTGATGAAACTGTCCGTGTTCGCCCACTAAGTTTAACAATGAAGTATAAGCAACAAGGAGTTTTACTTACATTACAATATTTATTCCCGTTTTCTGTATAAAAACACTAGTTATGGAATAAACAACACCGGCTGCAATATGATACGATAAAATTAACCATAGAATGGCCCATATTATAGTTACCTTTGTATATTATACCAATAATATACCGCTTTTGACCAGCCGATAGTAACTTGTACATTAGTGGGATCAACCGCAAGGCTAAAATCGAGGCCAGCTGGTGAGTATATAGGACAGACTAGCTATCTATAGCTCAATGTAGAGCAGACGTACGGTACAGGGTTATATGTACTGTAACACGCTATAGTGACTTGGAGATATTGGAAAACAAGTTTACTTTTACGTTAGTACAGGAAGCAAAAGAAGAAGAAAACCTTGCATAAACCATGAACCTAAGGCCCAGGTGTTCTGTAGGCTGGGAGAAATAGCATTTAATAGCAAACTGTAGGGACAACAAATAAATATAGGCCTATTTCATAGAGTTCTCTATGTACTCGTGTTACAACCATTCGAGAAAAAAACGAAAAGGATTATACAATGACCATAGTTGTGCTTTAAACACAAAATATCTGGTTAAACACTCCTAAAACATACATAATCTATCACTCAACAGAGTAATAATATTGAATGGTTCATTAAACGCGATATGCGTTCCGACCAGTGCCGCCCCGGTGATTGTGAATATATCACAGGTCAGCACGAATATTGAAATCCTCTTCAGACATTAACTGTGTAATATTGTGTTATTATGTTTTAAGATGTTAATCTTGAAACTTTCACTTTTAACCAGAAAATGTGCATTAATGGTTTTGAAGCTTACGCCCAGTTTATCCTTCATAACAATTTTAAGATATTCGGGTACAGACCGCGGGCTGAACGGCTGTCAGTAGATAATTTGCAATATTAGTGAGTGGTCCTGGGTTCGAGTCACGACTTGAGTGAACACCGTGATAATGTTTAATGCATGGAAAACACTTACCTTGTTGCAGAATTACACGAGATTAGTTAAACCACTGGAAGTCATAATATAACGAAACTAAACTTATTTCAAAGGTGGGCATTATTTACACTCGCACTGCGGGATTGATCAGTGCTCATCGATGTTGTTGAATTTATTTGTAAGGAGTTCCCGTGCGAGCTTTCTCTGCGACGTTTGAATTGAGCTAGAATTTGAAACGGCCTTATTCACCGAGGAGTGGATCAGATAAGAACAGATCTTCTATTAATGTGATGGTAATAGTGTATGCTGTATGCACTTGGTGCACAGTATATCCAGAACATTGTAGTTCGCAAACCAAGGCAGTTCATATAAACCATTCTGATCTGAAGCGTGTTAACCAAATGACTTTCTAGATAGCGTTCTTCACATTTTCGGCAGGTTGAAAAGGCGACATTACAAGAAGCCTAAATCTAAACAACGAAATGCAGACAAAACAGTATTTGTATTAAATACATTTGTGGTTGGCATTTCAAATAGTGTTAAGTTTGATCCGTCCGCGACGACAGCGAAACCGGCTTGCTGAGATATATAAAAATATCCTTATTTTAAATGGGGCCGTTACAACATGACGTTTTGGTCAGTGTTCTATAACGTTTTTTGTTAAGGATTGAATCAATATTTAATGGTTTTCATTTGGATGTGGAAAACAGTTGGGTTGTTTAAAGTGTGTGAAGCACGAAGGGCTTCGTGCGTATTTTAAACAATCTAACTGTTTTTGATACCCAAATGAAAACTATCAAATATCGATTCAAATCTTATATTTACACTCATATATGCTCTCGTTAATACAGAAATTAACACGCTCGTCTAACAAAGACAAATCTTTCGTCGCGCGTCCGTTGCACGTTAGCACATGCTTATTGTTTTATTGGTTTCTGGTGCGTTTTACTTGGTCGCTGTTTAACTTTTCTCGTGCGTTAGATCCACGCTAGTCATGCAGTAGAGCGATGCTTATATAAGTAACATGTGAGCTAACTATTTATTTTTTTTGTTTACAACACAAGAGTAAAAGAGAAACGAAACAGGTTGACATCACCCTCCTTGACTTTGCCAAGGCATTTTATAAGGTTCCTCACCACCGCTAACTACAGAAGCTTGATAATTAAGGGGGAAGAGGTAGCATCAAAATGTGTATACAGTCCTTTCTGAGCCATCGCACCCAGCAAGTGGTCCTGGATGGAGCCAAGTCAGAAACAGCAGATGTCCTCTCCTGCGTTCTGCAAGGTACATGCCTTGACCTACTGTTGTTTCTGGTATATATCATTAATGATCTACCAGACAACAACTTCAAGAAGACCTTACGGCACTGAAACAAATGGGAAGAAGCACGGCAAATGAGCTTTCATCCGGCCAAATGTACCGTTATAAGTATCACCTAACAACGCCGTAAAACAACATTTTCCACAATATACTTCATCCACGGCCACCAACTTGAAGTTGTCGAAGCCAGTAAATAGGCAACTCACGGTGACCAATCAGGACGGTGCCTTGTTGTGCGAAATGCGTTTCGTGTTGCCTTGTTGTCCCATACAACGGCGCATAGTAAGATTTTTATAAAAATTTTATGTAAAATTTTTTGCAAAATCATTAATTTCTTTTTACTATCGGTTCTTTCATTTAAAAGAAAAATGTGAAGGAACATGTTATCGTTTTCTTTACCGGTTTCAAGTACTTAAGAAAGCAGAAGAATATGGCTTGTTTCAGAAAAGCTTGTTTTGTCAATGTGTATTGACCCACTTGTATTAAATTTTGTTGTGAGTAATTTTCAAGGGAGGTTTTAACGATTTTTAACACACTGGACTCGTCCATTTTATTTCCAGCGTAAAACAGTCTTGACATCGACACATGAAAACGCAATATTAATGTGGTATATAAATTAAAAAGTGTTTTTAAAATATTATAAAGGAACGGTCCCTGTTGATACATGGCACCGGTTCCTTATTGTGCCTAAACCGATTACAGTATTGTTGTTTAAATGCGGAGACTGTTGATTTGGATTCTGCCATTTTTTGGATTCTGAGGCCGTACTGAATTTCCTTCTGCATCTCCTTCTTGTGTTCGTTTTAATGGCAAAAGTGTACATCATTTTACAAAGAAACAGTCATTTCGGTTGCAAGATTCAAACAAGTCAGTTTAAACTTAAGAAACAGAAAACGTGTGAACTACAAAACACAGGTGCCATGTGCTTCTTTAGATAAGGCCCTTTTAAACAGCGAATTGCTTACTAGTATATTGTCAAATGTGCATTATTTGTTGCTAATAAAAATGAAAAATCGGGGTTCAAAGCTGAGAAATTATTTCAAAGCGATATTAGACGTAATGACACTTTAAGAATAACCGAATTTATGCTTATAATAAAATATGAATACCGCTAAAATGCCCCTTTAATCGGTGTCCGCGCCGGGTGGTGGTGGGGGGGGGGGCGGTGGCACGTGCCCCCGCTGGATTTGCCCCTGAACTTATACTTCCATTTAAATATTTGAAAATCAGAATTACTATTTTTGGCGTTATCGAACCAAAAATATACCTTTGTATGTTTTTATGTTGTGATGTTATGTTACATAGGCAACCGTTGTCTGAAAATCAATGATACAGCTTCTGCATCAACAGGCGCATTTTCTGAGAAAAAACAAGCGTTGATCTTCTGAATGAATATACCAGTGTTTAATGCACCAACCTCTAATTTTCACTAACTTGTAGACAGAGTACTGACTATAATTATATTCTAACAACTGCAAATCATAAAAGCTATAACATTATCAGTAAAAATCGACACTTTCGACGAGACCCAATGCATTTTGTGAAGAAGTGACTGTTTTTTTTTCTACTTTACAAGACTACCACAAAATTTATTGACCTGTGGTGTCTCAGTAAGATCATTCAGTACGTTTCTTTTATGGGCAAGTGTAGGGTTGGTGCATCACAAAAAGTTTTTTAATCTCCAGAGGAAAATGTTTAACTACACACAATTCTATGGTAGTAATTCCGAAGGTTCATAGGTGTTTATTGTAGGTGGCGTCTTTTATTTTCAAATTATTAATATAATAAACACAATGCTCGCTATTCCTCTCAATAGTTCAAGTATAATGACGGTGAAGCAGAGTTTTATTAACGTGGTTATACATGTTATGCATTTTCACGTTTTGGTTGCACTTCGTCGATGGTGGCAGGAGTTTACGTATTTAAGAAAATTTCTCGGGAAAATTCGATTAGTTTCTTTGATACCTGTAATCGTGTTCATGCTGTTTTAACGCATAATGCTTTCAGTGTGGTTATCGAGTACTAAGAGGTTATTAACCGGTGTTCAAGGGCCGGGAGGTGATATTGGCCCGGAAGAGCAATATTGGCCCGAGAGCTTTAACTCGAGGGCCTATGTTGCTCGGCCGGGCCGATATCACCTCCCGGCCCTTGAACACCGGTTTATAACCATTTTATTACATGTGCCGGGCTGATATCAATGTCTGCCATGCTATACATGTAAGTCATACATTAACTGAGCACTCGTCTATTTGTACATTAACTACGTCACGGTGAATGCTTTCGCTACTGTAAGTACTACGTCATTTAGAGTTTTGTGACGTAATTGAAGATTGTTTACATTTTCAAACTGTAACAGAGCAAGTTGCTGACAGTTGATTTTTTAGTTTTATTTTGTTTTAAGTCATTAGATCCCTATGTCTTCGAACGATTTGATAAAATTGTGCTGGATATGGGATTGTAAAAAGGTGAATTCTGGAAGTGTTTTACAGCGGTATGGGTATGTAAAGGCTGTTATTTGTGAGTGTTTCATTCTCATAACGCTGCTGCGAGCTTCAATTCAACAAAAACATATCTTGTTTCAAAGAAAAATAGGCATAAAGGAAATATGAAGGAACATGATTCTGGAAATAGTGCTTTTGTTCTTGGTTGTACCTAGGTATGTACAATTTCTCCATGTTTCTCTTGTCATTGTTATCGCTCTCAGAATATGTCTCATGTTAGCATGCATGTTCGTTCTTAAATATGCTACTTTTTGCATCTAGCTCCAAAAAACTTGAATGTGACTCGATCGATTCAATCGTCGCCATCTTGAAATGTAAAAGTTAAATCCTGTCTCAAAGGTTACCCCGTGCAAAAATTCGTGATACGGGATTTCTGCCCGCGATACGTATCACGTTTTCGGTCCGCGATATCAGGTTTTCGGCCCACAGGGAATCGGCACATAGTTTTTTTTTCTAATCCTTCCAATCTATGTTATAATAATAGACAAGGGATTTATGTTACTGATTTCCCTATATAAATCCATTAGGACACGGGTCCGCAACACCGATCACCACGAGTAAATCACTTTTCCCACATGCTTTGTGCCAAAATCCTTGGTTCAGATTGATAGAGTGAACAAAAATGATTCTCTCACCACCATTGGTCTTTTCCAGAATAATCTGTTGTTTGCAGTTAAAGCAAATTTTTTTTATTTAACACAAAATAGCTGAAAGTCAGCCATCATTGTTTTGCATTATGGGTGATGTCTGATTGGCTCAAAATGTTATAGACTTTTTCATTAGCCAATCAGATTAATTGATACTTTACACACCTCCAACTTGCAAAATGGCTACCAGTGAAAGTTAGTTGATCAAAAAAAGAAAAAGTTGTTTATGCTGTGAGCTACAGAATATTCTGGAAAAGACCATTGGTGGTGAGAGAATCATTTTTGTTCACTCTTTCAAACTGAACCAAGGATTTTGGCTCAAAGCATGTGGGAAAAGTGATTTACTCGTGGTGATCGGTGTTGCGGACCCGTGTCCTAATGGATTTATATAGGGAAATCAGTAACATAAATCCCTTGTCTATTATTATAACATAGATACGAAGGATCAGAAATAAAAGTTATGTGCCGATTCCCTGTGTTTCGGCCCGCAAAGTACCCGGGCATTTTGGTCATTATTTGTTATTATTACATGTGTTACTATAAATAGTAACAAATAATGACCAAAATGCCCGGGTACTTTGCATGATAAAGGGCGGGCCGAAAACCTGATATCGCGGGCCGAAAACCTGATATCGCGGGCAGAAATCCCGTATCACGAATTTTTGCACGTGGTAACCATTGCTACAGGACTTAACTTTTACATTTCAAGATGGCGACGATTGAATCGATCGAGTACCATCCAAGTTTTTTGGAGCAAGATGCAAGAAGTAGCATATTTAAGAAAGAACATGCATGCTAACATGAGACATATTCTGAGAGCGATAACAATGACAAGAGAAACATGGAGATAAATTGTATCTACATACCTGGAGACAACCAAGACAAAAAGCACTGTATTTCCAGAATCATGCTCCTTCATATTTCCATTAGGCCTATTATTCTTTGAAACAAGATATGCTTACGTTATGTTTCTGTTGAATTGAAGCTCACAGCAGCGTTATGAGAATGAAACACTCACAAATAACAGCCTTTACATACCCATACCGCTGTAAAACACTTCCAGAATTCACATTTTCACAATCCCATATCCGGCACAATTTTATCCAACCGTTCGAAGACATAATCACTTAAAACAAAATCCCTAAAACAAAAAAATCAACTAATAGCAACTTGCTCTGTTACAGTTTGAAAATGTAAACAATCTTTTAATTACGTCACATAACTCTAAATGACGTAGTACTTCGCGAAAGCATTCATCGTGACGTAGATAATTAACGAATAGACGAGTGCTCAGTTAATTTATGAATTACAGAGCATGAAAATGTCAGACATTGATATCAGCCCGGCACATGTAATAAAATGGTTATAAACCGGTGTTAAAGGGCCGGGAGGTGATATCGGCCCGGCCGAGCAACATAGGCCCTCGAGCTAAAGCTCTCGGGCCAATATTGCTCTTCCGGGCCGATATCACCTCCCGGCCCTTGAACACCGGTTAATAACCTCTTACTATTTATAGTAACACATGTAATAACATTCGTTATTCTTGACCCTGCCTACCTATATGTTTTATATATCTATGAGTTTTTGCAATCAAATGTGTTATTAATGAGGACGAGTTGGAGATTATTCACCTAGGCAACGTGTACTTGTAAGTTTTTCTTTTGTGAACCTGATAGGGAAATTTTAAGGGTGGTGCATTCGACTGGGAAATATGTCGTCGTGTGGCCAAACAATATTAAAATGAATTTTTCTAGGATATTACACACACACACAGATTCAACGGTTTAAAACCTGAAGCTTCATTTTGGAAAATACAGATAATACAGAGATAAGGTCATTGGTGTGATTTTTGGGTGACGTCACGTCACCCAATGCTACAGTATATGTGAATTTCTCGATGGTACCTCGCTCTCTATCTACTTCGTGCTAATGAACGCGGTACCAAATGTGAAATCCGATCATTTTACCTCCAGAGAGTTCACTGAGTTTATGAGACGGTAGACTGCGCAGCTCGATTGTCTTGAAATCTGAACACACATTTTTGTGGAATTTTTGTGATAAAATTTCCAGATTAAGGTTTCAGAACAGTATGGATTATCTTGGAAAAATAACGTACATTTATTTCTCTAATTGTTTAAGTTTTGGGAATAGCAGCTTTCTCACAGATAAGAACTCACAAGTGGTGAACGGTATCATGTCATTTTAAACTTGCTTAATTGCTTTTGCTATCTTGTATACCTTAGAGCTCTTGAGAAAATTATCATTAATTTTTATGAATGAAATTGTTGCAGATGACATCGACATTAAACATACTTCAGTATTCTTAAAACATATTTTATTTGATTTTGAATTTGTTTTAAAAGGTAAAATAAAACTGAAGAAAAGAAGAGATTGTAGTATCTAGCTGTTAAACATAAGTCCCTGTGGTTGTTGTCGTTGCTTGACCCTCCCGCCTCTGACCGAGGGCATTATGATGTGGTTCGTGAAGTTCCTGTGGTTTATCATCATTGTATTATAAACTCTCTCTCATATCTGTTGTATGAATTATTTTGATAGTAGACGGCTATAGCAGCATAGTAATAAAGCTTATATATACAAACAATGGTAGTTGTTAGAACATTACATCTGGTGCATCCAAAAGTTAACATGTGAGTCATACAAGGGTTTGTCTAATATCTCATGGGATCTTTCGGTTATTTATTGTTAGTGTGGGGTGTCCTGGGGTAATTAGCAACACCCAAAATTCAATACATGTATCGTTTAATCGGCAAATTATCGAATACAAAACCTGCTTAAACTATTCAGTGGTGTTTATCAATCGGTAAGTGGTTGTACTTTGTTTATTTTATAAAAAAATTAACATGCGCTGAAATAACCATGTAATTTGGAGAAAAATTTGTCCGTTTCACCGTCCAATCAAAACGTAATGTACGAAACGTGATTAAAGAATATTCCTTCGAAAGTTTCTTACTATACAATATCTTGACAAATTTCCGTTAAAATAGATAATAATTTTCATAAAATGTATCGATTATTACAAATCTTGCGCATATTTATCGTATAAAACGTTCAAATTAATTCGTACTCGAAATTTTCGCCCCAACTCAGTCTTGGATATTAGCATCCACCCGAATGCCCGCGGTAGATAAAAACTTGATAAAGCAGAAGCCGGACACACAAACTTTTGCTCTGCCATCCAAACTCCTCAAATACACAAAATCTGTAGATGATGTGACATTATGACAATCACTCTAAAACGTCACCCATCAGTACTTTCAGTGCTTTGATTACTACTTGCATCTACTTTCGCCTCATCGCTTCACTGTTGTTGATCCTTTTCTATGAACATGCGATCTATTGAAACTTCAACAACAAAAAAAACAACAACAGAAACTGAAATTGTTTAATGTGAATTTCCTGATGACCTTCCAGAAAAAAAATTGTCTGTTTTGTATTGTTTTAAAATCGATAACTTTCCAAAGGTATGCAGACATATACGAGGCTTGTTTGGAAATTATCGAGACAATGCATGAAAAAGTATTAAATACTTTAATAAATGAACAACACATTACTATCACATAAAACATTATTATTGCCACCAATATTTGTGGGGTATCTTACATCACAGATGTTTTCATTAATATAAAACATACACTCACGGTCGAAACGGAGCACAATGAAGTTGTAATAACGACATCACGTGTTCATAGCGTTATTACTTAATGACATAATTATACATCTTTTTTCCTATGGATTTGCATACTCTTGCTTCCTTTGATGGGGCCAATCCCTCGCCTAACCACATGCTGGATTGCTGCTTCGTTTGTGAGTTTTAGAAGTGGATCCAGATCTCGTCGCTTTTCCTTTCGAGCTCCCCTCCGTGTGATAAATTCACGAGACGCTTCCACTCTTCGATTCTTGTCACATTCGGTGAGCAATCTTGGATCCAGCATGCGCACACAAATGTCTTGTTAAGCTAATCTGTCAATAATAGTGTGCCGTAGCGACTCCAATACCATGTTGTTGCAAGATTTCTCTCACGGTCTGTCTAGCGTCTTGTTGCAGTATAGCGCGCACTTACGACGTGAGGGTTTGATGGCTGCCCTAGTGTCTTGTTGCAGTGAAGCGCGCACTTACGACGTGAGGGTTTGATGGCTGCCTTAGCGTCTTGTTGCAGTGAAGCGCGCACTTACGACGTGAGGGTTTGCTGGCTGCCCTAGCGTCTTGTTGCAGTGAAGCGCGCACTTACGACGTATGGGTTTGATGGCTGCCCTGCTCATGACTTGATAATTAATATCTTCAGAAAATCGCGTACAGTATGCAAGCGATAACTAAGCGCCCTGGGTATATATTCTTTCACTCTGTGTTTCCTATAGCATGGCTTTCTTTTGTAGTGAAGATTAACTATGTTCCACACGAAATTTTATAAATATCCTTTGCTCCGCTGTAACGTCAGACGACATGATTAAACGTTTGTGTAAAATTAAAGCGCTACCGTCAAATTCTTACAGATATATTGTTTTTTCAGGTAAACATCATGACATTTTGACAATATAACATCAAGAGATTTGTTGTAGCACTTGCAACTGAAGAAGGCCAATGGCCGAAACGTTTTATTGAAGAGTATGTGTTAAACTGAATATTACATCAATATGTTTTCATCGACGTTGCCTTAAAATAAATAAAGTTTTACCTCAAATTAATATTCAAATTGTGTGAGACAAAGCGTATGTCAATATTATTTGAATGATAGCGTGCTCCGGGTACATCCATCATACTCTATAAAATTTAAAGTTTAAAAATTAAAAATATATTTAACATTGAAAGTAGTTAAATAGTTTGCTCATGGACACATAAAATATACGTGTGCACAATATTTACGAAAT
Source organism: Corbicula japonica (assembly GCA_038501625.1). Lineage (NCBI taxonomy): Eukaryota > Metazoa > Mollusca > Bivalvia > Venerida > Cyrenidae > Corbicula > Corbicula japonica. The sequence continues at coordinate 2,670,143 of JAZAYU010000083.1, read as the reverse complement.
ACATTATGGATTGGCTATAAGGTAAATGCAGTCTCAATATATCCGAACAAGCCTCGTAAATATATAGTATGTTTTAATCGTATTAAGACAGAAACATTTAATAAACGAGTTGTGATGAAAGATAACGTACTTCTTTTAGTGTTGCCAAAGCTATTGATTCTGTTATATGTTCGAATTATATTTTATCAAAACCGACCACTTAATATACAGCGTTAATTATAAGTTCAGTTGCTTAGAAGCATCAACAGTAGTGTCACAATATAAATTAATTACAAAAAATTCATAAACATATTCAAAAAGGTGCAAGAATTAGAGATAAACATCGACTTTTGTTGGTCCTCGGTTGGAGAATGTTCTGAGGTGTTTCTTTTTATTTTTATTTTATACAAAACAATTATTATCTATCAATTATCGGATACCAGTATATTTACAGTAAAGGCTTACAAATAACTTAAGTAACATTATACCATGGAATAAGCATAAGTATATTATTTGCGAAACTTTTCCGTACAAGGGCGTCAGATAGTTGCTAAGGAAACGTGAACGTTAAAAAAAGGATGCCGGAAAAGTGGCATAGGTTTTGCCTGAACACGGAGAATATATTTATTGCTATTAATTTACGTTTGTTCGGTTCCAATGCTTAAACAAATCATAGAAAGAAAATCGTCGCATCAGCCCTCTATGGTTGAAAACCATTTCTATTTACCGGGCAACGATGTACTAATTTCGCCGGTCCAGCACATGTACCGTATCGTTGCAAATCATATCATCCGGAATGGTTCTTTTCGTAAGTACTTGCACAACTTACTTTGCATGTGTAACATAGTATTAAGGGCTTACCACACTCCTCCCAATCCTGTTCATCGATAAAAAGAAAATTATTAAATTCTCAATAACGGCAAAATGCCGTGAAATAAAACTATTCACAAATAGATGTTATAAATGTATCTGTATTTTGCAGATGGTAAGACACGTTAGAACAATAAAGAAAAATAGCGAGATCTAAAAGTTCCCTCAACTTTTATTTACATAAATTCACAAAAACTAAAAACACAAAACATTTTTTTAAATGCCCACATGAGTAATATGATACTGACAACAATTTATTGTGTCCTCGTGACTTACATTATGTAAACTTTACTAAATATTAGTAAAAGTGTGTTTGACCTTCAATTTTCTGGTCGCTTTCTGGTCGCGTAAACGGATGACAATCACTGATTTCTCTTTTAGTAGTTGAAATTTTTTTACAAACACAACATTTTCTTGTCAGTAACATTGCACTCACGTGGGAATTTAAAATTATGTTTTGAATGGCTTAGTTTTTGTGAATTTATGTAAATAGAATTTTAAGGTCTAGCTTGTTTTCTTTACTATACTATACTAACGTGTCTTTCTGTATGCATAATCAAGATACATTAGTAACATTCATTTGTGCAAACGTCCATTGAACGGCATTTTGCCATTATTGAGATTTTGATAATTTTCTTTTTATCGAACAGGATTGGGAGGAGTGTGGCAAGCCCTTAAAGAAGCATAATTTTGTTGTAGTTTTATATATAAAATATTACAGAGCAAAAATAACCTATGCTGGTTTTCTCGAATGTCTTCGAAGTTTTTTAGAATTTAGTAATGTCAGTATATGCAGCTGAACACAGTCATAGATGAGAATAAACGGACGTCCGTCAGGGTTCATTACCTTTCCAGAGACAAAATATCAGTAACTTCGCACAAAACTGCACAAAGTTACACATGAACTTGTTTTGGGCCAAGTTTATGTTGGGCATTATCCTGCTCATTCTTATTTTAAAGGTGCATAAAACGGTTATTTCAAGTGTCGTGCTAAAACGTTAGATTATGGGTGACGGATAGAAAAACTGATATCGAGTCGCTGTGATTTACTTCCTATGGGAAATTCTAGTTGCTCATGCTAGAATTAAGGGGTCGAAAACATTGCAAATGGCGAAAACAGGCTGAAATTTCAAAAATGAATTTTGGGGGAAATACTTATTGCCACCTAGCTTTTAGTAAAGAAATGTATTTAGCTGAGGATGTAGTTAATGTTTACAAGGTCATTTTAGTCTAATTCATGTTCTAATTACCAAGCGCATACTAAAACAAAAGAAAAACCGTTTGCATGAGAACTCTGAAATTCATGGACAATATACCAAAGCAAATCATGCATGAAATATTAAGTGCCAATTCTTCAAAATAATGTTAGGGTTTTCAAGAAAAACCTACTTCCTGATTCAAATCTACTTTCGGTTTAAACCAGGAAGTATGTTTTCCTTGAGTTTCTTGAACACCCTAACATTATTTTGACAATTGGCACTAAACATTGTAGACCAGCATATACTTATTTCAGGAATAAGTTACTTTGGTATATTGTTCATGAATTTCAGAGTTCTCATGCAAATGGTTTTTCTTTTGTTTTAGTACGTGCTTGGTAATTAGAACATGAATTAGACTAAATTGACCTTGCAAACATTAACTACATCCTTAGCTAAATACATTTCTTTACTAAAATCTAGGTGGCAATAAGTATTTTCCCCAAAATTCATTTTTGAAATTTTAGCCTGTTTTCGCCATTTGCAATGTTTGCGACCTCTTAAATAGTTGTTAATAATTTTTCAAAGAAAATCTCTGAATGTCTACCTTTAAATTGTACATAAGGAGAGTCACACAGATGTATGACACTGACATCATCAGCCAGTTTTATCCAGATTTGACAGGTAAATGTGTTGCAGTTAGTATTGTAAAAAACTTACGGACAATTTTCCCAATTACTCTAATACGATTATTTGCAAGGTCACATTTATTTTATTTCGCAAAAAATTGCCATTTCAGTCATATTCCATTTTATTTGCGGATTTGTTTTTTGTTTCCAAGACATCTCCTTTTAAAATAGCTTTTGATTTAATAGGTGTTAGTGATTTATTGAGAATTAGGCCGTACGGGGGCCGAAAGTCTAGATTTAACATCTTTCTGCTTTGCACGAGTTGTCTTCGCAAATGAAAAAGACGCTGGTTTTGCAGCAGACGTCGTGGGTGTGTAGGCTCTCCGGGGTATAGCCTTTTTTGAGGGCTTGCTCCCCGGAGGATCAATGTCGCTGAATCTAACGCGATCCGGTTTCGTGGATTTGGGACTTCCGGTTGTGCGATTTTCTAAAGCCTCCCTGCTATGAGCGGCAGCGGGTTTTGCAGACGACTTCTTTGATGATGCGAGGTGATCGCCGCCAGCGGTTGTACTTACAGGTCTGGGCGAAAATGAAGAATTTATCATTTTTTGGACCTGAAATAAACTTAACTTTGTTAGTGAGATTTGAAAATAGCGTGTTATTCAAGTTGAATCAGATTAAAAGTTTATCTGTGACATTACAAGACTAAGCTAGGCCCCTGATCTGTTGTATAACAAGACTTAGCTGGGCCTCTGATCTGTTGCATTACAAGACTTAGCTGGGCCTCTGATCTGTTGCATTACAAGACTTAGCTGGGCCTCTGATCTGTAACATTACAAAGCCTAGCTGGGCCTCTGATATGTGATATTACAAGGCGTAGCTAGTCCTCTGATATGTGAAATGACAATGCTTAGCTGGGCCTCTTACCTGTGACATTACAAAGCTTAGCTGGGCCTCTGCTATGTGACATTACAAGGCTTAGCTGTGCCTCTGATCTGTTACATTACAAAGCGTAGCTGGGTCTCTGATCTGTTACATTACAAGGCATAGCTGGGCCTATGATATGTTACATTACAAAGCTTAGCTGGGCCTCTGATCTGTGACATGACAATGCTTAGCTGGGCCTCTGATATGTGACATTACAAGGCGTAGCTGGGCCCCTGATCTGTGACATTACAAGGCGTAGCTGGGTCTCTGATCTGTTACATTACAAGGCATAGCTGGGCCTATGATATGTGACATTACAAAGCTTAGCTGGGCCTCTGATCTGTGACATTACAAAGCTTAGTTGGGCCTCTGATATGTGACATTACAAGGCGTAGCTGGGCCCCTGATCTGTGACATTACAAGGCATAGCTGGGCCTCTGATATGTGACATTACAAAGCATAGCTGGGCCTCTGATCTGTGACATTACAATGCTTAGCTGGGCCTGTGATATGTGACATTACAAGGCGTAGCTGCTGGGCCCCTGATCTGTGACATTACAAGGCGTAGCTGGATCTTTGATCTGTTACATTACAAGGCTTGGCTGGGCCTCTGATATATATGACATTACAAAGCTTAGCTGGGCCTCTGATCTGTGACATTACAATGCTTAGCTGGGCCTCTGATATGTGACACTACAAGGCGTAGCTGGGTCTCTGATATGTTAAATTACAAGGCGTAGCTAGTCCTCTGATCTATGACATTACATGACTAAGCTAGGCCCCTGATCTGTTACATTATAATGCTTAGCTGGGCCTCTGATCTGTGACATTACAATGCTTAGCTGGGCCTCTGATATGTGACATTACAAGGCGTAGCTGGGTCTCTGATCTGTTACATTACAAGGCATAGCTGGGCCTCTGATATATGTGACATTACAAAGCTCAGATGGGCCTCTGATCTGTGACATTACAATGCTTAGCTGGGCCTCTGATATGTGACATTACAAGGCGTAGCTAGACCTCTGATCTGTGACATGACAATGCTTAGCTGGGCCTCTAATCTATTACATTACAAGGCGTAGCTGGGCCTCTGATCTGTTACATTACAAGGCTTACCTGAGCCTGTGATCTGTTTCATAACAAAGCTTAGCTGGGCCTCTGATATGTTGCATTACAAGGTATAGCTAGTCCTCTGATGTGTGACATAAAAAGGCATAGCTAGGCCCCTGAGCTGTTACATTACAAGACTTAGCTAGGCCCCTGATCTGTTACATTACAAAGCTTAGCTGGGCGTCTGATATGTTGCATTACAAGGCATAGCTAGTCCTCTGATGTGTGACATTACAAGGCATAGTATATAAAATTACATCTTTTTTTTACGCCAAAATAAGACATTGTTTGTAAGAGATGTTGATACAATAACATTCACCTGAAGAAGAGTCAAATAAACTCGAAACGCGTAGTGAAATATTGGAGTTTGTCTTCCTTTATTTGTTTATATTACAAGGCATAGCTAGTCCTCTGATATGTGTCATTACAAGGCAAAGCTAGACCTGTGATGTGTGACACTAAAAGGCGTAGCTAGTCCTCTGATGTTCGTCAGTCATTTCAAGGCATAGCTAGTCCTCTGATCTGTGTCATTATATGGCATAGCTAGTCCTCTGAAGTGTGACATTACAAGGCATAGCTAGTCCTCTGATGTGTGACATTACAAGGCATAGCTAGTCCTCTGATCTTTGTCATAACAAGGCATAGCTAGTCCTCTGATGTTTGACATTAAAAGGCATAGCTAGTCCTCTGATGTTTGACATTACAAGTCAGAGCTGGGTCTCTGATCTGTAACATTACAAGGCTTAGCTGGGCCTCTGATATGTGACATTACAAAACACAGCTAGTCCTCTGATGTGTGACATTACAAGGCATAGCTAGTCATCTGATCTTTGTCATAACAAGGCATAGCTAGTCCTCTGATGTTTGACATTAAAAGGCATAGCTAGTCCTCTGATGTTTGACATTACAAGTCAGAGCTGGGCCTCTGATCTGTGACATGACAAGGCATAGCTAGTCCTTTGACGTGTGTCATTACAAGGCATAGCTAGTCCTCTGATGTTCGTCATTACAAGGGCATAGCTAGTCCTCTGATCTGTGTCATTACATGGCATAGCTAGTCCTCTGAAGTGTGACATTACAAGGCATTACAAGGCAAAGCTAGTCCTCTGATGTGTGACATTACAAGGCATAGCTAGTCCTCTGATCTTTGTCACTACTAGGCATAGCTAGTCCTCTGATGTGTGACATTAAAAGGCAAAGCTAGTCCTATGATGTTTGACATAACAAGTCAGAGCTTGTCCTCTGATCTTTGTCATTACAAGACATAGCTAGTCCTCTGATGTGTGACATAACAAGTCATAGCTAGTCCTCTGATATTTGTCATTACACGGCATAGCTAGTCCTCTAAAGTTTGACGTTACAAGGCGTAGCTAGTCCTCTGATCTTTGGCATTAAAAGGCATAGCTAGTCCTCTGGTGTTTGACATTACAAACCATTGCTAGTCCTCTGATCTTTGTCATTACTAGGCATAGCTAGTCCTCTGATGTGTAACATTACAATGCATAGCTAGTCCTCTGATCTGTGACATTACAAGGCATAGCTAGTCCTCTGATGTGTTACATTACAAGGCATAGCTAGTCCTCTGATATTTGTAATTACACGGCATAGCTAGTCCTCTAAAGTTTGACGTTACAAGGCGTAGCTAGTCCTCTGATCTTTGTCATTAAAGGCATAGCTTGTCCTCTGGTGTTTGACATTACAAGTCATTGCTGTCTTCTGATCTGTGCCATTACAAGGCATAGCTAGTCCTCTGATCTGTGTTATTACAAGGCATAGCTAGTCCTCTTATGTGTGACATTACAAGGCATAGCTAGTCTTCTGATCTGTGTCATTACAAGGCTTAGCAGGTCCTTTGATCTGTGTCATTACATGGCATAGCTAGTCCTCTGATCTGTGTCATTACAAGGCATAGCTAGTCTTCTGATCTGTGTTATTACAAGGCATAGGTAGTCCTCTGAAGTGTGACATTACAAGACATAGCTAGTCCTCTGATGTGTGACATTACAAGGCATAGCTAGTCCTCTGCTCTTTGTCATAACAAGGCATAGCTAGTCCTCTGATGTTTAACATTAAAAGGCATAGCTAGTCCTCTGATGTTTGTCATTACAAGTCAGAGCTGGGCCTCTGATCTGTAACATTACAAGGCTTAGCTGGGCCTCTGATATGTGACATTACAAGACACAGCTAGTCCTCTGATGTGTGACATTACAAGGCATAGCTAGTCATCTGATCTTTGTCATAACAAGGCATAGCTAGTCCTCTGATGTTTGACATTAAAAGGCATAGCTAGTCCTCTGATGTTTGATTTTGACGTTACAAGGCGTAGCTAGTCCTCTGATCTTTGTCATTAAAGGCATAGCTTGTCCTCTGGTGTTTGACATTACAAGTCATTGCTGTCTTCTGATCTGTGCCATTACAAGGCATAGCTAGTCCTCTGATCTGTGTTATTACAAGGCATAGCTAGTCCTCTTATGTGTGACATTACAAGGCATAGCTAGTCTTCTGATCTGTGTCATTACAAGGCTTAGCAGGTCCTTTGATCTGTGTCATTACATGGCATAGCTAGTCCTCTGATCTGTGTCATTACAAGGCATAGCTAGTCTTCTGATCTGTGTTATTACAAGGCATAGGTAGTCCTCTGAAGTGTGACATTACAAGACATAGCTAGTCCTCTGATGTGTGACATTACAAGGCATAGCTAGTCCTCTGCTCTTTGTCATAACAAGGCATAGCTAGTCCTCTGATGTTTAACATTAAAAGGCATAGCTAGTCCTCTGATGTTTGTCATTACAAGTCAGAGCTGGGCCTCTGATCTGTAACATTACAAGGCTTAGCTGGGCCTCTGATATGTGACATTACAAGACACAGCTAGTCCTCTGATGTGTGACATTACAAGGCATAGCTAGTCATCTGATCTTTGTCATAACAAGGCATAGCTAGTCCTCTGATGTTTGACATTAAAAGGCATAGCTAGTCCTCTGATGTTTGACATTACAAGTCAGAGCTGGGCCTCTGATCTGTGAAATGACAAGGCAAAGCTAGTCCTTTGACGTGTGTCATTACAAGGCATAGCTAGTCCTCTGATGTTCGTCATTACAAGGGCATAGCTAGTCCTCTGATCTGTGTCATTACATGGCATAGCTAGTCCTCTGAAGTGTGACATTACAAGGCATTACAAGGCAAAGCTAGTTCTCTGATGTGTGACATTACAAGGCATAGCTAGTCCTCTGATCTTTGTCACTACTAGGCATAGCTAGTCCTCTGATGTGTGACATTAAAAGGCATAGCTAGTCCTATGATGTTTGACATAACAAGCCAGAGCTTGTCCTCTGATCTTTGTCATTACAAGACATAGCTAGTCCTCTGATAAGTGACATAACAAGTCATAGCTAGTCCTCTGATATTTGTCATTACTAGGCATAGCTAGTCCTCTAAAGTTTGACGTTACAAGGCGTAGCTAGTCCTCTGATCTTTGTCATTAAAAGGCATAGCTAGTCCTCTGATCTTTGTCATTACAAGACATAGCTAGTCCTCTGGTGTTTGACATTACAAATCATTGCTAGTCCTCTGATGTGTGACATTACAAGGCATAGCTAGTCCTCTGATGTGTGACATTACAAGGCATAGCTAGTCCTCTGATGTGTTACATTACAAGGCATAGCTAGTCCTGTGATATTTGTCATTACACGGCATAGCTAGTCCTCTAATGTTTGACGTTACAAGGCGTAGCTAGTCCTCTGATCTTTGTCATTAAAGGCATAGCTTGTCCTCTGGTGTTTGACATTACAAGTCATTGCTGTCTTCTGATCTGTGCTATTACAAGGCATAGCTAGTCCTCTGATCTGTGTTATTACAAGGCATAGCTAGTCCTCTTATGTGAGACATTACAAGGCATAGCTAGTCTTCTGATCTGTGTCATTACAAGGCTTAGCAGGTCCTTTGAGCTGTGTCATTACATGGAATAGCTAGTCCTCTGATCTGTGTCATTACAAGGCATAGCTAGTCTTCTGATCTGTGTTATTACAAGGCATAGGTAGTCCTCTGGTGTGTGACATTACAAGTCATTGCTAGTCTTCTGATCTGTGCCATTACATGGCATAGGTAGTCCTCTGATCTGTGTCATTACAAGGCATAGCTAGTCCTCAGATGTGTGAAATTACAAGGCATAGCTAGTCCTCTGATATGTGACATTACAAGGCATAGCTAGTCCTCTGATCTGTGACATTACAAAGCTTAGCTGGACCTCTGATATGTGACATTACAAGGCATAGCTAGACCTCTGATCTGTGACACTACAAGGCATAGCTCGTCCTCTGATATGTGACATTACAAAGCATAGCTGGGCCTCTGATCTGTGACATTACAAACTTAGCTGGGCCTCTGATCTGTGACATTACAAGGCATAGCTAGACCTCTGATGTGTGACATTACAAGGCATAGCTCGTCCTCTGATATGTGACATTACAAGGCATAGCTGGGCCTCTGATCTGTGACATTACAAAGCTTAGCTGGGCCTCTGATCTGTGACATTACAAGGCATAGCTAGACCTCTGATCTGTGACATTACAAGGCATAGCTAGTCCTCTGATGTGTGTCAATACAAGGCTTAGCTGAGCCTGTGATCTGTTACATTACAATGCTTAGCTGAGCCTGTGATCTGTTACATTACAATGCTTAGCTGGGCCTGTGATCTGTTACATTACAATGCTTAGCTGGGCCTGTGATCTGTTACATTACAATGCTTAGCTGGGCCTGTGATCTGTTACATTACAAGGCTTTGCTGGGCCTGTGATCTGTTACATTACAAGGCTTAGCTGGGCCTGTGATCTGTTACATTACAAGGCTTAGCTGGGCCTGTGATCTGTGACATTACAATGCTTAGCTGAGCCTGTGATCTGTTACATTACAAGGCTTAGCTGAGCCTGTGATCTGTTACATTACAAGGCTTAGCTGAGCCTGTGATCTGTTACATTACAAGGCTTAGCTGGGCCTGTGATCTGTTACATTACAAGGCTTAGCTGAGCCTGTGATCTGTTACATAACAAGGCTTAGCTGGGCCTTTGATCTGTTTCATTACAAGCTTATCTGGGCCTGTGATCTGTTACATTACAAATCTTAGCTGGGCCTGTGATCTGTTACATTACAAGGCTTAGCTGAGCCTGTGATCTGTTACATTAAAAGGCTTAGCTGGGCCTGTGATCTGTTAAATTACAAGGCTAAGCTGAGCCTGTGATCTGTTACATTACAAGGCTTAGCTGGGCCTGTGATCTGTTAAATTACAAGGCTTCGCTGAGCCTGTGATCTGTTACATTACAATGCTAAGCTGGGCCTGTGATCTGTTACATTACAAAGCTTAGCTGGGCCTCTGATATGTTACATTACAAGGCATAGCTAGTCCTCTGATCTGTGTCATTACAAGGCTTAGCTGGGCCTCTGAAGTGTGACAATTCCGTTTTCAATGTGTTATTTACGAATTGTTTCTATCGCAGCAATGCAATCAGCTTGCAATATCCGGCATATGATACAATCGGTTTATATACAGAGATTATTGCACTGTTGTGTTTTAGCATCATGAAAACACTAATAATGGCATTTTGAAATTCCAACCAATGACAAAAAAACAACAAATAAAATGTACATAATTGTGAAACTCGACTGTGCTGTACGATGAATACGGATGTTTTGACATGTGTAAAGTACTTATTTAAATAAAATAGAGAGACTAGTAAGACATTGCCGAGGAGTGTCACACATTTCATTTGATAGGTTGCCGGAATAAAAAGGAGGAAAAAGTTCTGACCATAAAAGCGAATGCTTTAAAACTAGATGAAAAAGAAACTTCGGATAGCCACACAATAGGACGAATGCAAAAGTATTGCAGGCTCGGTCTGATTGAGTCTTTTCGTGTAAAATAATGTTAGTGCATATTCATGTCAGCGCATCCAAGCCCTGTTTAAACGCTTCTCAATACACAAATATATGTATCGTGCTCAACGGTCTACAAAGATGGCAATTAAAGGCCCGGTCACACCGCCCGAACGTTGCTGGAGCGTCTCTGGAGCGATGGAAAAAATTTCATCGCCGCTCGTAACCGTTCACCACCGTTTAACATAATTTGGCCTCCGTTAAATCAACGCCGTATTCGCTCGGCCACCGCTGATGTTTCTCGAGGGGCCCTCCTTCCGCTCCGAAAGTTTTGAGCTGCACAAAATATTGCGAGCGGTGAGAAGGGGGAAATTTTCCGCCCCGGCTCCGCCCCCGCTTCACCAACGCCCAATCAAAGTTTTTCACCGCTAGACGCAAGTTCGTGGACGCTTGGGTCAGCTAGGCCAACGCCGATTTCTTGAACGCTGCACCAACGCTGCTTCGCCAGCGTTGCCCGGGCGGCGATTAACGGTGTCGTCATTTGAAGCAGCGAGCCACGGCGGCGATGAACTTTGGTTTGGCGTTGGTATAGAGGTGTGGGGGCGGGACCAGAATTTGGCTATAAATACGGGGAGAAATGGACCAGGAGCTCATTTTTAATCGAGCTGCCGTTGAGTAATTTGCTTAAAGTTGCAGAGTAGAACTGTATCAACATGGATGCTGAGAGACTTGCTATAATTGGTTCACTAGTTTAGCAGCAGTATCAGAACCTACTAAGATTGCAACAAGCTGTTGACAGAAGGAAAAGAGAGAGAAGAAGGAGAACAGTGTTGTGTGGGTAAGACAGTGGATACTGAGAAGGCCTGAACATGGACTGTATGAGAAACTGATGGTGGAGCTGAGGAATGAGGATGCCACCAGCCATGTTTGATGAATTTGTACAGAGGCTGACCCCCAGATTAACAAACTTTGAACCCCTGCCGCGCGAAAACTATACCAAACGCTCGCGTCACCGCTATACCAATGCTCCCTACCGCTAAACCAACGCTAAACCAACGCCGGCTTCAGCGGTGCACCGCTAAACCAACGCCCGTGTTTCGATTTTTTCCATTTTGTGAGCGGTGACGAGCGTTTGGTCCACCTCCCTACCGCCCAAGGAACGCTCCAGCAACGTTCGGGTGGTGTGACCGGGCCTTAACCACTAATTAAATGTACGCGGAGACTTTTCACAGCCGCCAAACGTCACAAACAACGTTGCTGTGATTTTGAGATAAATGAAGAAGAAACGTTGACAGCCACCAAACACAATGAGTGTGGTCAATATTCAATATTAACACCAAATTATAATGTATGTATCGTGTTCAATGGTCTCGAAACTAACTCCTTCCCATAGCATTCCCGAAATTTTTCACAGTCTTACTATGTTTTAACGTAATCAGTATTACTCATTTTTTATGTTTTTGTCATTGATTTCATTGTTGCCGTTTTCAATTTGCACAAAAATTTAAATGCTTTAATGTTTCAAACCAATGAACTTATTATACGTTACCTCTTCGTGTGTGCGCTTGTTGGCTGCACTTTGACGATCAGCATACTGTTTATACGGACTTTGTTCTTTCCGCCAGGGATGGTGATACTTGCAGATATTCATCAAGTACTGTTGATTAACCTGAAATTGGTTCATGCTCAGGTACCGATCTTATGTCCAAACGCTGGTTTTGTTTCAATTTTCACTTAGGCTAATAGTTATTTTAGTTTGTACTCATAAAATTAGGCCTATTTATTAAGCTTATATCATTTAAGGCTGAAATCATGTTTTCTAAGTAATTTGAATCATTCCGATCATTGTAATTTTGACAATATTTATCAAAATACAATAAGTGATCAGATTCTTTGGTCGGCAGACGCAGATATGGAAGTTTTCAGACATCTTGGACAAATCTAAAATAAAGAATCTTTACAAACCGAACTACACTCGCTTACACTTTGCCAAGAAAATAGTTCTGTAAACTGTATTTTCTTTTAATGAGGAGCGCTATCCGATCTCTTTAAACTTAAGGATTCCATTCAAGCCGCTTGTGGTGTAGACCTAGGGACTATATGTTCTGAATAAATACCAAATAGTTCATTGGTTATGTCGATCCATCAGTACTTCGATTTAAGTTTACGTTTTCATTATTTACATCAAAATGGCTATACGTATGTAAAGACCTTTGAATGTAATCTCGGGAACAAAAGAAAATACTAATACTGCAAAATCTTATATAGCAACATGACAAAATCCACTACATGAGAAAAACTTACTAACTACACTAGTCAAAAGTTCTAAGTGCACACTTGATAAATGTTAATTTTTCAAATTATTTGATTGAATCTTTCAAAATAGTGTTAATTAAAATGAAGAAGAATCAATATTATATTAAAGCACACCAAAAGATTTAAGTCTGCCTAACCAGATTAAAAAATAATAACATTTTAGCTCACTTGTACTCAGAGAGCAATTCTCAATTTAATTATTATTGCATCGGCTATAATTTGTGATCGTTTTCACATCTCTGTAAAATTTAAATTTCATGTAAATTTAAAGGACATAATGTAGTTTTTCATTCCATTGCACTGAAATTGCTTCCTGTAGCTTTTTAATGGTCTGCAGGGCTTGATGAGCCAACGCACTTTTCTCTATTTTATCCATAACGTTTATACAGGATTTCAAGGAGAAACTTCCATGTTTTTTTCACAATGTTTTTTGCCAAAAGTTTTTGAATTGTCAAGCAGTTTGGGATGATGCAATTTTCTATGATAGATGTATAACAGCCTTTCCGAACGAAAAAAATGTATTCATTTCGATAAAATTGACCAGTTTTCGGACACGCTTTTTGTCCAAATAAACGTCATTTTCGAATAATTCGCTTTTAAAGTTTATTGAATTTCTATAAATTTTAGTTTTAAATTTTTATTTATTGAACACTTATCCAACATATGCTACACTAATATTTTCGAGTTTACGTTGTTTTACGTAAATTTTTAAAGACGTTATTAAGTAACGTCAGCGTTCAACGTCAGCAACGTAATCAATCTAGAAAATAATATCGTTTGATTTTCTTCTTAAATTAATAAAATATGCAAAAATAAGGTATTACTTTTGCATTTACGAAAACCGCCAAGATTTTTTACAACAAAATTGAACTTGTGCCAGTGAAAAGAATTTTGACAGCAATGTCGTTGTCTGCTGACGTCAACCGTTGCATGGTTACAATTTGTTGGTGTTTTTTTTTGTGTTTGTCTGGAGTCGGTGAACATGTGAAAAACAAAAACGATTGTAAAAAAATAAATTTCGATTGCCGCACGGGAATAACGCATAAATAGCGTATGCCGACGTGGATGACGTAATGCATAAAACATATGCACGGTTTTCAAAAAAATATTTTTGTTTGATCATAATTAACATAATGTAAAACTTTCATTCAATTAGAATATGTTTACTTTGAGATATTCAAAATTAAAAAGTGTGCACTTAGAACTTTTGACGAGTGTACAATGTAAATTGTCCGCATAATGATATTTTTTAAATAAAAATGGCTGTCAGTGCAAAACTATTGTCTTTAAAAGATAACAACCTTTTCTTTTTACTTTGACTTCCACAACAAGCGCCACGATCATGAACACGATCCTCAATTCTCACGTTCACAACATATTTGATACAAATTCTTAACAGTAAGATAACAAGAGTTGAAAAATGAGCAGAAGTGCTGTTCTGCCGAAATTTCGGAGCAGAAACTTTAAGAATGTACTTGAATGATTAATGTTTCTTCTTTATGTAACTGTTCGTGTGAACACCAGATATGGATTTCATTGCAAATACATAAACACATCTAGAAATAATCTTCAATTGTTAATACAAACAAAATTTAAAAAGAAAACTATATGTTTATCAAATTTAGTGGTTTGTAGTAGAAGATCACGTGATACCTGCCACTGGAGAAGCCATTTCTTGCATTTATAGTGGGGATCTTTCGTTGTCAGTCTTCTCAAGATGGCGAGGTTTTCATATGTAATTCGTAGAAGCTCTCGTTGTCGTTTGATTATGTTTAAGCTACAAAAATTATATGAAAACACGAATGTAAACGAAGCTTCACCCAGAAAACAGCGTTTTAGAAGATATGTATGGGGCACGTACATAGCTCCAAAAATTAATTTGCATTTATTCTAGAACAATCAAGATATCTATCCTTCCGATTTACTTCAATTCTTACAAAATCCTCGCACGAAGAGTTCGTTTATGAATGTCTTCTATATTATTTGATGGTGAGCAATGATGGACAGCAGTTGCCAAGTTTATTAGTTACTGAATGCCGTCGCAATTTCTATGCGCAACATTTACCGGGGATCTAGGAACAACAGATGTAACACAGTTATCATTTTAGATAGCAATTTGTAAGATGTTTTAAAGGAAAATAACGAGTTTGTTTTCCAAAAAGTATCATTAAACTAATGGGGTCAAGATGTTTCTGACTTAATTGACGTCATCTAAAGCCGGGTTTGAAACCTTTTCATATGGAAGTGTTCTTTGTTCTCGTAGACAACCCCTCCGTTCTGCATGATGTGTGATACCTTCTGAAGTAGTATGCGGTTGTTGCGCTCTATAGTGGCAAGTCGTTCTGCTTCACTCTGAAACAGTCTCCCAAATCAAATATATGGCTGGTGCATTTATCAAAGTGACGGCGGTCCCTCAAGTACCAAAAACATTATAGAACATGAGCAACATATATATTCATAAGAAGTAGAACTTTTGAGTATATTTATAAAAGCATGACTAAGAAATAATAAAATAAAATAAAGTTTAAAGATTGTAAAATTCAAGTTTGTAGAAATAAAAATATATCCGATAATTGCTTTTGAAGAGCAAATAATGATTTTATGAATATTCTATTACATTCAGTTATAACATTTAATTTCAATAATGATCTATTTATATGTGAACACTGGAAGTTACTGTAATGGACGTTTGGCACTATTATTACCAGAAGTGCTCATGTGCTAGCTGAGATACTGTGACCTTTATACACTGATCAATACGGTATACACTTCTCATAGCCAGTTTTATTTAATAAATATTTGCTGGGTAAAATGAAAACTTGACGTACTTTAAATTTTAAAAATGTGTTCAGTAGTGCTATATTTTATCCTTAATTTATGTTATGGTATTTTCAAATATCTGGACAATTAATAAAGCTAGAAGATGTGTTAATTTTTTCTCCAGGAAGGTTAGGGTTATCTCCTCTTTCCTAAATAATGATGAGTTCGATATTTTGTACATAGGAGTCTCAAACAGATTGTTTAATTGTCAAATTTAGAAGTTTATGTACAGAAGAAAACACAATAGTTGAAGTCCACAAATGCAAAGAATTAAAATACAATTACTTAAAAAAAATCCAACTGATGATTTGACACAACCAAATATATAGTTTTTTGGGTGGCGTTTTTACGCCACCCAGTGATTTTACATGTGAATTTTGGTCACATGATCAAAATGGTACCTCGGTCTCTATCTACTTATATAGTCGAACGCGGTTACCAAAAGTGAAATTCGATCATTTTACCTCCAGAGAATTACGCCCTTGAATAACTTATACAGTATATGTAGGTCATAGGGGTTATGAGACGGTAGACGGCGCTGCTCGATTGTTAATCTGTCCAGAATAAACATGTCAAATTATGAAACTTCCTCGCCAATTTCAAGTGTTTCTCTGATATTATTAAGCGTCTACTGTACAAGATCACTCCTTACAATATTTAATGAGCATCTGTTGTGTCTCAGATGTCGAATAGTTGGATAAGTGTCTGTTGATAATAGAGAAGACGGTCGTTAATCAGCCAATTAAGAACAGATTATCTCAGCAGTTATGATGGCCTAACTGAGATTATAATAGAGTTCTTTCACATTGTTACCTCCCCTTAGCGCTCTCTAAAATTGAAGAGCATATTTAGTCGATAAATGCACGCGAGGGGGCATCGTTTACTATTGTTAATATGACTAACCCAGTAAACACCCGACGTCAAAACGACGTAGGATTTAGGTTGGATTTTGGTCGCGACGTCGGCGACCTAAATCCAACGTTAATCCGACGTCGAAAATGCGACGTCGTTTAGACGTCGGAAAATGACGTCGGATAGACGTCGGTTTTTGGTCAGATATATTTGACTTCTTAACCAACTAGGAAAAATTATTTTCGAATAACTTTTTTTCATAAATTTCTACACATAAACATAAATTCAATTTTAAAAAAAATATGATTTTTTTTCTTAATTTGAATAATTTGCTGATCAGTGGAAGGGATATTATCGAACCTGTGCATTCGAATCTAAATGTAAACAATCTGCGCCATTTGAAACAAAATAACAAAGACAAAGTCGCAAAACAAACACAGAAGGGAAAAAGCATATTTTATATTTGCCAGAGAAGAAGGCTTAAGCAAGTAAGTTTTTTCGTATTCGTAGTTTGTTGACTAATTCTAGTTTTGCTTAAATCTTGTTGAAATGCATGCCCACTACATGTATAAGACACGTGGAGTTGTTTTCATGAAATACGTTTCGTCCCCAAAAAGTCTCGCTACCGGGCTATTGTAATAATACAGAGCTCATTAAACACATTACGTTTACAAGAGAGGTTTAGCGATGAATTAAATAAAACACCTTGTTGGTATTTTTCAAATAGTGTTATTACAATGATAGTAATAAAAGGAAAAGGGAAGAGGTTCGACTTTGGTCGGATATCGGTCGGATTCTGGTCGGAATGTGGTTGGAATTTGGTCGGAACACGACGTCAATCCGACGTCGGCAAATGACGTCTAAAAAACTTTCATTTCCAACCAAAATCCAACGTTGATCCGACGTCGAGGTCCGACGTCTATCCAACGTCTTTTCGACGTCAAATGTTTCCTGGGAAGTGATCATAAAATTAAGAAAATGTTGATTAATCATTTCAAATTTATAAATAAGTAAGTTCAGACAAACAACGAAGAATAAAAAAAACGTAATGATCATTTACAAGCACATCAAGAAAGTTTATGCGCATTTTAAACATTGTTTATCGCGGTATTTTCAGGACGCGAGTATCCAACGGATTTGTTTGGGTTTTTTATGAAAATACACACGTGAATTGTGTTTACTAAAAATAAATCTGTATAATTGACAATTCAGACGAACATTATCGGACATTTTACCGTTTTACGGCATGTTTTTTGTAACGCTATAATTTATAGTGGAATGAGACATAATTATATTCTTACTAGCTCGTCGGCGACTAGGTTGATATGTGTTTTGCTTGTTTTGCTTTTGAGAAAAAATATTACGTATTTACATAATAGGATGATTCCAGCTACAACCCGAGAAATCGTTAAATTGATTGAACCAAACGAATATTGCCGGACGGCAGGCCAACCAAAACCTATTTTAAAAAATGCAGAGTTTTGTTGTTGTTTTTTTAATAAAAACTATTTTGATGTTGAAGTTCGTAATTGTTGTCGCTGAAGGTTTTGAAATATAATATTTTCATTTCTTTTCAACCACGTCTTTGATTGTTTTACGCTTTTCACAGTCAAATGACTCAAATCTTGCCGACCAGACGGTATAAGCCAATTATATTCGGAAATTCTAAAACTCGAATTTATTATGCTTTATCATAATTATTATTATAATTTATCATTAGCTTTAAGACGCACCGTGATCATGTCTGTTCATTCTGTTAGCAATGACACAGTTAAATGCCCCCTCACTTGTCGGTTTAGGATAAAACCAATATTTTCCGCACCTAACGTGGCGTACGACGCATGCGCACAACAATTTGAAAGACCTCTATTATTTAGACAGTTGTGCAATACTGATTATATCAGCTGATCTGGTACTGCCCCCTCGCTTGTCGGTTTAGGATAAAATCAAGATTTTCCGCACATAACGTGGCGTACGACGCATGCGCACAACAATTTGAAAGACCTCTATTGGTATATTGTTCTTTGATGACCTGCTAACTGTAAAGAGTTGTGAGCATGAAAGTGTTAGGATAATTGATAATCTTGTCACTTTTATAAACAGGTGATTAGGCAATAGAAAATTAATTCCTAGATTCCCCGCCCGCCCCTCGAAAATCACTCAGCCCCAACGTTTTTTATTCTGAAAAAATGTGTGCATCAAAATTTACATTTACGAGTACAAATCAGTAGAGTACGAAAACGCAGTATGTAACATTTAAGTGCGAATTGGCAATTCATAGTCGGCTTGATGATTATTTATCTTTTCACCACACAAGTGTCATTAGAAACAGCAAGAATAATTAATAAAAAATAAAACCTGCCCACCGAACCCATTTTCCCCAAAATTCGGATGAGAATCTAGGAATTAATTTTCTATTGCCTTACAGAAGGTTACTTATAACAGATTATAAACAAAAATGAAGACGATTTTAAAGTAATTTAATGTAATAAAAGTGCTAACTGTACATCTTTAAATGCTTATAATAAATGGCCATATATAGTTATATTACTTTTATTTGTGCATATCTTTTATTTCTTTCTGGTGAATAAATATTGTTTCAAATTATAGTGCAAATAGCAACTATTTCATAGTTAAAGTATTTTTGATTTCCCCATGTGTTTCATTTCTTTCTTATTAATTAAAAGTTTCAAATCAAATGTAGACGTATTATTTATTTTTTTCTGGCACAATATGACTTCAGTCTTGGATATTAGCATCCTCTCGAATGTCCGTGGTAGATAAAAACTTGATCAAGCAGAAGCCAGGCACGCAAACGTTTGCTCTACCATCCGAAAGTTCCTTTACACTCCTCCAATAGGAAACTCACAAAAGCTATAGATGATGTCACATTGATGTGACATTATGTCAATCACTCTAAAACGCCACCCATCAGTACTTTCAGTGCTTTGATTTATTTTTTAACCGATAGATGTAAACTGAATAATCTCTCGCAAGATAAACATGTTAGCGATCAAATTCCTCCAGAAAAGTGGCATCATTGATGTTATTTTGTCAAGTTTTCATCTTCGCTTAGTATATTCGGTTTATAGGTTAACTGCCTGCCATTTATTATCCTGCATATTTTATATAACAAAAACATTGCTTTCTCTGCCAGGTTAGTGTTGTGAATTATTTTGATAAAAGGGTCTACAATGTGTGCAGGCCGACGATGTAAAACTACTGACGGAACTGCCGTCTGTCGTCTAATTATGTTATACCAGGAATTCACTTTGCACGACATTCCCAACATTGAAACATTGATTGAAAAGGCACGCATGCTCGACATAACTGAATAAGAGCGGATCATTAGCTAAGTGGTTAGCGCGTCTGCCTCTGAGTCCAGGGATCGCTGGTTCGATCCCCCGCTACTCCAACTAAAATAACTAATATAGTCGGTCAGATGGGACTTAAAACCGAGGTCCTGTGTAGTGGTGCTATACAACGGGCACTTAAAAGAACCAGGGACGATTCTGGAAATGGAGAGTCCTCTGTATCTTGCACTATCCTCCAAAAACCTAAAATGACTAACACTCTTCTGGAGGCGTCGCTCATATGGGCAACCGGTAGCGACGATAAATAAATGGAAATACAAACAAACATAACTGAATAGCCTTTCATAAATGTAATAAGTAGCCTTATGTTCGAAACGTTTTTGACATTTCCTGAAAATAACTTCTTTTATCTCTATTTTCTTTTTCGTTGAGATAATAAAATACATGTATGTTGTGTGTAACGTGCGAAGGTTTTTTTTTTTTAAAGATTTCAGTGTTCCGCACATGTACAACTGTTTCCGGGACGGAAATGTCGCCATGTAGATAGATTTACGTTAATATTTCATGTTTCATGTTCATTGGGACGTTTAAGTCGATTGAGGATGTAAAAAAAATTGATCAATCAGAATGAGCGGAAATTTTGAGGCCATTAGCGAAAGGATCTTGTCACAGAAAAATATACTTCTAATATATTGTCTGTATCCTTCTATGATATTGATTTCGAAAAAACTTGAATGTCAAAAGAAATACCGCTTCAGAACAGATGTTTATGGTCGCTTTGAACAGAGGAGAAAGCTTTCCATTCAGCACGTTTCGCTTTAATCATGTTTTTAAAAGGTACATTTTATTCTTTTGAAACTTAAGAGGTGCCAAAATTAAAGTATATTTTCTTGCATTTTGAATAATTTAAGCTATTATAGTGTTATTAAAGAAAGAAAAACAGATGAATATTTATCAACATTGATTAAAACTGGGATATTAAAACAATTTCCAATCTGTAGGTTAGTTACTTAGTATCATTCGAGACAGGAACACGATAGAACGCCGTGGGAGCTCTGTAGCAACATATCAACGGCAAAAATCCAGTTAAAATTAGGGAAATTATCCTGATATATCCCGTCAAAATAACCATATAACGACATAAAAAGCAGTCGGATTTTAACCTCTAACTAATTCAAATATTTGATTAAACAAAACTTACCTGAAGTTTTTTCAGCTTTATGTTCAGGTGCATGTGCACACGCGGTGGATTGTCGTCTATCATAGGTTTAGCTGAAATATACAGTACATGTTTCTAAAATAAGTGAAGCGTCCAGTCCAGGATCAAATCTTTGCCTGGCAAAATCATTACCTTTTGTGAATATGGTTCACGGAGTCGTCAACGGTTTATGTTACGGGAGTACTGCACTTTAGCGGGCGCTAATTTACGCGAATATTCAGGTGACTGAGTCTAGTAATTGTTTTTTATGGGGGCTGCCGCCCCCACACCCCTGCTTTCTGACAGGAGTTTGACAGGAGATTCAAAATGGCTGACATTGTAAACAAGAACATGGCCGACCTGTGCCCGCTAAAGTGCAATCTAGCCGCGAGAAAATTCGTAAGACTATCCTAGTCGTGCGTCAAACAAATTTAAATTATAGTGAGTTAAATGGGGGCTACCGCTCCCACACCACCGCTTTTCTCGCTCAAACGTCGCTGGGCTTTTGTGTTTTGAATATCCGGGTCCGCTAAATTAAGATTCTACCCGGCCAATGGCCAAAACGTATAAATAAAGAGTGTGTTTTAAACTGTCTATATAACGTTTGGTAAAATTATTATCATTTAGATCTCAGTAAGTGGCTTACCATTGTAAACTTTTTGACGATGAATACTATATTTTGCCTGATCCAAACGTTTTGCGAGGCTTAGATTAGCTACCGGTTTCAGGGACAGATACGGTACCATATTTCTACTTTCAATGCCGCTTCGTACGTAACACACCATTATGGTTTATGGTTTGTTTTTCTCACCCGCTTTTCTCATCGTTGAAGACGTCAAACGTTCTGACGTTTGTACCACGCACGTAAAATTTCATGACGTTTAACCGCGGACGTCAAATACGCGCGTTTTAAAAAAAAATCTTGTAAAGCATCATACAGTTATCGTTTCGTCCACAGCACATCACGATTTAGTTATTGACAAGGTTATTAAGTGCATTGATCATAATACAGTATCATGGGGATCCGTATTATTTCCAGTTTTCAAAAGTTGAATTTGTCTTCAGTGACGTTGTGATAGGTTTGTGCTACCAAGCGTATCGTAGAGTGAATTGTAATGGTTCAGTGATGAGATAAGGAAAGAAACTCGATAAATATAATTTCAGAAATAAACTAGAAGGTGGCATAGGACATTGATGCCCCCACTGCTACAATAACATTTATAACAAAGGGCCAGAACTGTGGAAAAATGGTCGCAGAAGAAATATTTTCCTTGCGATCATCTACACATCCTAGTTGATAATTTGTGCAAGTTTAACAAAGGGCCATAACTTTGGTAAAAATTCTCATAGGAAAAACCCTTTTCTTTACGATCATCTACACACCCCGCTTGTTCATCTGGGCAAGTTTGAAAGAAATCTACCCGATAGTTAATAAGGAGTTGATGCCATACGATTGGGGGGGGGGGGCGTGCGTACAGACGGACGGACGACTGTTACTCTGGACTTGTAATCTATTGCGTTTTCGATGTTGAAATCCCATCATTCGACCTTTTGCACTATTTAAACAATCAGGGTGTTGTTTTTTCCAATAAACGCAATATTAATATATCGCTTTAATCCTTAAATATGTGGCTGGCGATTTTCGCGCCAAAAGTACGAATAGAAAACTTGATTGCGCATCTGAGTACGAAAGATTGTAGACTGATATTTAATTAACATCGGTACACCGGTGTCAGCAGTGGACTACTACATATATAGGAACTCGTTAATCGCACAGCAAGCATGCATTTTGTAGCTGATTTTTTAAATCATGGTATAAGAATTAATTTGATTTTACCTATTTTTACCGAAATACAAAACTATAAAATATGACCTTAGAAAAGATATCGGCGTCTAGCTGGATTCAAACTAAATCCTTTATAGTCCAAGGCTGGTTCTTGGATTGAAACTAGTACTTGTCACAAATTGCATCAGAATCTCAATATAAGGAACCCAGTTATGATGATTTTGCTATTAGTCAGTAGAATACTGGTTTTACAGAGTCTCATACAACCGAGACAAGAGCCGCCGAGACAACATGCTAAATTCGCTCTGTCAGCTGAGATAACTTTTTACAGCTTCTCTATAACACGGCGGTTTTGCCATTTGCGGTGATCCTGATCAGTTACTTTTGATCGGCCGTATTAACACGATTACTTTATTTCAAGATTTAAAGAAATCGTTTGTAACCAGAAAAATCCCAAAATGTTAAATTAAAATGATTTTATCAATCACATTTGTGACTGAATTACCGAGTGGTGTATTTGTTAAATCTATATTTCGTCTGTATATATATTTTGTCTTTTTTAATTTTATATACATTTCCATTTATAAGTTTGAACTGTATTTTTTTATGTGCGTTTTGTTTGCTCGTCTTTTGTATATTATGTTAGCCTATGTGTAACATTTGTATTTGTGAATACTTTTGTTTGTTTAATTTAAGTACTGCTCTTCTCTTGGAGGAATAAAGAATGTGTATCTGTTTTTCTCACATGAAGCAATATTGTACAAACATGTGCGACTATGATGACAGAATTTTTCTGGCAAAATGACAGCAGCACTGTTACCGCCGCTCGGCTCGGCAACATCAGACTGTGCGGTAGAATCGGACCTAGCAAAGCGAAAATGTTTGCTAAACGAACCAGAATTAGTGTCGGCTGTGAGCTGATGCAAAATATTATATATGACTATTTTTAACATGAAGGACTAAACAAATGTTTGTTCGTCTTTTGTATACAACTATTTAGAAAGAGTGTTCAAATCTTTAATAATATTAAGGAAATAAAAATTTAAGATCGGAAAAACATTAACCACTTAAAGTAAAATCCGAATACCCAGCAATCTGCGACTATCTGTATTTTGCGATTGGCTAAATTTAACGAGTTTTAAGTGGACGACAAGAACATGAATTGCCGAAGCGCAGTTGAACAAATCCATTTTAAGTTGTCATTAAGAACAGATAAACTTTTGGAAGTGGTATGTACCCCGATACAAAAATCGGTGAACGTTTGTGTCATTGCCCATTGTTAGAGGGAACCTTGTCGTATTACACAAAACACACTGTGGTCTGTCAGAACTCTTACAGCTTCTCCTATTTCATTAAAGCAGCTTGTTCCCAGCTGGTTGTTTTGCTACAGGAACAGGCTCCAATGTAATAATACTGAGAACGTAACCACTCTCCAATCTCATGCTTTCCATTGGTGAGCTGTTAAACCGAGACGAATCCAACAAATCAAATTACTTATATCTGAGAGGGTGTAAATTTTCAGTTTTATGACCTTAGGCCCAGTGGTTCTGTTCTTCTATCGTACTCTCACATTTTCAAAAGATCTTATGTGTATGATTTTGTTACGAGCGATGAGGACTCTCTCTCTCTCTCTCTCTCTCTCTCTCTCTTACTCTCTCTCTCTCTCACTCACTCACTACTTGTCTTCCTCGTTTTGGGATGTTTGATCTATTCAATGTAAATTTCAAACAATCAACCCCAAAACAAACCATTTCACGCCAATCTAATGCAAAATGAAGGGTAGTATTAGAAAACACAAAATATGTCAGAAAGTGTGCTTTAAATATGTCGATTACATTGCGCGCTTTAAGGGACAGATCGAATTATTTACATTGATCCAAAAATAACGTTTGCACGACTAACCAACTTTCTAAACAAAACATTTAAGTCAAAGGTCAAAAACGTAGCAGTATTAAGACCCTGACCTTGTTTCTGTTAACAACAGAGATAATTACTTTGTACTGAAGCATTAAAAGCATTATTGTTCTAAATACCTTTTCACTATTCGGTACTTGTAAAAATAAATGTGCTCGTTACCCGAGGATTTTTATACGTTATAAGAAACCAAAACACTGTGGAAAAGTGCATATTTGAACTTAAAATAATATAATAATATGAACGCCTGAAATATAAACATTTCTAATATGTTTTGTATCAAAATTTGATTTATCTATACTGAAAAAAATCGAGTTCGACTTCTTGATATCGACATTCCAATTTATGTCATTCCATACCCAACAAAAAAGTTCTGCACACAAGTGTTCTTTTTCGTAAATTTTATAATAATGTAGGAAATTACTTGTATAAATAATTAATTATTATATATATTGTATAAATAATTTCTCGATTAATTGTTTGCAGAGGTAAAGACGAAAACGGCATAACATTCGGTTGGTAAACAACCGAGAATTATCAGTTTGATTATGACAGGAGTCAACAGTCAAAAGTTGCCAAATTTGCTGTATCAAGGTAGACTGGTGTGAAATCTATGCAGTTATTGTTGTCTGTTTTATAGCAATTATAAGCATGCACTGTGATGCAACAGGTACAAGTACATTTTATCAATAGCTGATACCTAGCAATTTAAAAAAAAACAACAACCCCAAAACCCTCAAACTTTAGTATTTATTATTTAAATAATTATCCCACGGTCTCACTCACTGACCTAAAGATATGTCGTAACAGTTTAGTGATGATTCGAACAGTTTCAATTCTGCATTTATGAGTTGTAGCATCATTTTAATTAAGTGTATTAAGAAAAATCAATAAACACTGGGTTATAATATAAACCAGATAAATACAATCAACATCCAATCGTATTTGAGCAAAACACAACTGCAGTGTTTGTAATTCAAATTCATTTATTTCTCACGGTCACCAAGGAAGGTTTTCAATGCATTGCTAATTTTACCGTCATGGCAAATGTCGGAACGCATCGGCCACCATAACCTCTTTCTAAAGAAGATAGAGCATGTGCAGTTGGTTGGCTAGTTGATCTACCCGGTATTCTTGTTCATAAATGGAACCTAATTCCACAATTGAAAATACGTCGGCTTGTGAGTTACATGAAACAACGCCTAGAAAAAAATGCCGAATTTATCGTATTGGATTACTCACTATTATTTTAGTTACTTTTGCAACTTTTGTACAGTAACCCATGTTGACTTGACTTTAAAAATTAATTGCTTATATTAAAAGTACTGATCGGATATTATTTTCGACACTTGCATTGCTGTTTTATTCGATATGTATCATTTTGTTGTGTTTGGTGAAATGAAAAAAAAGATATTTTATAAAATGTCCAAGTGTGCAGAACTTTTATAGCCGAGTATATGTAATTGCGAAATAATAACGCTTTTCGCCTAAGAAGAATATATAACTTGGATGCACCAATCAGATAGGGAAGTCGATAGAAAGTTGTTGCAGGCTAAATATGTATATTCATTGTAATTATCGATAAATCAAATTTATAAATTAAAAAAATATAGATAGTTAATTTATCCATTATGTGAGAATAGAACGAGAGTGATCATGCACATTCGTGGAATGCACTCACACGTCTGTATGTTTAGGACTCGTACACTACATGAAATAAAGCTAATCATGGTTACTCTCAATACTAACCGACTTAAACAAAGATAATATCGTTTTTGAAACTAGATCTCTTTGAGATTTCTTCAACAATTCATAATTACAAATATGCAAAATACGGGTCATGAGTAAACAAAACAAAACATTAATTACATTTTGGACATATCTTTCTTAAAATTACATTACTGTCAACTTTTAGATTAAGTATGATTTTATTTTTTTTTTAAATTAATCGAGACAAATGATTTTTTTTATTTTCATCTCAATTCAGAGAAATTTTGGTGTTAAAAGGCATGTGATGTGACTACCACCTAAAGCGTCAGACCTTACAGGTATGTTTTGCACGACAATAACATGGTTTGTATAGAAACCAGAGGCCACATTCAAGTGTTAGTTTTTTTCAACGTCCATGTTTATTTGTTCCTTTCAGCATTTCACGACATATCACCAAGTTTTACTCCGCTTACAATCCGTAAAACATATATTTATTCATCCTTTTTGTGTCATAATTGGGTCACAATTTTAATAGGCCTACACCATATTTAGTCTCAAAACACGAAGGGTGATCACTTCAACTGTGCGCAGTTTGGGCAAAACCTTGCACGTGTTAAAAACCCTTAAACTTTCTAAATGAAGCTGAAATATTTGAAGCAAACACTGTCAAAATTCTTGCAGTGTAGGCCCTTTGACATCACTCTGATTGCTGAACCAATCTCTCTAGAGTTGTCGCTCCTTTTTTGTCTAAGATTGACTAAAATTTCGAGCAAGGACATAGTGTCACAATGCAATGCCTTTATCAATATGGGCAATACCAAAACATCTTTTGAAAGGCTTCACCCTTTCCACACTACTGCCCCATATATGCTATTATTATATCACATTGCCAAAGAAGTTTATCTGCAACAAAATATATATAAACATGTAGGCCTAATTCTGTTAAATGTGACCTTGACCTAATGATATTGGGTATCACCAGCTTGTTGTCATAACCAAAACAAGGCAGTCGGAACGACAGCAATATCCCCTGCCACAGATGTGAATGTGGGATAGGTTATGGATGGTTAAGAGCAAATTAAACAATAGCTCTGGGCAACGGGCAGACAGGTGGAAGCCAATTAAAGTGCAAGTCGTGTTCAGATAAGTTTCAGAGAATTGGCCTGCTCAAACAACACTGGCGGCCTTGACCTTGAGCCAGCCAGGCTGGAACAAGGGTTCTGCACATCGTGTTCGTGAACTGAACATTTCACTTAAGTTTCATGATATTCATTCCAGGGGTTCAGAAGATATGAACTGGACACGAAATGCATGGTTCAAATCTTCAAACACCTCTGGTGACCTTGACATTGAGCCGGCCATGTTGGAACATGGGTTCTGCACGTTGTCTTGATGGGGAGAACATTTGTCTAAAGTTTCATGAAATTCCTTCTAGGGGTTGAAAAGTTAATGACCGGACACGAATTGTGCGTGCACGGAAGGATGGACGGATGGTAGGACAGACAAGGAACATTCCTATATCCCCCAGCCGCTATGCGGCGGGGGATAATAACTATAAGTTTGATTTAGAAATGGCAATTTCAGCCAATGTTAAGTTTTGTGATGGAGGGTCAGACAAAGCATTTCTTTGAGAGGGCGACATGAAAATGGCAACTTATGCACTAATCAGCTCCGTCATATGGTCTTTTTAAGTGTTGTCTTCACAGAAGCTACCTACATTGCAAACTTCATCACAGTATCTCATTCCTAACCAATGTCATTTAGGGAAAACAAATTGGTCCGACTGGCCTTGAAGTGGAACTTGACTTGAACCTTGTGATGTTACACCTTTGTACCAAAAGTTGTTTAAATCTGTCAAGTGTTTCGGGAGTTATTGTCTGCAAAGCATGAAGCCAACAGACAGACTAACAAGCTTACTGCACTGATCACAACTGTACAAAATTCCTTGTGAGAAATGTCACTGTGAATATTCACTGTCAAGCCTGAAGCAACAAAAACATAAACTGCAATTTGGACATGTTTATTAATTCCAACTATATACAAGCCAGTGACAAAAATATTTATTTATTAAGTCATAAATGTTTTACCAATGACTGCTAACTTGGCTTTTTCCAATCTTTAAAGCCCTGACCTTCTGTCAACTTTTTGTTCTGGAAGTAGTGCAGATATTCAATGTTTTTGTCCTATAAAAGCATCTTTTAAAAGAAAATCCATTTTTTTTGTTAGAGGTAACAGATTATGGAGTGAAATATGTTTACAGTTACAACAAGACCATTTGGACTGTTCAAAATGATGAATATCAAGGGAAAAGGTGTCTGCCGATAGTTTTTACATTTCTATTGCTACTATAATTGGAACTAGCTCCTATTACTTTTTTCATACGATAAGGAGATGTTACTGAACATTTCAATATGATAGAGTTACTTTTACCAGGAAATGCATTATAAGCAATGCTTTCTGCTCAACGTCGTTAGAGGCATCAGTGTTTTCCTGTGCCGTGCCCAAACTAAAACAATACAGTGTCATGTGAACATAACAGACATGGAAGGTTTTACATTATAAACTATGGTCTCTAGCAGGATTTTCCATCGTTCAGTATGACGAAGACTTATGATGAACATGTTTCAAGTTTGTTTGACACACCAACTCCATGAATTTGGCATGAATTCTGTCACAGAATAGTAGGCATCCACATTTACACATGAACCATTAAGTAAAACAGACATGGACAGACAGAACAATACATTCTATATGCTCCAATGCTTATGTTTTTATGGTCACCATGAAAATTACAAACCAATATTGAATTGCAAAGAGATTTGACAATATTTTTCAACAACACTTCAACACTAGAACTTGCTTTAACAGTTGATTTTCTTCAATTTCATTTAAGTATATAACATCAAAGGGCAAGGACATTGTTTCCAAATATTTTTCACACATTTAAGTCAGCACCATTCAAAGATTACAAAAGACATCTAGTTTAAACAAATGTACAGGTCAATATTTTTTCACTATTTTTCTCATCCAAAGGGAACCTTCATTCTCCTTCACTACCAGATCTTGCTGGTGACCCTGACCTTGGTGACACAGGACTGCCTGACCTTGACCTCTGTGAGCCAGCTGGGCTGCCTGACCTTGACCTTGCACTGCCGGACCCTGCTGGACTAGCAGACCTTGACCTTGGTGAACCTGCTGGACTGCCTGACCCTGACCTGCTTCTGGAACGTGACCTCGACACAGATTTCTTTGAACCTGGAGACCCAGATCTATAAAGCAAACAATAGAGAACAGGTAATATTTTGTCATTCACAACAATTGAGATATCTTGTATGGTGACATAGGATGAAGTGACCAAGTTGCCAAGATTTTATGAATACTGCTTTGTGTGTTAAGCATATATCTGGCACTCACTATACTTTGCCAATATGTTCACGTTTTTTGTTTATTTCAAGTGATAACTAAATCAAACAGATGTATAAACTAACTAAAATAACCATACAAGTCAAAAGTCAACATTACACAGAATATTCAATATTGCAAACTAAATATTAATGCATAATACTGTAGATGCAGGTGATTGTTTCTGTACTGGAGAAAGGTTTGTCATATATAGTTAAGTCCGTGGAATATAAATCTTGATCTTTTACATGTAAAAAATATATCAAACCTAGTCACTTGTGCCTGAAATATCTTCAGGGAATGATCTAGATAAAAGCTTGAGAAATAGTCTTCCAAACTTTCCTACTTTCTTCTCCAATCAGCCAATGGAGAGGATTTCTTGGCTGTGTATTTAGCATTATGAATAGAGTATATTTCTCACAACCAGAACAGTTTCCATCAAGGATTAAAATGGCTTACATACCTTGACCCACTGGCAGACCTTGACCTCGAACGACTTGCACTTCCTGACCTACTACCAGACCTGCTTCTAGAGCGACTTCCAGATCCTGACCTACTTCCAGACTGTGACCTTGACCTTGATCTGTGCACTGATCCACCGTCACTCTCACTGCCAGAAGACAGGATTCTACGTCTTTTCCCAACAGCCCCTCCTTCATTATCGCTGCCACTGTCCCTTAATGGTACGAAAAATCCAAATCACCATATGACATTATCCTATCTAAGTGATCATTGATCTATATTATGAATGAGCAAGTAATAAAAATGATACTTGTTTATGAACTTTTGGCTTTGAATATCATTTAAAACACTCTCTTAAGTCGCTCTCACACTGGGCTCCGCGTGTTGATCGCGTGTGCATCGCGAGGAAAAACTGTCAAACGCGAAGTAAACGCGGTAACAAGTGGATGACACGTGAATGAAACGTGGAGGACTCGCGAATAACAAGTGGGCACACGCGCGAAAAAATTCACACGCGCTCGGAGCCAATTTTTATTTTTGAGCTGCACAAAAATTAGGAGCAACGGCCACCGCGTGTGGCACACGTGGTGTAAACGCGGTACAAACGCGGACCAAACGCGATAACACGTGGTACACTCGCGGATCACAAGTGGACGACAAGTGGTCACTCGCGGGCATACGCAAAATTTCTTTGTGTGATTGCGTGTGTAGCGCTTGTAATCCACTTGTGATCCGCGTGTCTACAGCGTTCCTAGCACGTGTGATAGCGTGTGCTCCGCGTGTAAAAGGCTTTCTCAGGGATTATGTCACCAGTCATCCGCGTGCCATTCGCGTGTTTTTGCGATTGAACCACGACTGATTCGCGTGTTGTCCACGTCCCAATCACGTGTGTACCACTAGTTATTTCAGCTATAAAAAGATCGCGTGTGGGCCAGTTTTCATCAGTTCTGATGTAGACGCTAAGGAGGCAACATGGATCCGGCGCATCTGATTATGCTGTTGCATCAACATCAGAACCAGCTACTTCAGGTTCAGCAAGTCCTGAATGCCAGAAGAAGAGTGAGGAGAAGACGAAGAAGAGCCATATGGGTGCGCCTGGCCCTTGCTTGTCTCTTCTTCATATTGGGCGTGGAGGTGTACTTCTTTGATTTCGGTGCCATGACGGTGATGTTTACTCAACGAAATATGGATCGGAACTGATCAAGAACACCTGGCGCGGCGGCTTTTATACACGCGGGCGGCAAGCAGGGCACAAGTATGTAACTCACACGCGGATAACACGCAGTACACACGTGGGGCAGACGCGGAGCACACACGGTACACACGCGGATCACAAGTGATACACACGCGCTGCGTTTGATCACTTGTGACGCCATTTTCTGACCACAAGCGTTCACACACGGAGGACTCGTGGTGGACACGCGAAGGACACGCGGAGCACACGCGCGCGTGTCGTCCACTTGTCATTCGCGTGTCCAGCACGTTTGAGACAATTTTGTTGATTTTCACCGCGTGTAGAAAAAAATTGCAAATTTACAAAAAAAATCACACGCGATCAACTCGCGGAGCCCAGTGTGAGAGCGACTTTACACTATTGGCTCATTACATTCACCTCTTATAGGCTGGGACTATTTTCAACTACTTTAAACTCAAAAAATAGTTCACGAATTACATTTAAAATTGCTTAGGTTTCTTCGGTTTGAGAGAAATATGATGAAGATTTCTGTCATTTGTTTCACCACAAGCTTTTAAATTCATGTATAAAATCAGGCTGTCAAGTTTGGTAAAAAATCTTGACATTGAGCCTTTCGCAGAGATGTACAGTGAGTGTAAGGAACGACAACTCTGCGAAGGAGACTGCATTTAAACGTTAGCTTTTGACATCAACATCAGTGACGTTTCTTGAAGGACATTTAGGAACGGCAGCAGCTAGATTGTTTACTGTCAGGTGCTCTCTGAACAATGTAGATCCTGATCAGACAGTGCAGGAGAACAAGATAAAAGTTGCATTCAAGGAGTAAAGGGTGAACTGTCATGAATACATGGTCATGTACACAAGGAATGTCATTAAGTTTTTGTACGTTTTTTGTGTCATTTTAATATTTATACAGAATGTATTTCTTCTGAAAAGGTAAATATAAATTGACAATATTGTGTTCATGCAGTTAATTGAATACACGAGTCATAAAGTTTTTATTAGTTAACTTGTAATTTTATAACAGAATTTTTGTGCTAACCCTTAGCCAGCTGCATGACTGTAGGGTAAACTAGATTACTTCAATTCTAAATATTGTGATCATAATTATTGCACTGCAACATGTCACAGTATACAGGATTCCATAAATCAGTGAAACAGAATGTTTAACAATTGGGATAAGAGCCATTGTACGTTTCTTGAGGTGTACAATAAAATGTTCATAACATATTAACTCGATTCAGTAAGCCAAATGCTGTTGTTGTGATTGTTGTTTAGATGCAAGTCTGAGGCAAAAAACTTGAGGCAAATCACACCTGCTTGATCAAATCAGTGTTTAACGTATTATTAATTTGTGTGGATGACAATGCCATCACAAACATAAATACATTTGGTTCACAAGTAAATTTGATTCACATATTTTTTCATATCTACAATTCATTCCTTTTTTGTTTTCTTTCATCTTATTTAAATAATATCCAAACATCATATAAAACTTTTCTAATCTTAACAAGATGTGTAGAAATGTTTCTGACTGACTTACCCTCTCACATCAATTTTCAGTTTCTCTCCCTCAGAATCCGACCCCTCACTTGATGAAATGGTTGCCTTGGAGACAATCTTGCGCCTTTGTTTGGCGGTTAACCCTTCTTCATCCACCATTTTCTTTTTACGCTTACCCTCCTTTGGTTCCTTACGCTTACGTTCCCGTGGTTTTCTCTCACCCTTGTCCCTGTGAAAGACATTATCAAAACATTATACAAATCATAAATCAATTGTTGCTTTAATTACCCTGTAACAGAATTAAGCAAATTTTGGAACACCTTAAACGTATGTTAAGAGCACAATGCAAATGTGATTTCTTGAAACTGATGTCTTTCCTTGAAATTACATTATTAATTTTAGCGGGGGATTTTGTGCATTTTTTTTAAAGAAATAGTTAAAATTGTTCAGTTATTTCCAAATATTCATGAGCAAATAATAATATAATTGTAGATTCGTTTCTAAAATATAAACATTCTAAATAGATCTATTGATTGCAAGTAAAATTCCAGAATTTTTGTGGGTATCAATGACTTTTCCAGGTCTTGACTGCACACAAACCTTGACTAGGAATACAAACAGTCAAACTGCAATTACTCAAATGCTGAAGGGTATAATAGTAGACAGACCAATGTACTTCCAAATAGCGGGATTATTGAATTATTGTATAGTTTAGTTTACTGTTCCTGTTTTAGTTTTCTTTGATATTTCAGTTCATAGTGAACAAGAACAAAACAAGTAGTTTAAATGTAGCAGCTGGGGTTCTTGATATTTAGGAGCTGCAACAGGTGTTTCTCAAGTTTTCAGATTTCGATTTTAAGTTCTAGACTCTACAAACAAGTAGACCAAACCACTCTTCCATGTTATAAAACCTTAAGGCATCAGTACATGTGACATTACCTTCGTTTGCGTTTACTGGATCTCTCTTCATCATCACCTCCCTCACTTTCAGAGCCACTTCTTGCCTTACGTCCACGCTTCTTCTTACGTGGTCTGTCATCTTCACTTCCCTCGGACAGAATCTCCCCATCTTCTGCACGCTTTTTCTGTAATCACAACATTAAGACAATAACCCGCCATCTTCTGTATAAAGATAGTATTTGTTTTCACTAGACTCTATGTATCTGTTTTGAGTGAGGTTCCACTGGGACAATCTGGCCCGAGGGAACTGTTTTCTGGGTGGAAACAAGACTCAGAGGGACCAGATTTTCACCTCCAAACTGAGCATATGTGATACTTATTTTTCTTGCATACAGTTGTGTTTGAAATTTCTTGAAATATAGTAAATCACTGTTATTTCACTTAGAAAATTACATAATTCACTGGAAAGCATAAAAAATACATAATACAGATAAGTTAAAATCTCCAATAAAGGATAAGGAGTTTTGCTGTTAAGCTATGAGCTGGGCTCCAGGTAAACAAGGCTTAAGCACATCATGTTCAAGTTTCTGTCAAAACCCAAGAAAACTGTCTCCAGATTGCAGTGATTTGAACTCTCTTGTCTGTTTTCTTAAGATTATAAAATACCGCTGCAGTAAGCAGAAAACTGTCTCCAGATTGCAGTGATTTGAACTATCTTGTCTGTTTTCTTAAGATTATAAAATACAGCTGCAGTAAGCAGAAAACTGTCTCCAGATTGCAGTGATTTGAACTCTCTTGTCTGTTTTCTTAAGATTATAAAGTACAGCTGCAGTAAGCAGAAAACTGTCTCCAGATTCCAGTGATTTGAACTCTCTTGTCTGTTTTCTTAAGATTATAAAGTACAGCTGCAGTAAGCAGAAAACTGTCTCCAGATTGCAGTGATTTGAACTATCTTGTCTGTTTTCTAAAGATTATAAAATACAGCAGCAGTAAGCAGAAAACTGTCTCCAGATTGCAGTGATTTGAACTCTCTTGTCTGTTTTCTTAAGATTATAAAGTACAGCTGCAGTAAGCAGAAAACTGTCAGGTAATTATACGTCGTGATATGTTAGACCTTGTGTGCAGACATCTCACTATGTCATGGTATATGATTAAATCAAAATACGTTATCAAATCACAGGTAATTCATGAGAAAATGAAAGAAAAATAATGTTGTATCTCCCAAAATCTGCAAGAACAGAAAAAAAATCACTTAAGATGCACTTTAGCCTCACATGGCTCAAATTAATTAAAATTCTACAAAGGTAGCAAGAATACTTCTTTTCAACTTACCGGTAAGTATCAATTTAATTTGTCTACTTTTATTTACAGTCCATAAACACATAACAGTACTAGAATGTTGTGTTCCGCGGAACACATGTGTTGCCTGCTGGCAAAAAGTTGAAATGTGGGCCTATGGTTAATCATATATTATAAAATGTTTTTATTCAAGTTGATTTCAATACTACACCACAGAACATATGAGTCACCAAAATTGCATTTGAAAGGGGAATTACTAAAAAAATGGTGAGACCTGAGTTTTCATTCTTCACCAGTTGGTATGTGCATGCAGATGAAATATTCAAAGAATTAAGTGAACTGAACAAGTACTTTCAATTTTACAGGCAACATTATATTTCATGTTAAAGTTGCATTTGAAAGGGGCATAACCCATAAAATATTCAAACAGGAGGTTTCATACTTTTTGTCACCAATGTCGTTGTTCATCCAGATGATATATTCCAAGTATTAAGTGAATAGGACATATACTTTCAAAGTTATATGCAACATTAGGTTGCATTTGAAAGGGATGTAACTCAAAAATAGTTAAACAGGAGTTATGTTGTTGTATCCAATGTTGTTGTTCATGAAGATGAAATGTTTCAAGTATTATGTAAATAAAATAGGTACTTTTAAAAATAATTATAGGCAACATAAGGTTTCATGTTAAAGTTTCATGTGAAAGGGACATAAGTCATAAAAAGTCAAACCGGAGTTATCATTCTTGTTGTTAGTGATGACAAGATGATATATTCTGAATATTAAATGAACAAGACAAGTACTTTAAAATGTAATGTCAACATTAAGTTCTGTGTTAAAGTTGCATTCGAAAGGGGCATAACTAAAAAAATATTCAAACAGAAGTCATAGTCCTTATTGTAACCGATGTTGTTGTTCCTGGAGATAATATATTCCAAGTTTTAAGTGAAAAGGACAAGTACTTTCAAAGTTATGAACAATATTAAATTTCATGTTAAAAGTTTAATTTGAAAGGGGCACAACTAAAAAAATATTGAAACTGGAGTTATCATTCTTGCTGTCACAGAAGACGTTGTTCATGCTGATGATATATTCAAAGTATGAAGTGAATAGGAGAAGTACTTTCAAAGTTATAGACAACATTAAGTTTCATATTTAAGTTGCATGTGTAAGGGGCATAACTCATAAAATAGTCAAACAGGAGTTATCTTGTTGTCACAGAAGGCGTTGTTCATGCAGATGATATGTTCCAAGTATGAAGTGAATAGAACAAGTACTTTCAAAGTTATAGGCAACATTAAGTTTCATGTTAAAGTTTTATTTGAAAGGGGCATAACTAAAAAATATTGAAACTGGAGTTATCATTCTTGGTTTCACAGATGGCGTTGTTCATGCTGATGATATATTTCAAGTATGAAGTGAATAGGACAAGTACTTTTAAAGTTATAGGCAACATTAAGTTTCATATTAAAGTTCATATTAAAGTCATTTGAAAGGGGCATAACTAAACAAAAATGAAACTGGAGTTATCATTCTTGTTGTCACAGATGGCGTTGTTCATGCAGATGATATATTCTAAGTATTAAGTTAATAGGAAAAGTACTTTCAAAGTTATAGGCAACATTAAGTTTCATATTAAAGTTCCATTTTAAAGTCATTTGAAAGGGGCATAACTCAAAAAATACTGAAACAGGAGTAATCATTCTTGATGACACAGATGGCGTTGTTCATGCAGATGATATATTTCAAGTATGAAGTGAATAGGACAAGTACTTTCAAAGTATTTGGCAACATTAAGTTT
Organism: Corbicula japonica; assembly: GCA_038501625.1. Classification (NCBI taxonomy): domain Eukaryota; kingdom Metazoa; phylum Mollusca; class Bivalvia; order Venerida; family Cyrenidae; genus Corbicula; species Corbicula japonica. Next base: position 2,633,095 of record JAZAYU010000083.1, on the reverse strand, counting down.
CATATTAAAGTTCCATATTAATGTCATTTGAAAGGGGCATAACTCAAAAAATACTGAAACAGGAGTTATCATTCTTGTTGTCACAGATGGGGTTGTTCATGCAGATGATATATTCCAAGTATTAAGTTAATAGGACAAGTACTTTCAAAGTTATTGGCAACATTAAGTTTCATATTAAAGTTGGGGGACTACCAGACGACGGCACTACCAACGACGACGTCATCGCCGGACAATAGGATCCCTATGTGTCTACCTGCTATCGCAGGCGACACAAAAAGTATGTGTTTTATAGGTTAACACTGTACCTCACAGATATTCATTTTATCACACAGATGACCACTGCAGATTCAGAACTAAACTGGATCTACACTGTTCACTTGGTTAGAAATAACATTATGCATTGTAAAGTGACCAGTGTAGATCCTGATCTGACAGAACACTGCGTGCCATGGGATAAAAGCCACAGAGTAAAAGGTTAAAGGTGGTTTATAAGATTTCAGTGGTAAATTTTAAACAGCAAACAAACTTTTAAATAGAGAATTGGTATCACTTTTACTATGAATTTGTCTACCAGACGACAAATGTTCTGATTCTTTACCAGAAAACTATTATTCTGTACCAAATTACAATAAACAGCATGCACTAATATATTCTGACATTGAAAATAAATATCATCCATATTGCTCATTTCTCAAGATATTTTGTAGATTTCCTATAGAATGTACTCATTTGGACTGACTATAATTTGCGTATTTATGATCAAAATTTAGAATCTGTGTATCATAAGCATATTAAAGTTGTGAAAAATAATGTTTTCACAAACTTTCACAAGTTTGGCAGGTAGATAACTGTCACACTATTAAGAGTCCTATTTTTTTGCAATGTCATTTGATATGTCTAAATTGTTGTAAACATGTAGCTAAGTTTGTATACCTTAGACTTTGAAGGTCTGCTGCGTTCCTCAGGTTCCGGCTCAAGTGCGATCTGTTTGGCTTTCTCCACGTAGATTTGACGTTTTTCCATCATCATTTTGGACAATTCTTCCTTCTTCTTCTGTTTCTGCATTTGTTCTTCCTTGAATTTCTGTCGCAGTGCCTCGCGCTCCTCTTCACGATGTTTACGTAACTCCTGTTCTTCCTCGTCGATCTTACGTGCACGGGCAACATGATACTGGGCCTGACTCAACAGATCCGAGCATTGTCTGTTCAAATAGATAAACATGGGCAACATGATACTGGGCCTGACTAGACAGATCCGAGCATTGTCTGTTCAAATAGATAAACATGGGCAACATGATACTGGGCCTGACTCAACAGATCCGAGCATTGTCTGTTCAAATAGATAAACACGGGCAACATGATACTGGGCCTGACTCAACAGATCCGAGCATTGTCTGTTCAAATAGATAAACATGGGCAACATGATACTGGGCCTGACTCAACAGATCCGAGCATTGTCTGTTCAAATAGATAAACATGGGCAACATGATACTGGGCCTGACTCAACAGATCCGAGCATTGTCTGTTCAAATACATAAACATTATATAATAATTTATTTCTTCTTTCATGTGATATTCAGACTGAAATGTTAAAATTAAGCTGAAATTTCTGCAACAACTTATATTTATAGCCACTGAATTGAAAAATTAAATTCAAACTTAAAAAAAAGTTAGCAATAGTGAACAACTGTTCCAAAATGTAAACAGGTATACAGTGGAAATTCCAGTTTTGGAGAAGCAAACATAACAGTCCTCGTTTCAGAGTAGCACATTGTGCTTCATAGCAACTTTCCCGAACACATCAACACCTTGCCTCATAAATATTTCATACATAGAAAATACCAAGTCGAATCGGAATGCTGCTCAAGAAATGCAGAAATTCTACCTATTTGAATATGTATTCTATTATGATGACAAGAAAAAAATTATCTTCTTAATTTCAAGTATAAAACTAGAATGTGTCCTTGGACACTGATGCCCCCACTGCTACAATAGTTCTAATAAACAAAGGGCCATAACTCTGGTAAAAATGACCATTGGAAAAAAATCTTTTCTTTACAATCATGTACTCATCCTGCTTGATCATCTGTGCAAATTTGAAAGAAATCCCTCAGATATTTAATGAGGAATTGATGCCACAAGATTAAATTAGTGAAATTAACAAAGGGCCATAACTCTGGTGAAAACAGTCGCAGGAAAAAAATCTTTTCTTGACGGTCATATACACATCCTGCTTGATCATCTGTGCAAGTTTGAAAGAAGTCCATCAGATAGTTAATGAGGAGTTAATGCCACAAGATTTCATTAGTGAAATTAACAAAGGGCCATAACTCTGGTGATAAAGGTCGCATGAAAAAATCCTTTCTTTACGATCATCTACACATCCTGCTTGATCATCAGTGCAAGTTTTAAAGAAATCGGCCTTATAGTTTAGGAGGAGGACAGATTACCTACGGACGGACGTACGAACAATTGCAACTCTATATGCCTCCCACTTTGTGGGGGGCATAACAATATTTACACTTCAACATCATCTTAAACAACAAAGCAGAATTCATCTTACCAATCATAATTACTAATGGTACACAGTGTGACATATTACTTTCAGAGGCGTGGCTTTAGTAAAAGCTGCTTACAAATTATTGGACTGTTCACAATGTTTTGATGTGTGACATCAATGAACATATACATTTTGCCACGATTTGCTGTGAAAAAGCATGTCATCATTCACTTTGTTGTCAATATGGCTGTTGCAACAGCCATAAAAAATGTATGATAATTTTTTAAAAATAATTTCTGTTTTATTTAGAGTATGTGTTTGTAAGTATCAGGATTGAATAGGTACTTGAAAATTTTCATCTGGGCATGTAAAACATTTGGATTGTTTTAAGTATGAGTGAAGCTCATTGGGCCTCCCACACATTAAAGAACCCAACTGATTTCCATACCCAAATGAAAACCATCAAATAACGACATTACATTCCTAAATTAAAATACACCTGCAGCAAATAGAACAATGGATTTTATCTTGTTTTATTTATGCATTTTGCTTCTACAACCATGAACTGTGTTTTTCTGGCCTAAAAAATAAAGAAAATTCATCCGGATTTGATAAGCATACCTCGCCTCAGTAGCAGCCTGAGCCAAGTCGAACTTCATTCTGTCACCATGGTGACTCAGGTATGAGAAATATCTGTAAACAAGAAGTCATTATCATACATGTTGCTACAATAATACACACTGTACACATAATCCAACCATATAATTACTATCTCCCACCAACCACAACCTCTCTGACCACCTAGAGAAATGTCTGATCACTATCTCCCACCAACCACAACCTCTCTGACCACCTAGAGTCCCACCAACCACAACCTCTCTGACCACCTAAAATCCCACCAACCAAAACCTCTCTGACCACCTAGAGTCCCACCAACCACTACCTCTCTGACCACCTAGAGTCTCCCACCAACCACAACATCTCTGACCACCTAGAGTTCCACCAACCACAACCTCTCTGACCACCTAGAGTCTGCCACCAACCACAACCTCTCTGACCACCTAGAGTCCAACCAACCACAACCTCTCTGACCACCTAGAGTCCCACCAACCACAACCTCTCTGACCACCTAGAGTCTCCCACCAACCACAACCTCTCTGACCACCTAGAGTCCCACCAACCACAACCTCTCTGACCACCAAGAGTCCCACCAACCACAACCTCTCTGACCACCTAGAGTCTCCCACCAACAACAACCTCTCTGACCACCTAGAGTCCCACCAACCACAACCTCTCTGACCACCTAGAGTCTCCCACCAACCACAACCTCTCTGACCACCTAGAGTCCCACCAACCACAGCCTCTCTGACCACCAGAGTCCCACCAACCACAACCTCTCTGACCACCTAGAGTCTCCCACCAACCAAAACCTCTCTGACCACCTAGAGTCCCACCAACCACTACCTCTCTGACCACCTAGAGTCTCCCACCAACCACAACATCTCTGACCACCTAGAGTTCCACCAACCACAACCTCTCTGACCACCTAGAGTCTGCCACCAACCACAACCTCTCTGACCACCTAGAGTCCAACCAACCACAACCTCTCTGACCACCTAGAGTCCCACCAACCACAACCTCTCTGACCACCTAGAGTCTCCCACCAACCACAACCTCTCTGACCACCTAGAGTCCCACCAACCACAACCTCTCTGACCACCAAGAGTCCCACCAACCACAACCTCTCTGACCACCTAGAGTCTCCCACCAACAACAACCTCTCTGACCACCTAGAGTCCCACCAACCACAACTTCTCTGACCACCTAGAGTCTCCCACCAACCACAACCTCTCTGACCACCTAGAGTCCCACCAACCACAGCCTCTCTGACCACCAGAGTCCCACCAACCACAACCTCTCTGACCACCTAGAGTCCCACCAACCACAACCTCTCTGACCACCTAAAATCCCACCAACCACAACCTCTCTGACCACCTAGAGTCCCACCAACCACAACCTCTCTGACCACCAAGAGTCCCACCAACCACAACCTCTCTGACCACCTAGAGTCTCCCACCAACAACAACCTCTCTGACCACCTAGAGTCCCACCAACCACAACTTCTCTGACCACCTAGAGTCTCCCACCAACCACAACCTCTCTGACCACCTAGAGTCCCACCAACCACAGCCTCTCTGACCACCAGAGTCCCACCAACCACAACCTCTCTGACCACCTAGAGTCCCACCAACCACAACCTCTCTGACCACCTAAAATCCCACCAACCACAACCTCTCTGACCACCTAGAGTCCCACCAACCACAACCTCTCTGACCACCAAGAGTCCCACCAACCACAACCTCTCTGACCACCTAGAGTCTCCCACCAACAACAACCTCTCTGACCACCTAGAGTCCCACCAACCACAACTTCTCTGACCACCTAGAGTCTCCCACCAACCACAACCTCTCTGACCACCTAGAGTCCCACCAACCACAGCCTCTCTGACCACCAGAGTCCCACCAACCACAACCTCTCTGACCACCTAGAGTCCCACCAACCACAACCTCTCTGACCACCTAAAATCCCACCAACCACAACCTCTCTGACCACCTAGAGTCCCACCAACCACAACCTCTCTGACTACCTAGAGTCCCACCAACCACAACCTCTCTGACCACCTAGAGTCCCACCAACCACAACCTCTCTGACCACCAGGAGAAATGTCTGATTACTCAGATCCTAAACTTGAATGTAAGCCAAACGTTTCATTCCAAAGTTCCCAGGCTTCACACCTTAAACAACCCAAGTGTAATCCATAACTAAATGAAGACAATCAAATATTGTTTCAATCCTTAAGTGCATGTTCCTTGCTTCAATTTTCTGAAAATTATTATTTACAATCTTTATTATGGGCAGATTTTGAATTTATGGAATAATCTGCCCATGAGGTCCACATTAACAAAAACCCTGCGCCAATTTCTTAGATTCTTGATGATTACGAACGCATAACTGGAGTGAGCTGGAAACTACAGCACACTTGACTATTCAAAAAGACAAACCACAAGTTGTCAGAGGTATTTAAGCATAACTCGGAAGTTCATTTCAACTGGTAAGTCATGAGTTTGTTTAATAAACAAAAAAAAGGAAAAAAACACATTTATTTTTGACACTAAATTTACATTAATTTTAGATAGAAAAAAATCATCTTCTTATTTTCTCTCACTAATTTCTGGCTGTCAACTTCTATGTTATTAAAATGTGATAATCTAAATCCCAGTTAAACATTTTCTCTTTTAATCAGTGTTAAAAAGAGATGATTCTTTTATTTAAAAATTTATTTGCAGTAAAAGTAAATTACAACTTTCAATGAAAATCCATGCCCCACCCCCACCCACACCATGTTAGTGTTTGATGATTTCATTAAAAAGCAGTTTTGTGTAGGGACACATGTCTAATTTATGTCATTTAAAGCAATAGCGAGCATGACTGGATACTAGAGGGAGTTTGGAGGTCATGGAAGGGACATGAACATTGACAGCAATGCTGACCACAGAGTGAGAAGAAACAAGAAGCAAGTCAACATATTGTGACCAATGTCCCCAATATACTGGCATTCCACTTAAATTAAATCTGGAATTTAAATTAAGACACAATAGAGGGTGATAAATCAATGATGCAACAATTAGTAAGGGCTGCTGACAATACTGAAGCATAGTTTTTGATCAGTTGTCTTGTGGAAAATTGATAAACAGAATTGGGACCTCTCACTCTTTTTTAGGAAAATCTATAAGATGTTAATTTGGAATGATTTATAATGAGCTGTATGATAAGACCTGTGAGCGAGCTCGAGGTCCCTCACGGCAGACAGTACGGTCTTCAGGTTACTTTTCTCATCCTTCAAGATCGATGTGGCAAGCTTCTGCTGAACCAGAGCAATGTTGTACAACAACACCGTGTCACTCGGGGAAACATGACGAGCCTGCAATACATTATCATCAAAGTCTTTAATGACGTCGCAAGCTTCTGCTGTACCAGAGCAATATTGCACAATAAAGTCAACAACTGCAAAATCCTTATAATGGCCTTCAGAGGCATTTTATGACATGCCAACTTTCAAAGTGCCAATCAAAAGTTTGTAAAGTTTTGTGTTTCACCTTATAATTCCATGAAAATCTCTGCAGTGTAGATCCAGTTTTATTAATGATTCTAATTTGATACTGATTCATCTTTTTTTTCTTAGAAAATTATTGATTATTACTTTTTTTCCATAATTTACAAAAAATGTAAAAAACAACAACAGGATAGCTATCAGCATATTTTTTCATGTGATGTGGCTCATACATTTTTTAAATAATAGAGACATGCTACATGAAAGAGAACAACAAATAAATGAAGATACATTTCAAGGATGGAGAAAAACAAAAACAGTCACAAATGTCCATTTTCTAGCGGGCCTGAAACTGACATACAAATATGGACATGGATTTCATAAAAATGACTTGGGAGAAATTTAGACTCAGTTGTTGAAACATTGGCTCTGAAAACCAACATCAACTAGATGTTTTTTGTGTAAAACGCATGTCTCCCCCCTGCGCCGACCCCCCCCCCCACCTGCGCCCAGACCCCTGTGACCTTTGACCTACTGATCCCATAATCAATAGGGTTCTTCTACTCAATAAGGGCTATTACCCTATTTAGTTTGAATGCTCTGGGTCAAGCGGTACTCCAGTAATTGACCATATACAGTTTTTACTCTTCGGGGCCCCTGTGACCTTGACCTTTGACCTACTGACCCCAAAATCAATAGGAGTCCTCTACTCAATAAGGACATCCATCGTATGAAGTTTGAATGGTCTGGGTAAAATAGAACTCCTATTATTGAGTGGAAACGGTTTTCACTCTTCAGGCCCCTGTGACCTAGACCTTTGACCTACTGACCCCAAAATCAATAAGGTTCTTCTAATTAAAAAGGGCTATCACCCTATGAATTTTGAAGGCTGTGGGTCAAACGGTACTTCAGTTATTGAGCGGAAACAGTTTTCACTCTTCAGGCCCCTGTGACCTTGACCTTTGACCTACTGACCCTAAAATCAATAGGATTCTTCTACTCTATAATGGCTATCAACCTATGAAGTCCCTGGGTCAAAGGGTACTCAAGTTATGGAGCAGAAACGGTTTTCACTCTTCGGGCCCCTGTGACCATGACCTTTGACCTACTTGCATCAAAATCAATAGAGTTCTTCTACTCAATAAGGGCTGTCATCCTATGAAGTTTGAAGGCTCTGGGTCAAAGGGTACTCGAATTATTGAGCGGAAACGGTTTTCACTCTTCAGGCCACTGTGACCTTGACCTTTGACCTACTGACCCCAAAATCAGTAGGGTTCTTCTACTCAATCAGGGCTATCACCCTATGAAGTTTGAAGGCTCTGGGTCAAAGGGTACTCAAATTATTGAGCGGAAATGGTTTTCACTCTTCGGGTCACTGTGACCTTGACCTTTGACCTACTGACCCAAAATCAATAGGGTTCTTCTACTCAATAAGGGCTGTCATCCTATGAAGTTTGAAGGCTCTGGGTCAAAAGGTACTTGAGTTATTGAGCGGAAACGGTTTTCACTCTTCGGGTCACTGTGACCTTGACCTTTGACCTACTGACCCCAAAATCAATAGGGTTCTTCTACTCAATAAGGGCTATCACCCTATGAAGTTTGAAGGCTCTGGGTCAAAGGGTACTCGAGTTATTGAGCGGAAACGGTTTTCACTCTTTGGGTCACTGTGACCTTGACCTTTGACCTACTGACCCCAAAGGGTTCTTCTACTCAATAAGGGCTATCACCCTATGAAGTTTGAAGGCTCTGGGTCAAAGGGTACTCGAGTTATTGAGCGGAAACGAAGTGTGACAGACGGAGTGACGGACAGACGGACAGGGCAAAAACAATATGTCTCCCCCAGAGGGGGGGGGGGGGAGACATAATAAGCTGAATCTTTCTTGAAAATTTTCATTGCTTTAACATTGAATGCCAATGTTACCTTGAGCAGGATGTTTTTGCATTCCCTCAGCTTGCCACATTTGTAGTATGCTCTTGCCAAATACACCATCACCTCAGTGTTGTGGTACTTGAAGAACTTCTTCAAACAGTTTTCATACTGAAAGAAGCAAGACGGTAGAGCGGGGGCGGGTATTACCGAACACTTAAGCCACAAATTTTTCTGTTCGGTAATAGATAATGTAAATTTTCTGTTTTTTTATGGATAATTTAAGTCTTAAAGCAAATTTTAAAGAAAAGCCCGTATCTGTAACTATATTATAATGTGACATACCTTACTTTTACATATCCCACTGTTCATTGGGTATTGCCGACCATTATGTCTAAATCCGAACACGTGTGTGCATTGCCAAACAAAAAATAGCTTTTTAAAAAGCGCAACTTAACAAAAACAAACACCCAAACTGTTTATTTAATTGTTTTTTACACATAAAACAATAGATCCGTGCCACAAATTCATTAGAAAAGCAACAGAACAATAAGAAATTTCATTGATGAAACTGACTTTAATGATCTTTTAAAATTTTTTCTTAATTTAATAAACAATTCTCACATTCCAAGTAAAGTCCTTCAAAATTCAAATAGTCATCAGACATACAATCATTATGAAATCTACGAGAACATGAAAACTGAACTTCAAATAAATTGTTGGATCATAACCAGACTGTGTTGTTTTATCGGCTATACTATGAAATAGTTTGATCTACAACTTTTACAAGAAGTGTGTATGTGACATTTGACATTTTTAGCTGGATTAAATTGGTTGATGATGCAATAATTCTGAAATATGATACTGGAGATAAAATTGGAATGTAATGATAAATTATGGAATATGTTCGCGATGGTAAGTGTTTAGTAAAATGCTTATCTTATATTTTAATGGAAAGAAAAATATAGACCAAAAAAACTTTTTTCTCATGATGGTCAAAATTGTTTCGGGGTGGAGGGTTATTTCACTGGGTCTGTCACGCAACTACAATTTTTTTAAGGAATGGCCTAATCACGTAAATCTTGTTCTTTATATAGAATAAATCTTATTCCATTGAATATTTGTTTAACATACTATCATATATTTGCTTTATAACTTTTTTAAAAGAGGACTTGTATATTATGAAATAATATTGGTGGAAATTTGACACATATAAAAGATAAAGTTCAGCTTTTTCCGAAAACCCCGTTATCTTTTTATCACGTGTTATTGTGGTGCTAAAAGTTGTATCCCCTGATAAATACATGTTAACATTTAAAAAAAAAAAAATCTCTTATATACGCCTTTCCAATAATTCGATGAATTTTTTGCTTACCTCCCCTGTCAAGTCACGTGACTGCTCTACGGGAAAAATGATTGCTCGCTGTATTAATGTAATAGGGAATATTTACCTACAACTTTGTTTTTTATCGTAAAATTCTTTTTTGAAAAATATATTTTTTCGTTGAATTAGTTATAATACATCAGCGTCATGATATTTTTGATAATAATTTATAAATCAACCAAGTTTCTTTGACTTAAAGTGTCAAGTCATTATTCCTCGCGTTAAACACTAAACGACTTAAACTAACAGCTAGTGTTCTCTGCACGGCTAAATTGAGTCTCGTTTCCGGATTAGCTTGTCTAATCAACTACTGACATCATGTTATGAATATGTTGGCGGCGATTGATTTTGAAGGCGGCATGCCATGAAAATGTCAAATTGTCGCGCACAAGGGGTCACCTGTCAATTACTTAAAGGGGCAGATATCACTGACCAATAGAGATCGTGTAATTTCTATTTGCTAGGTATATGCACCTCCCAATTATTAAGTATATTGGAGTCCTTTAATTACTGTATGTGTCAGAAAATGTATTTTATTTAGCTATTATATGAATTCTTAATCCACATTACGACACGTTATAGAAACAAAAGCCGCCAATAAGAAACAAATCTCGGCAAAACATTTTATATATGTTTATTAAGCGTTTGGGCTTTTACGCCAAAATTACAAACAGTCAAACCTAATTGTTCTAAAAATGGATATGCAACCATATTGTTATATAAATATTCCCATCTTTGTTGGAAGCCGGCATCTGAATCCTTGAATTTTATTCTACGAACGATACTTCTCCAACAAACAATCAGATTACCGATCCTTTTTTATTTCAAGACAAAATCAATCATATTTGGATGTGAAGTATGCGTACCATTTTAAACAAGAGCCGTCAGAGACGGGTTATGCTCCCCAACGCCGCTTTGTCACAAATACTTTTTTGTTAGAACAGGAAGAATTTGTAAGAAAGATATTGTATTTGAAAGTTTCCTTTACGATTCAAACAGAAAGCATTTTACAATATTGTACAAAAATAAGACAAAAAATGAGAAATTTCAAAGGGCACTAACTCAAAAATGAATAAAGCAAGAGTTATGGTTCTTGTGCATTGCACTGCTCCGCATTGAGATCATTCTACTTATGAAGTTTCAAGTTCAGAAACTTTTATACTTTGTGAGATATGCACCAGATAAAACTAAGTAAGAGAAATTTCAAAGGGAAATAAATAAAAAATCAATAAAGCAAGATTTATGGTTCTTGTGCACTGCACTGCGCCTCATTGAGATCTATCTACTTATGAAGTTTCAACTTCCTAACTCTTATACTTTGTGAGATATGCCCCGGACAAAAAGTAAGTATGGTAAATTTCAAAGGGCATTAACTCTATAATGAATAAAGCAAGAGTTATGGTTCTTGTGTGCTGCACTGCTCCTCAACGAATTCATTCTACTTATGAAGTTTCAAGTTCATAACTCTTATACTTTGTGTGATGTGCCCCGGACAAAAAATAAGTAAGAGAAATTTCAAAGGGCAATAAATCAAAAATCAATAAAAGCAAGAGTTATGGTTCTTATGCACTGCACTGCTCATCATTGAGATCTATCTACTTATGAAGTTTCAACTTCATAACTCTTATACTTTGTGAGATATGCCCCGGACAAAAAGTAAGTATGAAAAATTTCAAAGGGCAATAACTCAAAAATGAATAAAGCAAGAGTTATGGTTCTTGTGCACTGCACTGCTCCTCCCTGAGATCTATCTAGTTATGAAGGTTCAACTTCATAACTCTTATACTTTGTGAGATATGCCCCAGACAAAAAGTAAGTATGAGAAATTTGAAAGGGCAATAACTCAAAAATGAATAAAGCAAGAGTTATGGTTCTTGTGCACTGCACTGCTCCTCATTGAGATCTATCTACTTATAAAGTTTCAACTTCATAACTCTTATACTTTGTGAGATATGCCCCGGACAAAAAGTAAGTATGAGAAATTTCAAAGGGCAATAACTCAAAAATGAATAAAGCAAGAGTTATAGTTCTTGTGCACTGCACTGCTTCTCAACGAGATCTAACTACCTATGAAGTTTAGTGTTGATACCTCTCATAGTTTTTGTGTAATTGTCCGGACAATATTATGACGGAAGGACGAACATACGGACGAACGGGACGGACGGACGGACAAAGCGACAACTATATGCTCCCCCGAATTTCGGGGGGAGCATAAAAATCAAATTATTCATTCGTTGAACATAAACACCATAAACTATTAGGACAATTCTTTTGTTCAAATGTGTAAGTATCAACAAATTTAGATTGTAATTTTATATGTCTACAGATCATGTAACCAGATGTTGACATATTACGATTTACGGATTATAGGGCATTACCAGTCTTAGTGATTTGCAACTTTTACACCAGTAAAATATAAATTTCAGCAGAAAAGACATAAGATGAAAATGTTGTACAGAAATTCGTAAAAGTAATGCGTATGTTTGTCCAAATTGCGTTTCATACTGCCTACTGTCAACAAGAATGGTACATGTTCTTAAAACATTAAAAATCTAAATATCTAACAAATAATGAAAATAAAAATGTCTGGCTAAAAGAACAGACCAGCAACTTATTTTTTCACCCCCGGCGACGAACGCAGACCTGCAATATAGTGGGTAATGTTAGCTATTACGTGCTTAAGCCATAGTCCAATTGTTCAGCTTTCCCGCAGAGCCTTGTTTTGGATTGATTTCTGGTCAGGGGAAGTAACTCGTACAGGACTGCGAAACTGTTTATTGGAAAGGCGTATAGACTAAAATATTTTTACTTTCTGTAAACTTAAGATTTTGGAATGTTGGGATTAACTAATGGTTAAACTTAACTAACCCAAAACAGCGATTTTCTTTGAAACTCAATAAATTTGAAACTAGCGTGCTATTGAACTTATAAACAAGTCCAATATTCTATGAAAGTATAATGGCATCATATGTCACCTCACATACAAGTTTATCTTATGAAAAACAAACGTAAATTTTATTTGAAAATTATGTTGGGAATAAGACACCTGTTTGGTAATACCCGCACCTGCTCTAACTTATGTTGATACATAACAATAATAACGATAAAACTAACCTCTTATTTTGTGGATTTTTTTCTATTTTAAGTGATTCTGACAGAAACAAACTACCAAGGTTTCATGATCCTGTTCCTTATTCAAAATACTTTCAATGATAATTGATTGTTCTAATTACATGACAATGGCAATCTTATTCACAAACAAACAGACACTTCGAAATAGGCCCCTACAAATTTTTTATCTTCATACTTTTGAAGTAAAGTTTATTTTGGTTACAAAATGTCATCAAAAATGTACTGTTCTATCATTTTATTTTACTGGAAAAAACACTCATTTGATTCAAATAACCTTATTGCAGACATAAATTTGTGCTACTGCATTAATTATATTGTTAAATTTTGTTGATGTTTGCATATTGCGAAGTTTGCTTTGCATAAAATACATGAAAATAATGTGAAATATAATGATAGCAGAGTGCTTTGTATTTTACCATCTGGACTGCAGCAACATACATGATAGCAGAGTGCTTTGTTCTTACCATCTGGACTGCAGCAACATACATGATAGCAGAGTGCTTTGTACTTACCATCTGGACTGCAGCAACATACATGATAGCAGAGTGCTTTGTACTTACCATCTGGACTACAGCATCATACATGATAGCAGAGTGCTTTGTTCTTACCATCTGGACTGCAGCATCATACATGATAGCAGAGTGCTCTGTACTTACCATCTGGACTGCAGCATCATACATAATAGCAGAGTGCTTTGTACTTACCATCTGGACTGCAGCATCATACATGATAGCAGAGTGCTCTGTACTTACCATCTGGACTGCAGCATCATACATGATAGCAGAGTGCTTTGTACTTACCATCTGGACTGCATCATCATACATGATAGCAGAGTGCTTTGTTCTTACCATCTGGACTACAGCATCATACATGATAGCAGAGTGCTTTGTTCTTACTATCTGGACTGCAGCATCATACATGATAGCAGAGTGCTTTGTACTTACCATCTGGACTGCAGCAACATACATGATAGCAGAGTGCTTTGTACTTACGATCTGGACTGCAGCAACATAAATGATAGCAGAGTGCTTTGTACTTACCATCTGGACTGCAGCAACATACTGTTTCTGTTCCACGTAGATATGTGCAATATTGAGCCAAACATCGCAGAAATCTGCTGTTGCCTCACGCACTTGGGCAAACACATCTCTTGCTTCATTTATACAGCCTTTGTGAGCCAACACACATCCTGCAGAAATGTAAGTAACACTTGATGTTTTTTTTGTGAAAAACGCATGTCTCCCCCCTGCGCCCCCCCCCCCCCCCTGCGCCCAGACCCCTGTGACCTTGACCTTTGACCTACTGATCCCATAATCAATAGGGTTCTTCTACTAAATAAGGGCTATTACCCTATTTAGTTTGAATGCTCTGGGTCAAGCGGTACTCCAGTAATTGACGGGATACGGTTTTTACTCTTCGGGGCCCCTGTGACCTTGACCTTTGACCTACTGACCCCAAAATCAATAGGAGTCCTCTACTCAATAAGGACATCCATCGTATGAAGTTTGAATGGTCTGGGTAAAATAGAACTCCTATTATTGAGTGGAATCGGTTTTCACTCTTCAGGCCCCTGTGACCTTGACCTTTGACCTACTGACCCCAAAATCAACAAGAGGTGTTTGTCAAACACAAATGCCCCCCCCTGACGTGCAAGTGATATCTATTAGCATTGAATTTAAATTTTTGGAAATTTAGAGACTTTTGTAAGCTTTAGCAATGAAGGGTACCAGTCATGAAAGCAATTTACAAGACGGTGGAACTCCTATATATCAATAACCAGGTCATCCAATGAGAGGATTACATTTACCTCGACAAACATAAGCGCGTGTAGATTAACCTAGTCTAACACAAAGGATTTTATTGTAATTTAAATCAAATATTCGCTATTGGCGGAGATATAGTAGCTCTAGTGTTATGTCAATTCCGGTAATGTGCAGGCTTTAGTGACCATCCATACGAAACCAAAGCATTTAATAAACACAAGTGAGTGATAATCAGTGCCTATTTATGACACGGCATATATTGAAATAGTTTAAAATTAATGTTATGGATCATTCATATATATCTTTACTTGAAATTGTCATGGGGAAAAATAATCACAACTTTACACTGAGAAGTATTTTATTTTATTATACATAAAAACGTTGTCTAGTTATTGATCGAACAAGGTTTTTTGTTGTCAATGCCACCGTGACCTTGACCTTTGACCTACTGACCCCAAAACCAATAGGGGTCTTCTACTGGTCACGACCAACTTCCACACCAAATATGAGGACTGTATCACAAAGCGTTGTCTAGTTATTGATCGGACAACGTTTTTGTATGCAAAGGCCACTGTGACCTTGACCTTTGACCTACTGATCCTAAAATCAATAGGGTTCTTCTATTGGTCATGACCAACCTCCACACCAAATATGAGGACTGTATCACAAAGCGTTGTCTAGTTATTGATCGGACAAGGTTTTTGTGGTCAAGGCCACTGTGACCTTGACCTTTGACCTACTGACCCGAAAATCAATAGGGGTCTTCTACTGGTCATGACCAACCTCCACACCAAATATGAGGACTGTATCACAAAGCGTTGTCTAGTTATTGATCGGACAAGGTTTTTGTGGTCAAGGCCACTGTGACCTTGACCTTTGACCTACTGACCCCAAAATCAATAGGCGTCTTCTACTGGTCATGACCAACCTTCACACCAAATATGAGGACTGTATCACAAAGCGTTGTCTAGTTATTGATCGGACAAGGTTTTTGTGGTCAAGGCCACTGTGACCTTGACCTTTGACCTACTGACCCCAAAATCAATAGGGGTCTTCTACTGGTCATGACCAACCTCCACACCAAATATAAGGACTGTATCACAAAGCGTTGTCTAGTTATTGATCGGACAAGATGTGGTCTACGGACCGACCGACATACCGACCGGACATACCGACCAACCGACATGTGCAAAGCAATATACCCCCGCTTCTTCGAAGGGGGGCATAATAAGGTTCTTCTACTCTATAATGGCTATCAACCTATGAAGTTTGAAGTCCCTGGGTCAAAGGGTACTCAAGTTATGAAGCAGAAATGGTTTTCACTCTTCGGGCCCCTGTGACCTTGACCTTTGACCTACTTACATCAAAATCAATAGGGTTCTTCTACTCAATAAGGGCTGTCATCCTATGAAGTTTGAAGGATCTGGGTCAAAGGGTACTCGAATTATTGAGCGGAAAAGGTTTTCACTCTTTGGGCCTCTGTGACCTTGACCTTTGACCTACTGACCCCAAAATCAGTAGGGTTCTTCTACTCAATAAGGGCTATCACCCTATGAAGTTTGAAGGCTCTGGGTCAAAGGGTACTCAAGTTATTGAGCGGAAACGGTTTTCACTCTTCGGGCCCCTGTGACCTTGACCTTTGACCTACTGACCACAAAATCAATAGGGTTCTTCTACTCAATAAGGGCTGTCATCCTATGAAGTTTGAAGGCTCTGGGTCAAAGGGTACTCGAATTATGAGCGGAAACGGTTTCCACTCTTCGGGTCACTGTGACCTTGACCTTTGACCTACTGACCCCTAAATCAATAGGGTTCTTCTACTCAATAAGGGCTATCACCCTATTAAGTTTGAAGGCTCTGGGTCAAAGGGTACTCGAGTTATTGAGCGGAAACGGTTTTCACTCTTTGGGTCACTGTGACCTTGACCTTTGACCTACTGACCCCAAAATCAATAGGGTTCTTCTTCTCAATAAAGGCTATCAACCTATGAAGTTTGGAGGCTCTGGGTCAAAGGGTACTCGAGTTATTGAGCGGAAACGGTTTTCACTCTTCGGGTCACTGTGACCTTGACCTTTGACCTACTGACCCCAAAATCAATAGGGTTCTTCTACTCAATAAGGGCTATCACCCTATGAAGTTTGAAGGCTCTGGGTCAAAGGGTACTCGAGTTATTGAGCGGAAACGGTTTTCACTCTTCGGGTCACTGTGACCTTGACCTTTGACCTACTGACCCCAAAATCAATAGGGTTCTTCTACTCAATAAGGGCTATCACCCTATGAAGTTTGGAGGCTCTGGGTCAAAGGGTACTCGAGTTATTGAGCGGAAACGGTTTTCACTCTTCGGGTCACTGTGACCTTGACCTTTGACCTACTGACCCCAAAATCAATAGGGTTCTTCTACTCAATAAGGGCTATCACCCTATGAAGTTTGAAGGCTCTGGGTCAAAGGGTACTCGAGTTATTGAGTGGAAACGAAGTGTGACAGACGGACAGAAGGACAGGGCAAAAACAATATGTTTCCCCCAGAGGGGGGGAGACATAAATATAAAAAGTTCTGTGGTCTTTGCAACTATTTACATATATACCAGTATTTATAAGAACTGACACAACTGAGAAATTAGATTCAGTCCAACCTGTATCACTACCGTTATGTCTACAATAAGATACTAGCGAAACACTGAATGCTTTCTTATCAAAAACAAGTTAGCCCAATTTTTCATAAAAATAACAATACAATCCACTTTGATTTACTTTTTGAAACCAACAGCCATCTAACAAGAAGTCATCTGGTGCTAGTAGTGCAATAGAACATGACTTATATTGTCACCACAAACGTACTGAGCCAGCAAACTGCAACAGTACAATATTCCGGAACTTATCTCCAATCTCAGTTTTATGATCATGGGTACAGGACATTCAAGAAGTTCAGCAAGCAAGGGTTAATGTTAGGATACAGCTTGCTCACCTATACCATTCGCTGCCCAGATATTCCTGTCATCATTACGCAGTACTTGTTTGTACATCGCCAGTGCTCGGTCCTGGTGACGCTTTTGCTAAAATTAAAACAAACAAAATTAATTTCCTTATCTTACAAACCAGAATATATAACCTGAGTAGAAAATGTGACAGTCAAAATCACTATTAATAATTTAAATAATAATTTCACACCTCAGATACTGTTTTTTATAGGCTTTGAATCTACTTTGGAAATACTGCCATTTATATGCATTGCAAGGATAAAACTGACATTTTTTGCATTATTATATGCAAAACATTTGACAATGGGTTGTTTGAACATCTGTATGACTAACAACATACCTCAATATCTTAATACATTATTGGTATATTTCTTAGAATTACACTTCGTTTGTTTTATAGATTTTAACTACAAGAAATGGATTGGATATGTGATAACCCTTTTTTTTCATGGCTGCCCCATCAGTGGTGCAGGCTGATCTGGATCTATACTAGTCACACATGGGATGCAAGCCTTATCCATGTAGTAAAGGGATAAAATGAAGGGTTAGATATGTGATAATCCTTCTTTTTTATGGCCACAAGAACAGCAGTTAACAACATTGTCAACAACTGCACAGTTTTTCACAGAAACTTATGCCAAATTAACATCAATAGATGTAAAGCAAATGCCCAGTCAACTGGTGTGGGGTGGGTGGGGTGGGGTGTGGGGAGTTACCAACAATCAGTCCACCTCACCTACAGTCTCACTAGATCTATAAGCAGAGTCACATATTCTCTGTGAAGTCTCACCTTATCTCTGGAATGTCTCACCTTATCTACAGATAGTCTCACCTTATCTATGGGCTGTCTCACTCAATCTACAAGCAGTCTCACATTTTCTACAAGCAGTTTCACCTTATCTATGGACTGTCTCACCTTATCTATGGGCAGTCTCACCTTATCAACAAGTAGTCACACCTTATCTACAAGCAGTCTTTCCTTATCTTCAAGAAGTCTTATCTTATCTACAAGCAGTCATAACTTGTCTACCAGCAGTCTTACCTAATCTACGAGCCTCCTTACCATTTCTATGTGCGGTGTTACCTTATCTTAGAGTTTCTTACCTTATCTACATGCCGTCTTACCTTATCACCAAGCAGTCTTTCCTTATCTTCAAGAAGTTTTATCTACAAGATGTCTTTCCTTGCCTATGAGCAGTCTTACCTAGGTAATCTACGAGCCTCCTTACCATTTCTATGTGCAGTGTTATCTTATCTACAAGCTTTCTTACCTTATCTACATGCAGTCTTACCTTATCTTTATCCTTCATAGGCTGATGTAGAGTTTGAAGCCAAACATTGCCCAGTGCTATCAGGGAGTATGCATCATCTTTTGTCGCTGGTCGAGCTAGGATTCTCTCAAACTTCTTCTGTCCAGGTCCCCACTCATGTTTAGCAAGATGAAGGTTTCCAATAAGTGACCAGGCATCTGGATGATCCTGAAAGGAGATTCCAAACAATGTTCAAGACCTTGTCTGTATATAACAGGCTACAGTCAACACTAATCGAGTTCTAACTCTGAGTGTATTAAAGGCAGTTAGGCTTTTTTCACTACCATAGTAAAGGTGCCCATACCCTATAATTAAACACAAAGCATTTTTCCTCCATACGGGAATGAACAATCCTGATGCGAAGTACCAGTAACTTTCTGTGGAAAACTACATCATTTTAAAGACTTTCTGAGTGGGGAAAGGCACCTATTAATGGATCCTTATAAAGAATCAAAAACAAGAACTAGAATTTGGTGTTCTGCAGTACACATGTGTCGCCTGCTTGCTAAGAGTTGAAACGTGGGCCTATGTTTAATCATACATGATAGAAAGACTTAATTCAAATTTATTGCAATACTAAACCATGTAACACCTGTGTCACCTTAATTGCATTTGAAATGGGCTTAACTTAAAAAATGGTGAAACCTCAGTTATCATTCTTCACCAATAGCTATGTGCATGCACATGATATATTCCAAGTATTAAGTGAATTGGACAAGTACTTTCAATTTAAAGTCAGCATTTTCATATTAAAGTTGCATTTCAAAGGGGCATAACTCATAAAATAATCAAACCAGAGTTTTCATTCTTTTTGTCGCCAATGGTGTTGTTCGTGCAGATGATATATTCCAAATATTAAGTGAATAGGACAAGTACTTTAAAAGTTATATGCAACATAAGGTTTCATGTTAAAGTTGCATTTGAAAAGGGTATAACTCATAAAATATTGAAACAGGATTTATCTTTCTTGTCATAGATGACGTTGTTCATGTTGATGATATATTCTGAGTATTAAGTGAATAGGAGTTATCATTTTTGTTGTCATCCAGGTTGCTGTTCATGTTGATGATACAATCCAAGTATTAAATGAATAGGACAAGTACTTTCAAGTTATACGCAACAATGTTTCATGTAAAATTTGCATTTGAAAGGGCATAACTCAAAAACAAGAGGGCCATGATATCCCTTTATCGCTCACCTGAGTACAACAGTTATTTTTAGTAACAGTGACCTAGACCCAGATGAACCATATTCGAACTTGTGCGAGAAATCATTGGGACAAACATCCTGACCAAGTTTCATGACAATCTGAGCAAAAATGTGACCGCTAGAGTGTTAACAAGAAAATTCTATTTTTAGTAACAGTGACCTAGTTTTTGGACCCAGATGACACATATTCAAACTCGTCCAAGGAATCATTGGGACAAACATCCTGACCATGTTTAATGACAATCAGAGCTAAAATGTGACCGCTAGAGTGTTAACAAGAAATTTCTATTTTTTAGTAACAGTGACCTAGTTTTTGGACCCAGATGACCCATATTCGAACTCGTCTGATAAATCATTGGGACAAACATCCTGACCAAGTTTCATGACAATCGGAGCAAAAATGTGACCGCTAGAGTGTTAACAAGAAAATTCTATTTTTAGTAACAGTGACCTAGTTTTTGGACCCAGATGACCCATATTCGAACTCATCCAAGAAAGCATTGGGACAAACATCCTGACCAAGTTTCATGACAATCGGAGCAAAAATGTGACCGCTAGAGTGTTAACGAAATAAGTGCGGACGGATGACGGACATTCATCGATCCTAATAGCTCACCCTGAGCCAGCTCAGGTGAGCTAAAAAGTCAAACAGGAGTTATGATTCTTGATGTAACCGATGTTGTTGTTGTTCATGAAGATGATATATTCCAAGTACTTTTAAAATTATAGGCAACATTAAGTTTCATCTTAAAGTGCCATATTAAAGGGATACAACTCATAAAATAGTCAAACAGGAGTTACCATTCTTGTTGTTTGTAATGACGTTGTTCATGAAGATGATATATTATGAATATTAAGTGAATAGGTCAATTACTTTCAAAGTTAAAATTTCATGTTATAGTTGCATTTGAAAGGGGCATAACTAAAAATATAGTCAAACAGGAGTTATGATTCTAGTTGTAACCAATGTTGCATGCTGATAATGTATTCCAAGTATGAAATGAATAGGACAAGTACTTTCAAAGTTATAGGCAACATTGTTTCATGTTAAAGTTGCATTTGAAAGGGGCATAACTAAAAAAAATATTGAAACTGGAGATATCATTCTTGTTGTCACAGATTGGCATTGTTCATGCTGATGATATATTTCAAGTATGAAGTGAATAGAACAAGTACTTTCAAAGTTATAGGCAACATTAAGTTTCATGTTAAAGCTGGGGGACTACCGGACGACGCAGATGACGATGACACTGACAACGATGACGTCGCCGTACAATAGGATCCATATGTGTCTACCTGCTATCAGAGGCGACACAAACAACATCTATGTGAGGGAACCAGGTTCTCATGTTTAATATTAATAGAGATCCAAGTATTGTTGTAAAGAAAATATCTTGTTGTTATTTTAGTCATAAATTACATGTATATAAAAATATCCCCTAACCCACAGCTGAAGAAATGGTCTGTTAGTATGAGTTAAGGAATTTAAGAAAAACAAATGTAATAATTTATCGTTATATAGATGTCTATTTGGAGGAAGGGGGTACCACCATCCACCCCTGAGACTGGAACCCCTGAAAAAGTGTTTGTATGTCTGTCAGTTTGAATTTAGTAATTAAAGAAATAAAGATGTAAATATTTTTTGGGATGGATAGGGAGTACCACCAACCACCCTGACTCCTAAAGAAATTTTTGTTGAGTTGTGGTTCTTATGTTACATTAAGGGTAACAATTTGGTAAGTGTGAATGAAATTAGTAAACATATTTAAGTTGCAAAGTTATGATCTAGATTCTATATCAATTTGCAGAAATTTTGACCTATAAACTTGTGTGACACTGAATTTTTAGGTAAGGACATGGTTCTTGTACGAGACACCGTTTCATTGAGAGGAACATTTTTTTGTTTAGTTAAGCTTAAGTACCTTCTTTAGTTGCTGAAATATCCCCACTTTAAGGCAAAACCTACTCCAGGACAAATTATACTGTCATAGATTGACTCCAAAAAAGAGGGAGATCAGGGTAAAAAAGTGGGAGATTTTACGAAGCGTTGTTTTCTGGTAAACTGTTGAACATTTTTAGCTCTGAAAGGGAGAATATATCAAATTTACTTGTTTTTTTTGTCAGATATACTTTTATTCTGAGACCTCTAGTTTACAAACACTACTAAACATAAATAAAATATTTTTTTTCATAAATAAATAATTTATTTTTCATAAAGAATCAACAGCCAAAAAGTTAAACAATCACTAGATCTTACTCAGGATTGGACGGAAGATTTCCAGGCAAGGGGTTGTTTGTGTCGGTCATATGATGACTTCATACATTCTGGTCCAAGAAGTGGGGTCAATCAACCCCACTGAACCCCCTCTAGATCCGCCCCTGTTATTTGTCATATCAAACAGTCATATCAAACAGTGTATTCGTTAGTGACCATTACTGTTAAACATCTTCAACAGCTTTAACAGTTTATTTGTAAAGTACACACATTTTCTTAGTAGCACTTTGAAATTTATCACGAGCATCAAACTAAAGTGCATGTGGTGTCTTTGATGTCCACCAGCACCCTTAGATGCTAATGACCAACTCGGTAATTTCATTTGTGCACATGTAAGGTGAGAAAATCAATAATTGTTATCAAAACATCAACCTGTCTTAAGTTCAAGGCCATGCATGACATTTCATTGACTGGTAATCCATTTACGACTTCCTGTCATTCAAAAAGGCGCCAAAATATCGTAAACCAGTCTAATTTGTACTCACGTGATGAAAGCATGATTGTAAATGTGTTTTAATGGGGAGATTTCGTAAATGTTACATGGAAATGTCAAAAGTCGGGAGAAATAGCATAATATGCGGGAGGCAGGAGATTGGACTTAAAAATCGGGAGTCTCCCGCCTAAGTCGGGAGGGTTCACAGGTATGAATCAGATGCTTCGCGATAACCCATACCTAGTCTGGCTCCCGTCCTACTGATAACGTGGTGTTAGGGGCAGGTGTTCCAGACTAACCATACCTCGTGAAAGGCGTTGGACAATAAGAAATTCAAATGGTCCGACAGACTTTGCTTCGGTCCGTTAAAATGTCGCATGTCCTCGGTTCTTCTGTTCGGCGACTTTAAATCTGACTGATTCAACCTTTTCTTCTTCATAAACTCCGGTTACTTCCCTTCAGTCAAAGTAAAGATTTGTGATTGCTTGTCTGAGTCATATTGTCCAATCGCGAATTCGATAGCATCATCTACACCCATTATGTAATGATAAAATGATGTTTGGGCCGCTCAAACTGGGGACCTTTCACAAAACAAAGAGGAAATGCCGGCGTCTAGGCTATTCAGTTTCTATTTTATCGAAATTTTAAATGGCTTTGTTGCCAGTGTTAATTTTCACCTCACGGAAACAATAAAATGGAAGTCTAACAAAGTTTCATGGGATAAAATTGCGAAGTAAGTTATCTTTGATAAACCGGAAGTACTGAAATAAATGTAGGATTACATGTACATCTTAACCATTTTCTTGTTCGTTTTTCTGTATAAAAATGAAATTGATCTAAGCAAAAAACTGGTATTTTAAGTTTTATTGATGAAAGTTTGTTAAAACTGAATTAAAATTTAATACAAGTTTCACATTTTGTTTTAAACAAATTTACCTAAAAAGACAAAACTAAATATTTTGCAATATCATCTCTGTTGTTTTTTCATCCAGCAGATTTTCTTATGGTCCGGCAGAATTTCATTGCTCATCAGACCCAATGACTTGCAATTTATTTGGCCTTTCGCGAAGTCCGTAACCAAGGGAACATTCTGTTTGCGTAAAAAATGGAGACCCCAGTTGTTCTTTGGGATCCAAGAATATTTGTAGATTGTCAACAAAGTTAAAAATATTGCAACACTGAGATGATCAGTACCTTAATATTATCTCTATTAAATAAATAATAATTACAGTACTTAAAGTTTTCATTGTCAAATGTGAAATTTGTCTTAAATTTTATTTCAGTTTTCAGTAATAAGGAAACTTATTTCATTATTTATATAGCACTATTCCGGGGCAGGCTTATTAACTGGACGAATTGGTCATTTTGAGGAAAGGCATTGATCTATAGTACATGTAAACTTGGTACCTATATATTTAAATTTTAGTGTTGGTATTCCCCCTTGGAGTTTATCCTAGAATATCTAAATGTGGATCATTATTCTGAAAAATGTCAAATAAAAAAATATTTTGACCTACTGACCAACCCATACTAAATCTGCTTGGGTCGGGATGGGGAAACAAAGAATATTTTAAGTCTGGCCTTACTGTGCTGTGATTCCTCAGAGTTTCTTTTAAATAAAAACTTTATCATAATTTTCACAGGTGAAAGCACCAGAGGTTGCTATGGTAACATGCTTTATAATAAGGATTGAGAAATATTTTCATTTATTGATGTTAACAGACTTTGCAATGAATGTAAGAACTGTATTGGACATTCAATGAGTATTTGAAATTTTCTAAAATCTGTTTAATCGAATCCCACATTTTAACAATGATTATTTTATCCTGTATCCTACATTTTGTTAGTCACAGCTACACATATACGGTCACTTGTTAAGCAGACATCACAGCCTGACAAACACATTACTCTAATCAGATTTCTGGAAACCTAAAAAGATTCCAAAGATTTCATTTAGAAAAGAAGACTAAATTACTGAGCAATGTACTGTCTAGACCTAGATCCAGGACGCTCCAGCAAAATACAAGGCTTATGTAAAGTGCTTTACTCGATGAAGACACCTGTTATCACATAGGCGACCAGTTTAGATCTAAAGGATGGGTATAGCCAGGAGCTATGATATTGCAATATTTACTTAATTATTGCAATATATTGCATTATCTAATACTGATAAAATAGCATGAACAATCATTGAACTAGGTCAATATTACTGGAATTCAATGACATGTGTCTTTCAATAATGAAGTAGAAATAAAAGTTCAAGTTTCTTCAGGCCATAATAACACCACATGGGCAACTTTAAAAATTTTAAAGTCACTTGACGTCTGTCTTGTCTATAGTGCACGTCTATTTACATCAGATATTCAAAACCGAAAGTAGACTGTCAAAGTATAGGCTAGGTAATCTTTTTTGCAATTTTGAAAGTTGTTTAATTAAATTATCTATCGTATGTAACATACAGTTTAACTAGTCCGCCAAAATACCAGAAATAGACAGGATCAATAAAATTGTAATCAAATTTAATGGCAAGGATTCTTATTAACCATAAATATGGAAATATTGGCAGGATTCTTACAAAGATTTCTTATAAAGTATGGCTAGTTTATTTAAATTGCATTGCTATAAGTAGGTATAATTAATATAACAAAACAAGCAAATTCGTTGAATTTATATCCCCCGCCGAGTACTGGTTATTACTAACACAACAGCTGAAGTCATAGGGCTTTATTTAGATATTTATTATGGATGGCAAAAAAGGTGAAAAAAAAACTTCAGATGGTGAAAAGGGTTGGGCAGCTCACCAGAATATAAAAATGAGACAAAAAGTCTTCAAGTTGTTGAAATGAAGAATGCAGTAGTAAAAATATAGTGCTGTATTTAAAAGAAATCTATGCAGAAGTTGCATAGAAGTAGCATATAAACGAATACTACTCTATATGCATAGTGCATAACTTATCAAAGGGCCATAACTCTGTGTTAAACAGTCAGACCAGAACAGGACAACAATATGGGCATCTTGTCTTGGTATTTATGGTTTCCATAGATTCCTGCTGAGAAATAGCAAGGAAACAAATACTGCTCTACAAGCAAAATGCATAACTTATCAAAGGGCTATAACTCTGTGTTAAAGAATCTGACTGAATCAAGATGACAATATGTGCGTCTCCTCTTGGTATTGATGGTTCCCAGAAAGTTTCATTAAAATCCATCCAGTAGTTGCAGAGAAATAGCGTGGAAACAAATTCTGCTCTATTTGCATAAGGTATAAGTTATCAAAGGGCAATAACTCTGTGTTAAACAGTCTGACCGGAACAAGATGACAAAATGGGCATCTCGTCTCAGTATTGATGTTTCCCAGAAAGTTTCATTTCAATCCATCGAGAAGTTGAAAAGAAATAGAGCGGAAACAAATACTGCTCTATTATGCATAAGCCATCAAAGGGCCATAACTCTGTGTTAAACAGTCTGACAGGAACAAGACAACAATATACACATCTCTTCTTGGTATTGATGGTTCTCAGAAAGATTAATTGAAATCCATCCAGTAGTTGCAGAGAAATAGAGGAAAAGAATACTGTTCTATAATATGCATAATGCATAAGTTATCAAAGGGCTATAACTGTGTTAAATAGTCTGACAGGAACAACAGGATGATATGCACATTTCCTCTTGGTATAGATGGTTTCAAGGAAGTTTCATTGAAATCCATCCAAAAGTTGCAGAGAAATAGCGCGGAAATAAATACTGCTTTATATGCATAATGCATAAGTTATCAAAGGGCAATAACTCTGTGTTAAACAGTCTGACTGGAACAAGACCATGACATGCGCATCTCTTCTTGGTATTGATGTTTTCCAGAAAGTTTCATTGAAATCCATTCAGTAGTTGCAGAGCAATAGCATGGAAATGAATACTGCTATATATGCATAATGCATAAGTTATCAAAGGGCCATAACTCTGTGTTCAACAGTCTGACTGGAACAAAACGACAATATGCGCATCTTCTCTTGGTATTAATGGTTCTCAGAAAGATTCATTGAAACCCATCCGCTAGTTACAGAGAAATAGCGCGGAAACGAATACTGCTCTATATGCATAATGCATAAGTAATCAAAGGGCAATAACTCTGTGTTAAATGATCTGACCGAAACAAGACAATGATATGCGCATCTCCTCTTGGTATAGATGGTTTTCAGCAAGTTTCATTGAAACCCATCCGCTAGTTACAGAGAAATAGCGCGGAACAAATACTGCTCTATATGCATAATGCATAAGTTAATGAAGGGCAATAACTCTGTGTTAAATGGTCTGACCGAAACAAGACAAAGATATGCGCAACTCCTCTTTGTATAGATGGTTTTCAGCAAGTTTCATTGAAATCCATTCAGTAGTTGCAGAGAAATAGCGCGGAATTGAACACTGCTCTATATGCATAATGCATAAGTTATCAAACCGCAATAACTCTGTGTTAAATGGTCTGACTGGAACAAGACAAAGATATGCGCATCTCCTCTTGGTATTGATGGTTCTCAGAAAGATTCGTTGAAATCCATCCAGTGGTTGCAGAGAAATAGCTCGGAAACGAATACTGCCCTATATACATAATGCATAAGTTATCAAAGGGCCATAACTCTGTGTTAAATGGTCTGACCGAAACAAGACAACGATATGCACATCTCCTCTTGGTATAGATAGTTTGCAGCAAGTTTCATTGAAATCCATTCAGTAGTTGCAGAGAAATAACGTGGAAACGAATACTGCCCTATATACATAATGCATAGGTTATCAAAGGGCCATAACTCTGTGTTAAATGGTCTGACCGGAACAAGACGACGATATGTGCATCTCCTCTTGGTACTGATACTTCCTACAGAGTTTCGTTGAAATCCATTCAGTAGTTGCAGAGAAATAGCGCAGAAACGAATACTGCCCTATATACATAATGCATAAGTTATCAAAGGGCTATAACTCTGTGTTAAATGGTCTGACCAGAACAAGACGATGATATGCGCATCTCCTCTCAGTACTGATACTTCCCACAGAGTTTCGTTGAAATCCATCCAGTGGTTGCAGAGAAATAGCCCGGAAACGAATACTGCCCTATATACATAATGCATAAGTTATCAAAGGGCCATAACTCTGTGTTAAATCGTCTGACCGGAACAAGACGACGATATGCGCATCTCCTCTTGGTACTGATACTTCCCACAGAGTTTCGTTGAAATCCATCCAGTGGTTGCAGAGAAATAGCCCGGAAACGAAATTCAGACGGACACCGTGACGACGTGACACCGTGACACATTGACGGACGGACAACGCCAAAACAATATCCCCCTCCCGATTTCATCGGCGGGGGATAATAATATAACAAAAACTGGTATTAGAAAATCATATCGCAATATCGTATCATCATGCAAATATACCGCAATAACCAGTGTACTGATATATTGCCCGTCCCTACATGGAATGTTTAGGGATGGTTAGTGTGTAAGAACAGTATTTTAACAAAGACACAGAGAGATTTTTGAAACACCAAAAGGGAAACCAAATAATCTGAGCCAATTAATGATTAATTGGCTGGGGAACAGAAAATAACAATTGGTCATGTAGGCTGTACTCTTCATGGAAATGAAAGAATTCCCCCCCCCCCCACCCAATTTTGAGTAAATATTTCTTATAAAAGTTTCTAAATAAACAAGTTTCCAAACTCCTTTACAAAAGTGCAATTTGATCTGGATCTACTATTCCCTTTCCAATTTAATAGATTATATCTGACAAAAAAGCAAACACTGGAGATCATGATCAGACTGCATGGATGTGCTGGCTGATCTTTAATATAGACTGTTTGCACATGAGATATAAGCTGTATCCATGGAGGACAGTACTCTTGATGTCCAGGATCCAGTTCTGTGGTGACATGTGTTAGGCTTCAGTCACCAGAACATCCAATTATGGCTTTTGTATGTATTGATTCTTGCTTTAACTTTAAGTTGTATCAATAGTGCAGTTCACGTTATTGTAAGAACATTCACGTGTGTCCAAGTTCTAGAGCAATATCTTGTATTTCAATTTATTTAATGGTTCAAGCATATATATGTTGTGCACATCTACACTTAATGCAGAACTTACAATAAACAATTTCCAACCAATAATTTTTAAGTTGTCCTATCAAAAACATCAGAATTTCATCTAAATCACAAACAAAACCATTTCACTTCAGTCACCAGAAAGGTGAAATCAAAAATTCAATGAAGAAATATGAGTATTATAATACTGGTTTTAGAATGTTTGTCCAAATGATCTTAATACAGGTTTTACCCTATGTGCTACCAGTGTAGATCCAGTCTCCATATCTCAACAGTCTGATAGGATCTTAATTGTTCAGCTTTTGGCCAAAAATAACATTAGGAATCATAAAGCATACCATGTAGATTCTGCTAAGACTGCACAGATGCATATGCCAGCTGATTTGGATCTACACTGGTGGCACCAGGGATAGAAGTCATATCCTAAGGATCTGAAGGATTAAGGTCTCATGAACAAGGCACAAGGACAGTAAATCTAAACTGTGGATGAAAACAATGTTTTTTTTAGTGGTTTAGCTCTTGTGCTGAAGCTGGCCATTTTGCTGGAGGGAAGTGTCCCAATTACAGCCACTACGTGACAAATCAACTAGAACTGGATAGAACATACCTGATTTATCTGCAGAGCTTCTTTAAACCAATCAGAAGCTTCGTAGATCTGTCCTCGGTCTCGAGCCATGCATCCTAGACGTAGATAACCTGAAAATACAGGTAGTGATATCCAAACGGTCTTTTCACACTTCATTTTCTTGGCCCAGATAAAAACTTTAATGCTTTACTCTTGTTTTGACAATAAATATGGGTACATATATTTCCACAAAACTAATAAAAAGAAATGTTACCTGCACAAATATATGACGTCTTCTTAAGAAATAACTTCACCTCACTTTTCTTTTTATTACTTTTGTGGAAATGTATGTACCCACACCTCTAACAAGCCTGAAGATTTTTTAACTTCGCCCATCAACACTTATCATGGTATATATGTATCGATAGTGTCATACCTTTAGATGAATCATTATGTAAGATATGAACTAGCAATCTGGACACAACCTTTGGTTGAAGAAAAAGAAGAATGACAAAAGTAACAAGACAGTAACTTACAGTCGACATAGTTAGGATGTTCTCTGAGAATGTTCTTGTAGAGTCGTTCTGCCTCATCATACTCGTGTGTAGCTTCATGAAGCCGCGCCAGATTGTATGTGGTCGTCACGGATATTGCACTGTAGTAGGTCTCATCATGTTGGGCCTCGGCTCTCGAGCGCTCCAAGGATGCTGTGTAGTACTTCTGAAAAGTGTCAAATCAACTCCAAGTTGCTGTCTCCGTAGAAAAGTTGATGTCATACATGTATATAATCACAGAAAAGTTATATAAACTGCCAGAAAAAGGCACTTCTATGGTATTTTATTCAACAAGTACCATTGCTACAAAATGAACATTTGCACTCACAACAAACAGTTTTGAAAAGCTGTTAATTACACTTAAAATTACGTTTTTTGTGTTTATTTGTGTAACAATGTGTTTATTTTATCTGCTTGCCTACAGACATTTTATGCACTCAAGTTTTTTAATACACTTAACCAATGTTCTACGTACACCGATAATATTTTTTAAATTTCTAAGCGTGTATTCGGAGTATACACTTCAAACTTGGAACACAAAAAGATACATCGTTTTCACATCTTTATATGAAAAAACAGTAAAAGTCCAGAAACCAAATACATTATTTAATAAAGGTATGGGTTCAAACAAAAGTCACAAAATTTGCATTCACATGTATGGCCTCTGTTGACAAATTTTCATTATTTTCTTATTTTAATATGGAATCTTAAGTAATTTTGAACAATTCTATTTAATTCTGCAATAATGTGATTGCTTAGCTGTTAGAGATAAGATGTTTCATCGGTTTAGTCGGTTTCAGTATATCCTCCTTACAAAAAACTATGGTTGATTTTGTGACTTTTGGTTAGACACTCACCTCGGTATTATGCCATTAGTTGTTGAATGTTCAATGAACAACCTGATTTTAATGAAAATTTCATAAAAGGAAGTAAAAATGATGCATTTTTATATGTTTCAAATTTGAACAGTGTACTCCTATTCCATGTGGAGAAATTAAATTCTATGATCGGTGTAGTTGGAACATTGGTTAAGTGTATAAACATTAAAATAATGTTTTTAACCACATAAATTTCATAACCAAATTTTTTTAATGTTAAAAGTATTTTTGTTGCACAAAAATATTTTCTGAGGAAAAGCCTGAATTATAGAGAAGATGTTTGTAGATATTGAGAAGGTGAAGTGTTAACCTTAGCATCAGTAAGATTGCCGAGCCGGAAGTGTAGAGCCGCCACATTGTTGAGAATTTCTGGTGGTACATCTGCCTCTACCTTCTCTTTCAAGATACGTGTAGCTGTTCCATAGGCAGACAGCGCCCCCTGTACATCAGACTGCTCTAGAATCTGTGCTAGTTCTATCCAGGCTTCTACATCATCAGGAAACTGTTCTGTTACTTTTTTCAGGTGAGCCTGCAAAGAAATATAAGACTTAGAGTTGCCCCTTGTAGTTGTCTTGCAATACTGCTCATGACTCATGTCAATCTGCAACCAAGTGTAGAAACAGATCAGCCTTGCACATTCATCCATCTGCCTTACCACTTCCTCAATTCTGTTTGCTCTTAACCCATTATATGCTAGTCCTGACAATCACATTTGTGGCCAGTTCAACCTGTACATTCATCCATTTACATGAATGCCTACCCGATTAAGATATACATATGTTTATAAGTGTGAACTTCTTGCAGAGAATCGTTAAAATTTACCAATTTATTGGTTCTAATTTACAGGTAGAGTTCGATTCTAATTTACACCTAATGTTTTTCTGCATCACTGGGGCCTGTTCTCTGCATCACATCATCAAAGGTTGGAATAGCTTAAAATTAATCTTTTATTTAACCAGTGCTTTCACTTATTTTTATACCAGATAGAAATTATGAGAAAAAAGATAAAATCAACCTACTTTAGCAGTATCTTTTCTGGTTTGATCAGGTGAATTCGAGTACAGGGATCCAAGAATTTTCATAGCTTCATAGTTGTTTGACTGTGCTTTTAGTACCTTCTCAAAACACTGTGATGCCTGTAAAAATTAACTTTGTGAGTGTCTAACAAACAAGGAAGCAATATCTGAATCAATATTACACATAGGTGTTCACCAAAATTCTCCATTCAATCACCTTGCCAGAATTTTAAATATTCTGCGCCTCTTATCTGTTAAAACTACACGCCTTAACCACTTTATTATTTAATGTCTGTTAAGTACTGAATATTCATAATATTATGATGTCATCTGATAGTTGTAACTATGGCTATTTGTTAGAGAC
Organism: Corbicula japonica; assembly: GCA_038501625.1. Lineage (NCBI taxonomy): Eukaryota > Metazoa > Mollusca > Bivalvia > Venerida > Cyrenidae > Corbicula > Corbicula japonica. The sequence goes on along the minus strand of JAZAYU010000083.1, from coordinate 2,600,671 downwards.
TGGTTTACAGCAAACATAGTTCAGCAAAAGAATAACTGAGTACACTTACATTTTCATTGTCCCCTCTATAAATGTACATCTGTCCGAGGCCAAAGAATGGAAGCACAAAGTTCTGTGAGGCAAACTGGGTAGCCTGGTAATAGTACTGGAACGCCTGGTCATAGTCCTCCTGAAATTACATACAGGATAGTTGTTTTTTATTACGAGTGCAAAATAGTACTTTATTTCTTTGACTGAGCTCCACAATGTATTTTCACAAGTAACTAGCCACAAGTGAATATACAGATTTCTGGAGTTTATGAATGAACTATATTATTATTTTTCACTGGTAAAAAGATATTTTCCGTAACCTTTATGCTTTCAATGTATAATTTGCATGTTGTTAACAATATTATTTTATGAAATGGAGCCAAAAACTTTTGTTAATGACATTTTTTTTACAATGTTGTATCCCCAAACTTGAACCTGTTTGTTAAACGTTCTCATTCAGAATGTTAAGTATGTATAGGGTACCAGTGGGAAAAACAAGACATTTTTTGGTTGCTGTATATAATGAAAGGTCGGTATTAAATAATCTTTGACCTTTTTTACTCAAACCCCATGAACTGTATGTTTACATTATATTGGAAATACCTGATCGTTAACATTGCAATGGAGTTTATGCACAGTTCCTTCAAGATGAGGACAAATGCTGCTTTATCATCACCACTATCACAGTTCCTTCATAAAAGAGACTTCTCCATACATGGTACATATCACGTCAACATGACTTGCCATTGACGCACTACAGGATATTACTGCTAATTGTGTTCTGAACCTGTCAACTGATGTGATACATTTTTGACCATTGACGTCATATATCTATCTCTACACCTGACCTTAACAGTAGGCATTAATGTGTTCCTATAAGGATTCCTTCACAGACTTGTGAAACCCTACATCACTATTGCCTTCAAGCCCTTATCTGATCATTGTAATTATAAGGATGTACTGTGAAATAACCACTATTTGTTGGGTACTTCATTCTGTGGATTTCTTTGGCATATCTATTGACAGGTAAAAAAAACACACAAAAAAACAAGAGGGCCATGATGGCCCTGTATCGCTCACCTGAGTACAAAAGTACTTTCAGCTTTACCCCAGTGCCAACATTTAAATAATGCTGGTAAAGGGTCTCTTTACAATACTCAACACGAAATATCTAAGGTCTAGTCGCATTAGTTTCAGAGAACAAGGGGTGTAGTTTGACACTAGCAAACATTCTACATGTCATCAGTTCTTACTATTTAGCTCTATGTCAAAATTGATAAGCCCCTGGGTGGGGCCAATTCGAGCCTGGGGTCATGATATGTATAAACGTGGTAAAGGTCCACAAAGTGATGTTACATGTAAAAATTCTAAGCTCTATGTGTTATGGTTCTAGAGAAGAAGACTTTTACAAGATTTTTCCTATATAATTCTATGTAAAATGGGCGACCCCTGTGGCGGGGCCAATTTTGACCCAAGGGCCATAATTTGAACAACTTTGTTAGAGGTCGATTAGACAATGTTTCATGCCAAATATCTAACCTCTAGCCATTGCGGTTCCGGAAAAGAAGATTTTTTAAGTTTTTGCTATATATTGATATAAGGAAAACCCATGACCTCTGGGGCGGGGCTATTTTGACCCCAGGGCCATAATTTGAACAACTTTGTTAGAGGTCTATTAGACAATGTTTCATGCCAAATATCTAACCTCTGGCCATTGCGGTTTCGGAGAAGAAGATTTTTTAAGTTTTTGCTATATATTGATATAAGGAAAACCCATGACCTCTGGGGCGGGGCAAATTTTGACCCATGGGCCATAATTTGAACAACTTTGTTAGAGGTCCATTTGACAATGTTTCATGCCAAATATCTAACCTCTGGCCATTGCGGTTTCGGAGAAGAAGATTTTTTAAGTTTTTGCTATATACTGATATAAGGAAAACCCATGACCTCTGGGGCGGGGCAAATTTTGACCCCAGGGCCATAATTTGAACAACTTTGTTAGAGGTCCATTAGGCAATGTTTCATGCCAAATATCTAACCTCTGGCCATTGCAGTTCCGGAAAAGAAGATGTTTTAAGTTTTTGCTATATACTGATATAAGGAAAACCCATGACCTCTGGGGCGGGGCAAATTTTGACCCAAGGGCCATAATTTGAACAACTTTGTTAGAGGTCCATTAGGCAATGTTTCATGCCAAATATCTAACCTCTGGCCATTGCGGTTTCGGAGAAGAAGATTTTTTTCAAGTTTTTGCTATATATTGATATAAGGAAAACCCATGACCTCTGGGGCTTGGCAAATTTTGAACCCAGGGCTATAATTTTAACAATCTTAGTAGAGGACCACTAGGTGATGCTACACACCAAATATCAAAGTTCTAGGCCTTACAGTTTCAGAGAAGAAGATTTTTTAAGTTTTTGCTATATATTGATATAAGGAAAACCCATGACCTCTGGGGCGGGGCAAATTTTGACCCATGGGCCATAATTTGAACAACTTTGTTAGAGGTCCATTAGACAATGTTTCATGCCAAATATCTAACTTCTAGCCATTGCGGTTTTGGAGAAGAAGATTTTTTAAGTTTTTGCTATATATTTATAAGGAAAACACATGACCCCACCCAGGCGGGGCCAATTTTGACCCCAGGGCTATAATTTGAACAATCTTGGTAGAGGACCACTAGGTGATGCTACACACCAAATATCAAAGTTCTAGGCCTTACGGTTTCAGAGAAGAAGATTTTTAAAAATTTCATGTTCAAAATCTATTTTTATCCTCTGTGACCTAGATTGGCAATGGACTGGAACCATTTGAACAATTTTGGTAAAGCTTCATGCAAGTAACATTCCTGCCAAGTTTCAGCAAGATTGGCCCAGGAGTTCAGTAGAAGAAGTCGTTGAAGAAAAAGTTGACGACGCACGGACAGACGACGGACATCAGGCGATCACAAAAGCTCGCCATGAGCACTTCGTGCTCAGGTGAGCTAATAAAATACAAAAATTACACTTTAAAACATTGAAACTACAGATTTTAAACCTATTTATTTATTGTTTTACTTAAAACCTAAAACATTACAATATGAAAGTATTTGTATTATTGAAGACACGTTCCTGTCTTTTCCCACTTGTAGTTTTGTATGAAAAAGATTTCATAACATCCAGTATCAACCTGACTGGAGCTATGAATGAGCAAACTGATGTTGGTCTAGTAGTACAGATTTTATCAGTAATCAAGCCTTAAAGTAGTGAGCACAACATTTGTCAACAATGTAGACATTAAATCAGTCTGATTATGAATTTCTTTAAAAAAGAGTTATGAACTAAAATGTGTCCTTGGACAGTGATGCCCCCACTGCTGCAACAACATAGGTAATAACAAAGGGCCATAACTCTGATAAAAATGGCCTCAGAAAAATTCCTTTCTTTACAATCATCTACACATCCTGCTTGATCATCTACGCAAGTTTGAAAGAAATTCGCTGATAGTTAAGAGGGGTTGATGCCACAAGATTTTGAGGACGTACGTACTGACGTACAGACGAGTGCAACTCTATATGCCTCCCACTTAGTTGGGGTGTAAAAAAGAATGGACTAGCTAAAGATGATAGAAAAGTGAGTTCATTACAAATTCAGCACAAAGAGGGTTTAAGGGTTAAGAATCAAGAATCAGTGAGCACTGTTCAATTGTAACTTGTTCTTACTAAGGACCAGTGCACTGCCAAATCCCTCACAAGAGATTTACTTGAACACAATGGGGAACTTTGATGCTGAAGTTAAACTGGCCAATTCTCTAGTAAAACCAGTTTCAGTAGGGTTCAGACTAATTGTTTTCAACAATCCAGTTACACCTGTCTCAACAACAGTTTCAGGGATCTACCTGTTAATTCCCATATCATACTAAACAAATCTCTTCATATTCTACTGAACACTCTAATTGGTTTGATGATGAAAATAGTGGTGAGTACTCATTACAGCTATATCATTGTTTTTGCTGAAGATTAATCTAACCTATTTCTAAGCTGAGAAACACATGCAAATGTTATTTGGTGGTGTGAACTTAATGCATTATTTTGTGTGTGAACACAAGGCATGTCATAAAACAACATCTGCAAATAACCAAAGTTCAAACCTTAAGAAAATTCCTTACACCTTTTATCTGCTGATTTTATATCAGTGGCAACATCAAATTTTTCAAGGACAACTGATGCACAGAAGTCACATAATGGCATTTTTCGTTTTCATACATAAATATGCATAATAACATACCTGAACATGGAAGGCTCTAGCAAGCTGATAGCAGCTCTCTGCTCTCATTGCCTCGTTCTCAGTGTTGTGAAAGGCGTGTAGAGCTAGGTGCTGCACCTTCTGGTAATCCTGTAACAGATGTTTAAAAATTGCCCTCAGAAAAACGTTCCAAATTGTAAGTTCATACAATAGCAATAGCACTGCAAATATTTCTGATCATTTCTTATCAAATGATATCTCTTTTCATTAAGACAAGAAGCACCCAGTCAGTGCAAAATGCCAGATTGTGGTATCTATTTTTATGTAGTGTATGGTTTGAATGTATTAAATTTGTTGGTATGCTTTCTAGTAAAACATGCAATATTTTTTAAAAGAAATGTCACATTTATGGAAAATGCATGTTACTGGGAAACATGATTGAAATAGAGATAATGTGTTCATGTAATGAGAAATGAATATCATTTGAGGGAAAGTATCAAAGGGTTACCTCCTCAACGTCACTACCCTCCCTAACTCCTCTGAAGAACATTTTAGCTCATCAGGCATCAACACTTCCTATCATAGTACTATTTATGTCTTTTTCAAAGGTAATCAAGTTTCAATTGTTATTAAATGTACTATTACTGTAGATTACTTTAAATTCACGGCGTCCACATTTCCCGAATTTTGCGAAAAAATCGTCTTTTTTTAATTCGCGAATTGTTAAATTCACGTTGCGGAGTTGCCGCGAAATTAAAACGCTGATGTACGTGTCGTTCATTTCGCGTCTTAGTTTCTGGTGCAAAGATTCTGTGATGCGGTTAGCTTGACCCGATTTAAATCCATATTGACCCGGCGATAGATTATAAGCTTAAAATCAATAGTTATCAGTTACGGTATACTATTTACGATGGCAATATAACGGTATAGTATTTCATAAACTAAACTGTCGTTCATGTTTTTTCCAATTATAATTAACAGTGAATACCATTTGATATGATGTAAGCTGAGTTGAAATTGCCATATTCTTATACCGAAAACATTTGCTTGTATAAACTTCTATCATTCTAAACATGTTAAACAGTACAAAATGCTTCATTTATTGCTTCTAAACACCTGTTCAGATGTCATAATGAGATAATTTGAGACTGTATATTGATTGTCATAAAACTGCCACAAGAAGTAACGCGGTGTTTGTTTAACAGATCAGAGGTGCGAAAACTGCATCCTCATTGCAATCATCCAGGTGGTCAGGACCATTGTTTGCCAATTATAGTAATCCACAAGTTATATTGATAATGTGATTGTCTTCAAACTAGCGCTGTCAATTCTGGTCAATTAAGTTTACCAATGTCCCCGTAATGCTGCACGTTCATTGTCGAATATCTTGATTGTTATTTTGCAGATAAAATATTTGATGTAATTTTGATCAAATAAAGTTGATAACGGCGAATGAAATAATAATGAATAAATTATAAAATATTGTGCATTTGTTGTTCATTCAAAGTGTTTTCATCTATCTATGCATTCTTGTATTATTGTGAATAGCAACCAGTTAATAAAATAAATAAGCGATTTTCTTCTGTTTATTTACGCTGAATACAAGTAGTTACATTGATACCGATATAGGTTACCGTGATATTAACCATATGTTTTGGGACGAGATTTACTTTGCGTAAATACATTTTATAAATAAATCTGTCATAAAATAATTTATGTGCCGAACTACCTAATAAGTCATAGTCTATTATAGACTATAGCACTCTCAGTACAGCATGTACCCTCTCAAGTTGTTTTTAGCTGAACATGCGTCTTTGACCTAATTTTGTGAACAAAGGCAAGAAACAATTCTTCATCGAAGTAAATATGATATGATTTTGTTATCGGAAAAGGTAATTTTCACGAAATTTATGAATTCGCGAGCTGACTTACTCGCGAATATTTGCAAAAATTAATCTCACGCGAATAAAACCGAATCTACAGTATCATGCAAACACTATTGTTGAAAAAAACTGTTGTTCATCAAATAAAGTTTTGTTAAAAAAAGAAGGGTAAATAACATAAGAATCTTCCCTGTTTATTTAGTGACCTGTGTCGGCCTTAATCCTAATGTCGGAGCACAGTTAGAGACTGGTGATCAGTCTTAGATCTCAAAAACATGATCTGCTGAAATTGAGCACAGTCTCTAAACAGAAAAATAGTAAGCTTGAGATATTGATGCTTTCTGTGCTTAGTTATATCAACTTGGATCTAGGATAAAGGCAACAAAGTATAAGCCCCTTCACATGCAGACAGAAATGCCCTCAACTGTACTAAAGAAACAGAACCTATGTAAAAACTACCTGCAGGTTTGGCTCAGTTGTCTCCCTTGTCATCCGACATTAAATTTTTACTTGTCTTAGGATTATTGCCTGACGCCACAAAAGTTAACTTTTATTAATTTTCCAATCTATTAAATCATTCAGTGATAGAATAAGGAATCCAGGAATTTTCAATAATAATCAACTTTTGATTACTGGAATTTCAACATTCCAGGCTGAATGAAACACTTTAAATTTGTCATGACAAAATTGATGAATTTTGGCCAAATTAGCCAGCAAGTAGATTCTTGCTTCTACTCTGTTTTTATTAACTATTAACTATAAATACACACTGAATAACTTGCCATAAATATACAGTCCACACTCGTTGTGTCAAAGTTGTTGGGACCATAGATTTTAATTCGAGTTATCCGAAGTTCAACACATTCCAATTGAAGCCAATGAAAGTATAGTATACACTATATGCTTCTAATTCTATCATGAATGTGAGCGGTCATGCCCAAGAACATATACATGAACATTTCAAAGCATCATTCTAATAATATTAAAACCTAATATTGTTTGTTAATCAAAACAAAACAGCGAAACATATTATATTGATTTTATCTATTACATGTACATAGGCAAAGCATCATCGTCATCATAAAGTTAAATAATAATTAATGTTACATTATGTAGACTGAAAGTGCCACGGAATACATCTAAAACTTTAAACCTCGCTCGACCTCAATGATTGCCGCATATGTTTTCTCATGATTTTTTACATTTTTAGACGGGACCGTAAAATTAATTCCAGATAACTGTTTTTTGACGTAAGCGAGTTTGACACAATGAGTGTGGACTGTATTTGTAAGAGATAATACCTTTTTGTAGAAGAAATGGTTTGCAAGATGGTTAAGAACCATTGGGTTTGTTGAGTCAATTGTATACGCTTTGGACAGGAGTTGTACACCATTCTTGATAGACTCCTGTGTCTTTGCGTTCAACTCCAGAATTGCAAGTCCTACCAGTGCTCCAACACACTGATGATCTAGCTGCAGTGCTCTCTCAAATGCCATCCTGAAAACACAATCAACACATATACACTGAATGACGTTTGGCAACCTACAAAGTACAAATACATTTTACTGCCTATTGTAGTACAATTTGATTTCAATTTTGACTGACAAAGGATACTGACTGTGGTATCATGTAAATTAGCAGAGACAAATTTTGTGACAATGCCACAAATGATAGATTTTTCGTGTGATAAATTGATGTAGTCCACATTTTCCGTGGACACAAGTCAGTTTATGATGTATAGGCAGTCATAAATTTAATTCATTTAATTATTAATCAGTTTGCCCCTATTTATGAAAGTTTAATGTAAACACATAATGACACCAGTATTTATGCCAAATCGAATGGCTCATTACACAGAGAAGTGACATCTCAGCGACAAGGTTATCGAAAAGACAATGTGATGAAAGGATTACATGCAAAGGGGCTCCCCTACTATCATGCTATAGATACATCGCTTAACAAGATACTAAAATGAATATATAACTAGAAATGTGTCCATAGGACACGGATGCCCCCGCTATGCATCGTTTCCAGATACTAAAGTGCAATGATGGGAATAATACCATTTCAAAGACAGTGATGTTCGAGTAATTATAAGAATATGCATAAACTTGATGATCAATTAAATTATTTGTATTTGTGGCACTGTTGTCTTCTCATTACGGAAATGTCTGTGAAGAAGTTGGTGGTAATGCAATGCAATGTCATAGTGAACATTTGTGCCAAGTTATTTTGAAATCCCTTCATTCATAAAGAAGTTATAGCCCGAACAAGTAAATTCAAGTTTTAGTAACTGTGACCTTGACCTTGGACTTACAGGCATGGGTAATGTACGCAACACACCGCCTTGTCATGGTGAACATTTGTGCCAAGTTATTTTGAAAACCCTCCATTCAAAACAAAGTTATAGCCCGGACAAGGAAATTCTATTTTAAGTAACAGTGACCTTGACCTTGGACCTACAGGCAAGGACATGGTACACAACTCACCACCTTGTCATGGTGAACATTTCTGCCAAGTTATTTTGAAACAAGAGGTGTTTGTCAAACACAAATGTCCCCCCTGACGTGCAAGTGATATCTATTAGCATTGAATTTAAATTTTTGGAAATTTAGAGACTTTTGTAAGCTTTAGCAATGAAGGGTACCAGTCATGAAAGCAATTTACAAGACGGTGGAACTCCTATATATCAATAACCAGGTCATCCAATGAGAGGATTACATTTACCTCGACAAACATAAGCGCGTGTAGATAAACCTAGTCTAACACAAAGGATTTTATTGTAATTTAAATCAAATATTCGCTATTGGCGGAGATATAGTAGCTCTAGTGTTATGTCAATTCCGGTAATGTGCAGGCTTTAGTGACCATCCATACGAAACCAAAGCATTTAATAAACACAAGTGAGTGATAATCAGTGCCTATTTATGACACGGCATATATTGAAATAGTTTAAAATTAATGTTATGGATCATTAATATATATCTTTACTTGAAATTGTCATGGGGAAAAATAATCACAACTTTACACTGAGAAGTATTTTATTTTATTATACAAATAAACATAAAAACGTTGTCTAGTTATTGATCGAACAAGGTTTTTTGTTGTCAAGGCCACCGTGACCTTGACCTTTGACCTACTGACCCCAAAACCAATAGGGGTCTTCTACTGGTCACGACCAACTTCCACACCAAATATGAGGTCTGTATCACAAAGTGTTGTCTAGTTATTGATCGGACAACGTTTTTGTATGCAAAGGCCACTGTGACCTTGACCTTTGACCTACTGATCCTAAAATCAATAGGGTTCTTCTATTGGTCATGACCAACCTCCACACCAAATATGAGGACTGTATCACAAAGCGTTGTCTAGTTATTGATCGGACAAGGTTTTTGTGGTCAAGGCCACTGTGACCTTGACCTTTGACCTACTGACCCCAAAATCAATAGGGGTCTTCTACTGGTCATGACCAACCTCCACACCAAATATGAGGACTGTATCACAAAGCGTTGTCTAGTTATTGATCGGACAAGGTTTTTGTGGTCAAGGCCACTGTGACCTTGACCTTTGACCTACTGACCCCAAAATCAATAGGGGTCTTCTACTGGTCATGACCAACCTCCACACCAAATATGAGGACTGTATCACAAAGCGTTGTCTAGTTATTGATCGGACAAGGTTTTTGTGGTCAAGGCCACTGTGACCTTGACCTTTGACCTACTGACCCCAAAATCAATAGGGGTCTTCTACTGGTCATGACCAACCTCCACACCAAATATAAGGACTGTATCACAAAGTGTTGTCTAGTTATTGATCGGACAAGATGTGGTCTACGGACCGACATACCGACCGACCGACATGTGCAAAGCAATATACCCCCGCTTCTTCGAAGGGGGGCATAATTACTATATTCCTAATGTAGTTACAACCCTGACAAGAAAATTCTATTTTAGTAACAGTGACCTTGACCTGGACCTAGGCATGGGCATGGTACGGGACACACCATCTTGTCATGATGAACATTTGTGTCAAGTTATTTTGAAATCAATCTATTCCTAACAAAGTAACAGCCCGGACAAGAAAATTCTATTTTTAGTAACAGTGACCTTGACCTACAGGCATGGGCATGGTACGCGATACACCGCCCTGTCATGGTGAACATTTGTGTCAAATTATTTTGAAATCCCTCCATTTATAATGAAGGTACAGCCTGGACAAGAAAATTATATTTTTAGTAACAGTGACCTTGACCTTGGACCTTCAGGCTTGGGTATTGTGCGGACACACTGCCTTGTCATAGTGAACATTTGTGCAAAGTTATTTTGAAATCCCTCCATTCATAACAAAGTAACAGCCCGGACAAGAGAATTCTATTTTAAGTAACACTGACCTTGACCTTTGACCTACAGGCATGGGCATGGTACGTGACACATCGCCCTGTCATGGTGAACATTTGTGCCAAGTTATTTTGAAATCCCTCCATTCATAACAAAGTAACAGCCCGGACAAGAAAATTCTATTTTTAGTAACAGTGACCTTAACCTTGGACCTAAAGGCTTGGGATGGATGTGACATACCGTCTTGATATGTTGAACAATTATACCGTTATTTAAAAATCCAATAAGAAATAACAAAGTTACAGAGCGGACAAGATTTTGCAAGAAAATTCTATTTTTAGTAACAGTGACCTTGACCTTGGACCTACAGTCACAACACACCGCCTTGTTATGGTGAACATTTGTGCCAAGTTATTTTGAAATCCCTCCATTCCAAACAAAGTTAAGGGCAAAGTGTATATTTTTCTTAACACAAAATGTAAGTGAAAAAGGGGCATAATTTGAAAATATTGGAAGCATGGTTATGGGTCTTGTTGTTTATGATGTAGATTTTGATGGTGAAAATATATTTCAAGTTTCAAGGCAGTATCTCAAGTAGTTTTTAAGTTAAGGGCAAAATGCACAAAATATAAGAAACAAGATATATTCCTATTAAAACTAATGTAAATGGAAGTATCAAAGGGCCATAACTTCTGAACAGAACATGTAAGAGCAAAACCCCACCTTTATGCACAACAACATATCAGGCCAAGCATTGTGGTCAAGTTTCATCAAATTCCCAGCAGAGGTGTAGGAGGAGTTGCGTTCAGAAGATTTATTCCTATTAAAACTAATGTAAATGGAATTATCAAAGGGCCATAACTTCTGAACAGAACATGTAAGAGCAAAACCCCACCTTTATGCACAACAACATATCAGGCCAAGCATTGTGGTCAAGTTTCATCAAATTCCCAGCAGAGGTGTAGGAGGAGTTGTGTTCACAAGATTTATTCCTATTAAAACTAATGTAAATGGAATTATCAAAGGGCCATAACTTCTGAACGGAACATGTAAGAGCAAAACCCCACCTTTATGCACAACAACATATCAGGCCAAGCATTGTGGTCAAGTTTCATTAAATTCCCACCAGTAGTGTAGGAGGAGTTGCGTTCACGAGATATACTCCTATTAAAACTAATGTAAATGGAAGTATCAAAGGGCAATAACTTCTGAACGGAACATGTAAGAGTGAAACCCCACCTTCATGCACAACTACATATCAGGCCAAGCATTGTGGTCAAGTTTCATTAAATTCCGACCAGTAGTGTAGGAGTTGCGTTCACAAGAATATCGGACAGACGGACGGACGGACAGACAGGAGCAACTCTTAATGCCCGTCGCCATTTCATGGCGGGGGCATAAAAACAATTACCTGGCTTTGTCAACTTTGTTCAGTTTAATGAAGCAATGTCCCATGCCAAGACGGACAGAGGCAGGACAGCTAGGGTTGGTTCGCAAAGCTCTCTTATAGTAAGCCAAAGCCCCTCGGTATTCTTTCTTATTGAACGCAATACACGCCTTTCCTAGCAGAGATGGTATGTTGTTGTTGGCCTGAAACAGACAGGTTCAAAACCAATAAAATTTGGGGCCAAATTTCAGAACCGTAAATTCTCATTAAACCTTCATACTCCACAGAATATGGCCTCATCCCACATGGAACCATTGCAGACCAAGATCAGCCTGCATATGTTAATTTTACAAGGCAGCAATTAGATTAGATCCAAATCAGACCAAGCAGACATTAAGGCTGAACTGGATCTACAACGGTTGCAAGTGATCACAGGCATATCCATGTTTTAACAGGTAAATATACTTATGGACAAAAGTCTTGTCCGGTATGGTTTTCCATAATATCTTATAAACAGCTGAAATTCAAAAATGCCATTATTCCATCGGCATAAATTTGGTATCGATGGAGAGGACACTTATATCGTTCAATGAAAAAAGAATTTCAAAATTTAAGCCAGCGCTGCCAGTAGAGTAAGGAGTTGAAAAAGTGGCATGCAAAAAGATCCAATCTTCTTACTGGACAAGACTTTTGTCCATTAGCTTAGATATAAAATGAAATATTTCTACAAGCCAGCCTTTATAATTTTCCAAATTTCTACAAGCCTTAACATTTACTAATTACTGTTAACACAAAGCATTGACTTCAGGAATAACTAAAATTACGGCTGTGTTTTCTCATACAATAAGATTTTCTCCGTGATGCACTTTTTTTTAAATTCTTAGACCCATTTGATTGTTTAACTGCATGCCTGTATAAATGCAGTAATTTCCCTGTCACTGTTTAAAAATTATCAACCAACCAAATAGTAACGCTCATTTCCTCGAAGTCAGCCTTTGCAACACTAAAGTTAATTATAACCAGCTAGCCAGCAACTTTAGAATACCCCCTTTGAGCATGGTTTGCTAGGCTGTACAATAAAACAATTTGAAGATAATCTTTAAAACACTCAGGCAAGTGATTGCATGAATTACCCAATAAAACTGTTGTATAATCACCAAGTCACCATAAAAAAACATTTAACCTACACCAGCTCTCCTACTGTGTATCATGTCTTTATCTACTTACTTGTCCGAGCACGAAGTTGAACTGAGCGTCAGCCTGGTCCATCTTGTCCCCTTCTAGAAGACAGAAATAGGCACGACCCAGTAGATGGTTCTGTAAATATCAACACAAATTAATGACAGTGTTAAATGTTCATTATAATTAGCAAAGAAATAAGATAAATATCAAGTTTCAAATGAACAAACAACTTTTAATTCAGATGCTAAGGATTGACCTAAATTGTTACCTAATATGTCAGAACATTTAGAACTTTCATGGGAAATTTTTTCTTTACACCACTATCTATTTAAGAAATACAAGCTTCATACGATAAACAAGAACAGTTTTGATATTTTTAACACAGATCATGCTGCTGTTCACAGTGGCACTATAAAATCCTTTCAAAATTGTAAACAAAATTCTGTGAATGGAACATGTAATTGATTATGTTCAGATTGGTTATCCATTATGTAATTATAACAGAACACAGAAACTCAAAACCTGTCCTGGACACAAAAATTCCCAGATTTCCTTGAATCATGAACGATTCTCATCCTTGATTAGTATTATTCATCCACTGTCATCAGAATTTAATTCAGTTGACAAATCTACTTTACCTTTAGGAGTATATAATAGCAATAGTTTTATCATGTTTAACGTCCACAGAGCTACACATCCATTGTGTAAAGACTAACCTACTAGTGAAATAAGAACTTGTCTTCACTGAGCCCTACCTGGTCATATATGATGATTCTTATCTTCACTGAGCCCTACCTGGTCATACATGATGATTCTTGTCTTCACTGAGCCCTACCTGGTCATATATGATGATTCTTGTCTTCACTGAGCCCTACCTGGTCATACATGATGATTCTTGTCTTCACCGAGCCCTACCTGGTCATACATGATGATTCTTGTCTTAACTGAGCCCTACCTGGTCATACATGATGATTCTTGTCTTCACTGAGCCCTACCTGGTCATACATGATGATTCTTGTCTTCACCGAGCCCTACCTGGTCATACATGATGATTCTTGTCTTCACCGAGCCCTACCTGGTCATACATGATAATTCTTGTCTTCACCGAGCCCTACCTGGTCATACATGATGATTCTTGTCTTCACTGAGCCCTACCTGGTCATACATGATGATTCTATCAGCAGTGGTGTATAACAGTGTGGCCTGTGTAAACAGCTCTCTCTTCCTGTCCTTGTTCTTCTCTCTGTGTGCTTTCTGCACATAGTATGCTGCGAGAGTGTCGAGCGCCTTCATTTGGTCCTTCTCACTGTTGGAGTAGTCCAAACCAGCATCCGTGCGGGATGCATCCAGGATCTTCACAAAATCCTCCAACAAGCTTTGCTTGTAATATTCCAGCTGAAGATAAAATGACTGTTGTTTCACTTTCAACTCGCCCGCCCGGCTAGCTCAGTGGATAGAGCATCGGACTGTCAATCCAGGGGTCGTGAGTTCGATCCCCAGCCGAGGTGGGAAAAATTTCTCCATGACAATTGAACTCGGACATTGCGTCTGAGAGTCATTTGTCCCTCACCTCTGATTCAAGTGAGGAAGCAGTCAGTCGCTTGCGGAGAAATTTGTTAGTACTGGTTAGAGACCCAGGAACACCGGTTAGGTGGACTGACCGCCGGGATATAACCAGAAAGGTGTTGAAACCAGGCGTAAAACCCCAAACAAACAAACAAATTCACTTTCAACTCAATATAACTTAACTCACAAATAACCAGTTATTTTGAGACAAAACTTCAAACATAGGAAACAGTACTGTAGTATCATATAATTTCATGGGAATCAAATTTTGTGCAGAAGGCATAAAGACATTTTTTTCACTTGCATAAATTCATGCAGTTGTATTATTCTCATAAAAGTAGACTTTCAATGGTTCTATGTTTCATTCACTAATTATGTGAAATATGCAACAATTAAAACATCATTAAAATATGATGATAATACAGTTATCTTTATAATTATTTTGAATAATTTCAAATGACGTAATACTGTATGCTTTGTGTGTATTATACCATGTCTCTTCTCTATGTAAAATTTATATGTATTTTGATAATTTCTGAATTTTCAATGTATGCCATGGTCATATTTTTTCTAATTGTAAATGGCCATAGGCATTGTTTATGCCGAGTTGCCAAATAAACGAAATGAAATGTATATTTTACCTCCAATAACACAGAAGTGTGGCACCCTGCTTCTTTATCTGCCAATTACTATGCAATGCATTATTTAAATTACTTTGCAATACTTTTTATGGATGAATTCACCAGATACATGAAATTAAACGTTTGTATGTTTTTGGAATGTGATGTTTTTCAGTAATTTGAGAGACATCTGTATATTATATACAGTTACTCTCTGAATGAACTGTTGGCAAACAAAAAAAACACAAGTTAAAATGAATCAAGGCTCAGTGAGATATTCTTGGAAATTCAAAAATTCCTTTTTCATGGTTAAATCAAACACCTAATTTATGAGATGCGTTAACTAAGCTACTTACAGCAAGTGTATACCAGATGTGTAGTGGTGCTACTTCCTGTCTGAGGATGCTCAGCACCTCCTCCCCCTCCGGTAGCTGATCAAGGTCAAGTTCAATGACCTACAACAGATAATCTTAGTTAAGTAAATCTGCTTACCCTACAGAATTCAATTATGGACAGTACAGCTCAGGTGTTTTTAAGGCAAGTCTGTGCAACTCTGTAGATCTAACCTAATGCGGACCTGACTGTTTCAGTCAACTTCTAAACGCGGACCATGCAAAATCACCCATTTTAACCTCTGAGGAGTGAGTTTAGTATCTCATGAAAAAGAGTGCCCATTTATTAGCCATATCTGAACAAACTTGGCACTGGAGCTCTGCTAAGCTATTTATCTCTACTGATGTATACATCACAGGTCTTGAAAAATTAACCTGCCCACTAGCATTTGCGAGTGAATGTTCAGGTCGGGTGAGAAATGTTATCATACTTTGGCAGCAGGGCAAGGTAGATTCACCACCAGATTTAAATGCTGTTCACTGAACATTTAAAAATGAAGTAATTCTATAAAACAATCAAACTGCAGAATCAGTTCAATCATAATACCAGTGAAACAAAAACCGGAAATTGACCTAATGGCTTAGTATAAAACTTTACAGAATGTGTATGTAATAATATAAAACATTTTGAATGCTGGCATTGTTACGATACCAGGGCTTTTCATCAGAAAATTGGGAAGAGGCCTTGGCCTTTCCAATTGGGAAATTTACGTGCAATAATTGTTTTTTGGGAAAACAAAATTAATGGAAAGATGGGTTCTACTTTATGAAATTGAATAGTAATAGGTATTTTTAACTTAAATCTAATTTATTATGCACTTTATTTTCCAGACTTCAATTTTCAAACACTCCTCCCAGGAGTTTTAACCATTTTTCAACATCTTACCTAGCATTTTGGGATGAGTTTCTGCCACAATTGGCAATAAATACTATATTTTTGGATTGGGAAGAGGCCTTTTTTCGGCCTCTCTTATATAAGGATGAAAAGCCCTGGATACAGGTAGGCATTACAGTAGAATCCGCTTATTTGAATAGTCTACAGTACAGCTCGGGTGTCTTTTACATTTTTATCTCATCGCCGCGTTTCACTGTCAGCGCGACATCCAATTTTCTTCGGGTGATCACGGGTGATCGTCGATCTTGCCACTGCAATCACCTGACAAGAAAATCATGGTGATTTGCCGCGATTTATCAGCGCGAATCGCGGTGAAGATTTACCGGTGATTTAAAGACATTCTTCCGAATTTATTTATTTAAGAAGAAATATGTTGTTCGTATCTTCGTATCAGAGAAAAGATCTGAAACTTGATCAATGCATAAATATATTGTCCATTACTTGAAACAATGGAGTTTTCCACACCTTCTGTGTTGACATAAACACCTTTGTACTTGCCCCGTAAATTGCTGCCTATTATGCTTCTAAGTGGAATGTTGTCACGGTCATTGCAGAAAGTGAACAACAGTTATTAAATTGGTTAATTATTTTACGACAAATTATAAGAATTCATTGACAAGTAGAGTATTTACGCCTCAGATCGGAATTCAATGTCATTTAAAATACGTGTATAATTGCGATTGAAACACACAGTAAACTGGACATAATAGATCATTATCGAGAGAGAAAAGTGAATAAAAATAGTGTCCTTCTTACCTTATCGTTTCCTTAGTTGTTATTTTGATGAAAGATAAATATATAATATTCTTTATCTTAAGTACTCCGAACATGTTGAGAAAATAAATAACGGTGAAAATATAACAGCCAAGTACATTAGCTACATTTATAAAATCCATCTTGTCAGTATTTTTCCCCAATCCCTTCCTAAAACATCTTCCTTTATGAGCAATCAACACCTGTTTGAACACCTGTGTGATCAGCATTGTATATTTCATCATCACTTCTGTTTATTCACTTCAAAAAGAACGCCGACGAGTAATACTGATTTTCCGAGATCAAAGGTGCCGTGTTGGGTATAAAAAATTATTTATCAAACGTCGGCGTTTTTTATTCTTAACAGATTGACTCATTTGTCAACTCTCAACAAAAAAATTAAAATTGCTCGAAACAAATTAGAGTTGTACATTGTATAATCAAAATATGCCTTGTAAAATCAACTCATGCTGGAAATTAATAGCATATGCCTGTCACAAATGTTATTTAAATAAACAATATTTGTGTTCACGACTTACTCATTACATTCAAAATGTTCATTCAATAGTTGATTTGTCGTTGAGTAGTGTGTCATTTTTGTTTGGGAATCAACTAAGCTGTTGATAATTTGTGTTTTATATGGATTAATTAACTCAAAGCTTCTTACGTTGACAGGTAAGCACTTTCAAAATAGTTATTGATTAATTCATGTCAGTTTGCAAAAATCGGGCGTCGGTGATAAAATCAAGCTCTGTTGTATTAAAAAGTTATTACATTTATTAAGAAACTCGATATTTTCACAGAAGATAAGCAAACAAAGAAAATTGTTTTTTTGTTTAATGCTGACGAATCGGCGCGTCCGATTACGCGACTAAAATTTTTACATTATTTTGATACAATGTTACGTTCAAATTCGTTAAAGAAAGAATGTTTTACATTAAAAAAAAATACATTTTAATACACTCCTTTTTCGAAAGATTTTTCACCGCGATCCCCCGCCATCGACCCTGAAGCTAAACTGCTGACGATGAACACGAGAAGAGCGAGAATGACAGCAGAATTATCGCCGCGAATCACGGCAAATCACCCGAAATTTCCGCGTCAGAAGGACATATTCGCCGTGAATTTCCACCCGGACTGATTTATTAACGCGGTAGACGGGTGAAAAATGTAAAAGACACCCGAGCTGTACTGTATTTGTCAGGATCCTCGATTCAATTAACCGGAGTATCAGGGTTGGCACCAATCAACCACCCCTGGTTAAAACCGGCAGTTTTAGCCGGTTAAAACTGTCCTGGTCTATACTCCCAAAGTGGTCAATACTGGTCAATTGAACTTTTTTTTCAAAATTTTCATAAAAGAAAGTAAGAAAACAAACCATTTAACTTTTATTTAATAGACTACTCAAGTTACTTTAGAACTAACTTCACTTGAACATGCTTTGCACTTAGAAATTGTCTTATTTCCCTCAGTAACTGAGATCATAAAATCCCCAAACAGGGTCTTTTGGCTTCATTCTGGTGGGTTTTTAGACAAAGTTAGATTCTTTTAACGTAGTGTTTAATCAATTTTCAGCAAAGAATGATTCAGTACCTTGATTTTTTTTTATTTAAAGCAAAGGCAATTTGCACCACCAGTAGGTGTTACACTCTTGCTAACTAACACTTGTGTATGACAATGGATGGTCTGGAGATGGAGGGGTGTTGTGTCACACTTCTATTGTTTATTGAACTTGGGAACATGTCAATTAAGATGCCTTTGTGTTTATTTAAGGATTATCCATTAACCATAAAGTAGGTGTTAATACGCCTGCCAGTTAACACTTGTGTTTGACAATTGATGGTCAGGAGACTGTGGGGTGATTGCACTTCCTTTGACCTCACAGATCTTTGCAAGTAAACATTTCATATAATCTATGTATTGTACTGAGCACTTGGGCAAAGCTTACAGAATGTTCTTTAACGAATCCATTTCATAAATTACATAAAACATAAGAAACATTATATAACTTGAAACTTTTAGCATACTACATTTATTGATTTCAGTCTGTTACTTATCATAAATGCCTATAATTATGTCATGCTGTTTATATATACCATAAAGTTTCTATGTACTTAAGAAAATGTGTCTGTAAGCATTGAATGCCCGAAGCTGAATGACCATATATTTTCCAACAATACACATGAGAACTTGTGCATTAAACCAATGAAAACAACACCTTTTTGATTAGTACATTCAAAAGATCTTACCCAATCAAATTAATATTTTCCACCTAATTCGCATTGCTTAACCGGCGGAAAATACATTTCTTTTGCTTATTGAACATAGGCACATACCAATTAAGAAGTTGTGTTTATTTAAGGCTTATCCAATAATTAACCATAAATGAAGTACCATTTAGGCCCATACAGGGGCTATTGTAAGGGCCTAAATGATTTTAAATGATTTTAAGAACATTTTGGACAGTTTGGTTGAGAATAAAATTGAATTGACCAGTAATGACCGGTATTGACCAGAAATGAACACTATTGACCAGTAATGACCACTATTGACCAGTATTGACCACCGGCCCGGTCAATATTCAATAGACCGGTCAATAAGCCAACCCTGCGGAGTATCATAAAAAACGGAGCTTACAAATTCTCAATTTCGTCAGTGGTGGGTGTGGTAATGCGCTCAGAAATATATCTGTATCATCATGTTCAATAAAATCCGGTTTGAAGATAACCAATACTATGTAAATGCGCTATGTATATGTTTGATTCTTATGACTGCGCCGTTTCAAAAAATTTTCGTTTTGCCGACATAGTCGACTCATTTTCTTTCGTAACTTTTCGTATCCGAAATTACGATCTTTATCCGATTACTATACCACTATCCTTTCTTTGTGAAGAGTTATTATCTCCCGTGGGGTGCCAAAACGTTGCGTATACGTTATTATAAAACCAATCTTAAATTAAGATTCGTATGCATGATCTAATTAACGTTCTAATGATCGAGCAAGTATGGCAAAGTTTATTTGTTATTTGCATTTATTTCTCGAAAAAGAACAGATATTTTTCTGTTTCTTTCGTTTTAAGACTAATCTATTTTTATTTTTTCTCGGTTTCCTGAAAACGTGATCGTCATATGAACGTAAACAAATGAAACTCAATGCAGGGAAACCCGTTTTGTGACGTCATTGCTATAAATGTATACTGTAAACACAATTATGCGTGCCAGTGAACGGAAGTCATTATGTAACACAGGTGATAAACAATGACAGATTTATCGAGTTTACCGATAATGTACATTGCCTTGGGGCAGAAACGTGTGAATTTCAAGTAGGATTAGCGTCCTAAGGTGTTGTAAGGTGGGAGAGTGCTATCTTAATAAACGAAATGCAGGCGGTGACCAATTCAAATAAAGAGATTATTTATCATAGAAATAGATAGAAATGGTTTTGTGTTTTAATATTCTACTATATTAAGCGAAATATTCAAATAACCGCCATTCAAT
The DNA here is from genome assembly GCA_038501625.1 of Corbicula japonica. NCBI lineage: Eukaryota > Metazoa > Mollusca > Bivalvia > Venerida > Cyrenidae > Corbicula > Corbicula japonica. Next base: position 2,579,905 of record JAZAYU010000083.1, on the reverse strand, counting down.
TAAGTGGAATGTACTGTATATAATACCTAATAATGGTTGAAATTATTTTTGAGCCAATGACAATGCAGTATTTTTCAAATATTTCGAACCTTAATTCTCATAAAGTCGCGCGTTTGAAATGTGTCGATTTCCTCCATAATATTGTTCGAACATTTATTGATAAACATTTGTAGTTCGTTAAAAATAGTGTATAGTGTTCAAGGAGGCGTGACTTAGGAAGTCTGAGGAAAAGTAACCCTTCATTTCATAGATACGTCTGTGGTCACATATGCAACCAATTTAGATCTAGATCACCCATAAAATCAATGTCATCTAATCAGTATTTGCACTTTCCCTTTATTTGTCACAAATAACCTAGTGAATCTAACAGTGAGAAGTGTCGGTCCTGATAAGACCACACGGATGAGCCGTTGATCCGGACATAAACTATTTTGCAATGCTATAAAGGATTTATTTATGAACTAACGGGTAAAATGGAACTTCTACAGATGAATCCTTGTTTCTAAATGCAAGGAAAGACTGTTACACATGTTTTTTTCCTGCGAGTCCGTTATGTTCACATGGTGTTTTCAGATAGAGAAATTTCATAATTCACTTTCTAAAATATTCTCTCAGTACATGTTTACTCGTACGGGCCATTGAATGACAAAACTGCTTTCAGTTTGACTATTAATTTTTTTGCATACCCATATATGGTAATTGAGGCGGCGACGGTTAAGTCAGTTACAAAAACAATTTCGACCATTACATACGTTAAAGTTTATTCGGAGGCTTGTATGAAAAATTAAACGGTCGCCCAGCGACATATTTTGATTTATAATGATTGTTTTTTCACTTTTTAGTATTAAATAATTATCTTTTTATTACCTTTTTCCACATTTTTACCACCTTTTTCCATGATTATATTCACAAGTGTGCCCTAATCTATTATGTGCATATTCGCATAGTTTACAAACATGTTGCATGTATATTATACCTATTATTCGATGTATTTTGATTTACATGGGTGAAAGTTGGAATAAACTGAAATCCTGAAAATTTTGCTGGGGGTCCAGGGGGCCGCTAGGGCCCCCGGTAGGTCCAGGGCAAAGCCCTGGTGGGGGGACAAGGGGGTCGAAGCCCCCCGAAGCTCCTGGAAGATAGCAATTTATATGCCCTTGGGAAGCCATTTCTTAAGTGCATTTGAGCCTTTTTGAAACACCAAATGTTGACATCTGGAGGAATGGGTTCACTATTTATTTTCATTAAGCTTGATCAACTATGCCTCTCAATTCAGTGAAAATTCGCCATAAACAAAACATACAAGATACAAAATTTTATTTAAAGTCGGTGTTTACACAACAAAGCACAACATTAGCTATGTCATTGAATAGCTATTGACCATATACTGACATATAGAACTTTATGAATATTTTCAATAATTATAAAATTGACGTATTGACGTTTTTTTCTGCTTTTTTGATAATAAACATCTCCAATACAAAGTATCTATGTACATAATTATTAAAGTTTTAGTTTCCAAAGGACGTAATTGGACGGCACATTATGATGTAGACCTACTTTCATTTTTGATTTTGTGTATTCAGATATTAAATTTTCTCGCGGCATAAAAAGTTAAGAACTATCAGTATGGTCCGTCTACCGACACAAGGTCATTTCGGTTGCATAATAATTACAAACGTATTACTTACTACGCTTTCTCTGCGTAATATAAAAAACATTCGAGCATCTTCTATGTATTTTTTACACTCTATTGATGCGCACACAGCTACATTCACCCGCACACATGTTGTTATTATCCCTAGAGGGATAGGAATAATGACGTCATTCAGTGAGCTAATGCTACAGCCACGTGCGTGTAAAGCAGCAGTTTTGTTTAACAAGAGCCAGTCGGAAACGACTGCAAGCTCGACTATTCGAAAAGTCAGAATTATTAAGCACATTGTAACTGGGCTTCATTTAAACTGGGGAGTGATTCAGGAGTTTATGACACCTCCAACAAACACACATTAACAAAAGTTTCTTAATCCAAGTTAGGAAATAAATAAATTACACTTAATTTATTATTGTAGATTTTTTTAGGGTTAACACAACCCAGCCCATAAACCCCTGATCCGACACCCATCAACCTACTATCCCTGCCCACCTAAAGTGGTGTGGCGTGGTGAAGTACAGTATGGTATGCTGGTTGCTGGTGTTGTCATTGTTGGTGTTGTTACTGGCGGTGGTAGTGTTGTTGCTGGTGGTGGGGGTGTTGGTGTTGTTGTTGGTGGTGGTGTTGATGTTGGTGGTGGTGTTAATGTTGTTGGTGGTGGTATTGGTGTTGCTGGTGTTGTAATAGTATAGTAATAGTAATAGCATAGTAATAGTATAGTAATAGTAATAGTATAGTTATAGTAATAGAATAGTAAAAGTATAGTATAGTAATAGTATAGTATAGTAATAGTAATAGTATAGTATAGTAATAGTATGGTAATAGAATAGTAATAGTAATAGTAATAGTCTCGGTCTCGACTAGGTCTGGGTCTCGGTCTGGGTCTCGGTCTGAGTCTCAGTCTGGGTCTTGGTCTAGGTCTGAGTCTCGGTCAGGGTCTCGGTTGAGGTATCGGTCTCGGTTTGGGTCTCGGACTCGGTTTGGGTCTCGGTCTCAATCTCGGTTTGGGTCTCGGTCTCGGTTTGTGTCTCGGTCTCGGTTTGTGTCTCGGTCTCGGTTTGTGTCTCGGTCTCGGTTTGTGTCTCGATCTCGGTTTGTGTCTCGGTCTCGGTTTGGGTCTCGATTTGGGTCTCGGTCTCGGTTTGGGTCTCGGTCTCGGTTTGGGTCTCGGTCACGGTTTGGGTCTCGGTCTCGGTTTGGGTCTCGGTCTCGGTTTGGGTCTCGGTCTCGGTTTGGGTCTCGGTCTCGGTTTGGGTCTCGGTCTCGGTTTGGGTCTCGGTCTCAGTCTCGGTTTTGGTTTCGGTCTCGGTTTTGGTCTCGATCTCGGTTTTGGTCTCGGTTTGTGTCTCGGTCTCGGTTTGGGTCTCGGTCTCGGTTTGGGTCTCGGTCTCGGTTTGGGTCTCGGTCTCGGTTTGGGTCTCGGTCTGGTCTGGTATAGTATAGTATAGTATAGTATAGTATAGTATAGTATAGTATAGTATAGTATAGTATAGTATAGTATATGCCCCCACCCACCCCACAATTTCTCAACACTTTCAACCAAAGTATGTAAAGTACATCTGTTTTAAACATTTTCTAAAGCATTACATATGAAAAACACTAACATTGAACCTTTAACAATTATTTATAAGTCTTAATTCTAATTTCAAGTGAAAAGGGGCAAAAACCAAAAATTCTAAGTCGAAAAAGGGCAATAATTTGAACAAAATTGAAGTTAGAGTTATGGTTCTTGGCATACAAACTTCAAATATGATGATGAACAAGTGTTGAAAGTTTTAAAGCTGTAGTATAAGTAGTATGGAAGTTATGGGTTTGTACAGTAGCTTGCATGCAAACTTTAACCTGAAATTCTAAGTCAAAAAGGGGCATAATTTGAACAAAATAGAAGTTAGAGTTATGGTTCTTAGCATACACACTTGGGATATGATGATGATCAAGTGTTGAAAGTTTCAAAGCTGTAGTGTAAGTAGTATTGAAGTTATTAGTTTGTATAGTAGCTTGCACGCAAACTTTAACCTGTAATTCTAAGTCGAAAAAAGGGCCATAATTTGAACAAAAGTAAAGTCAGAGTTATGGTTCTTGGTATACACACTCGGGACATGATGATGAACAAGTGTGCCAAGTTTTAAAGCTGTACTATTAGTAGTATTGAAGTTATGAGTTTGTACAGTAGCTTGCACGCAAACTTTAACCTGAAATTATAAGTCAAAAAAGGGCCATAATTTGATCAAAATGAAAGTTAGAGTTATGGTTCTTGGCATACACACTCCAGACATGATGACGAAGAAGTGTGCCAAGTTTAAAAGATGTAGCTATAGTAGTTTTTAAGATATAGGTAGGTTGCACGTAAACTTTAACCAAAGCGGGACGCCGACGCCGACGCCCAAGTGAGTACAATAGCTCGACATATTCTTCGAATAGTCGAGCTAAAAATAGCGTCTTGGGGTTTTCACCGGATGTAAACAAATATTCTTCACCAGAGCTAAAGGATACATGTACAGATCGAGCAAATGCAGTATCGTATCTAACGTATGACGAAAGTAAACACCAAAGATATCAACTCGATAAAATAAATGTTGTTTTCTTGTGTTTGCGGAAAAAGTAGCCGGCGAGAATTTTTAAATATCCGGGTCGGCGAGAAAAAAGTCGATGACGTCAAAAGCCCGCCAAATAGGAGCCCGATTACGATTGGAAGATCAACAGATAGGATGGTTACGATTGGACGTTCAAAATAGCGTCATTGCTATATTTGGAAACATTGAAGTCCTTACCGTTAATCGTCATCGACCGACTTTTGAAAGACTGCATCCCCCGCAATTTTCTCAATGGATTTAAGCGATTTGGAAAAACGGCCTCGGCGGCCATCACAGATCCGGAAATCCGGCATAATCCGGAAAACTTTCACCCATGGATTTATAATGATTGTTTTTTTTTCACTTTTGGTATTAATAATTATCTTTTATTTCCTATTTTTACAACCTTTTTCCACGATTATATTCACGAGTATGCTGTAATCTATTATTTTCATATTCGAATAGTTTACCGAACATGTTGCATATATAATAAACTTATTATTCAATGTATTTTGATTTATAATCATTGTTTTTGACTTTTTTGTATCGGATATTTATCTTTATACCAGCTTTTCAACATTTTTACCATCTTTTTCCACGAGTATGCCCTAATCTATTAGGGCAACGGGCGGGGGGGAGAATTTGACCAGTTAATAATTGAAAGTCGCGGTACATATTTCTCACCTAGTTCCACATAAATAACATTTATTTATCGGTAAAATAATTTTTTTCGTATCGCAGGATGTAAACAAGTACCTGTTATGCAGACGTTTGATACGAACCTACAGAATGCATACTGTTATAATATCCCATTTATATATATCATAGGTAGGTCGTAGACTATTAGTAGTACTTTGAATAAAATTTTGGGAAATTCCTCTGTCTGTTCTAAATAATGCATTAGGGATAATATCAAACAACTTTTCTTATATCAACATTTTATTTATTAATTCACAGGGCATTCCCCAGAAAGATTTTAAGGCATCCTGGCATCCAACGCTTGACATCCTAATTCATGCAAAATGTTTTCACATGGTTGATGGGGTTTATCTTACAAAGACAATTTATATTAATATATATTAAGCACAAAGCAACAAGTTTTCTAAGTTTTATTGAAATATGACAAAGTACATTTTTCACAGAACTACCACAGACTTGCTATTGTATTGTACTTAATACAAAACAGTTGTTGCTTCATTTTTTTATGTACATCAGTCTAAAAACATGCCACAATTGTCTCTTGTTGCAATATATACACAGCCCTTGATTGCAGACCTGTTCTTGTCATTTTGATTATGCCACAAGTTAATACATGACTTGTTTAAAATTCAACATGTTCAGTAGAATGGCAATTTATTGATATGGACAGCATTTAAAGATGTACAGTTAGTACTTTCAGTAACTGTTAGTACTTTTATAACATCAAATTACTTTAAAATCGTCTTCATTTATGGTTATAATTTGTTATAATATACCTTCTGTATTCGCCTGTTAATATAAGTGACAAGATTATCATTTACCACTTAGCAAACATGCTCACAACTCTTCACAGTAAGTAGGTCATCAAAGAACAATATACCGATTTTAATCTCATTTAGGCCATCATAACTGCCGAGATAATCTGTTCTTAATTGGTTGATTAACGACCGTCTTCTCTGTATTCAACAGACACTCATCCAACTATCCAACTTCTGATACACAGCAGACGCACATTAAATATTGTAAGAAGTGATCTTGTACAGTAGATGCTTAACGATATCAGAGAAACGCTTGAAATTGGCGAGAAAGTTTCGTAATTTGACATGTTTATTGACCTTGTATTTTGAATTTTAAAGCATCCCGGCCAGGATTTATGGCACACCGGCGGATTATAAGCGTCCCGCAAATGTTAGTTTAGAAATTAAGGCATCCCGGCACCAGTATGCCATAATTGCCTGGGGAAAGCCCTGATTCATTACTCACAATAATCAATTTATATATATAATAACATTTAACCAATAAAGTAAAACCCCTGTGCACCAGGGTTGGCTTATTGACCGCTCAATTGAGTATTGACCGGGCCGGTGGTCAATACTGGTCAATAGTGGTCATTACTGGTCAATAGTGGTCATTTCTGGTCAATACTGGTCATTACTGGTCAATTCAATTTTATTCACAACCAAACAGTCCAAAATGTTCTTAAAATCATTTAAATTCCTTTACGCCCTTACAATAGCCCCTGTATGGGCCTAAATGGTACTTCATTATGGTTTATTATTGGATAAGCCTTAAATAAACACAGCTTCTTAATTGGTATGTGCCTATGTTCAATAAGCAATTTAGAAATGTATTTTCTGCCGGTTAAGCAAAGCAAATTAGGTGGAAAATATTAATATGATTGGGTAAGATCTTTTGAATGAACTAATCAAAAGGTGTTGTTTTCATTGGTTTAATGCACGAGTTCTCATGTGTATTGTTGGAAAATATATGCTCATTCAGCTTCGGGCATTCAATGCTTACAGACACATTTTCTTAAGTACATAGAAACTTTATGGTATATATTAACAGCATGACATAATTATAGGCATTTATGATAAGTAACAGACTGAAATCAATAAATGTAGTATGCTAAAAGTTTCAAGTTATATAATGTTTGTTATGTTTTATGTCATTTATGAAATGGATTCCGTTAAAGAACATTCTGTAAGCTTTGTCCAAGTGCTCAGTACAATACATACATTATATGAAATGTTTACTTGCAAAGATCAGTGAGGTCAAAGGAAGTGAAATCACCCCACTGTCTCCTAGTGATGTGCCGATGATCAGAATACATCGATTAGCGACGTGTAAATGCTTCTCGATGTCGATGATCGATGTCGTTCTCTCATAATCGATTAACAGTTGAGACATGCGCAGTGTAAGAGACAAAACATAAAGGTACGGGTTCCGGCTTTTACACCGGCCATAAAGGGAAATCACTTTGAAAAATTGAAAATTAAAATGCCGACCCGAGAAATTTACGAGAACCTAATAAAAAAAAAATAATTAGAAGCACTTTAGATTCTACAAAATTAACGAAGAACTTCCATCGCTCAGAAAAAAACATAGACCTAACAAAAGGCCTTTGCAGAATTTGTTGCAAATAGTACAAAAATACAGGCAACAAGCAAAAACGCAAAATAGCGCCGATTTTGTCGAGCATCTGAGTTGCGTAGCTATATGGCGATGGTAAAAATTCTTCGAATAAATATGTATTGCATTAACTAGACCTCTTATCTTGTGTCTTAAGCCTTAAAATCAGTATATTATTCATAGGAAAACGCAACATTTTTGCATTTGAGAATTCATGTTGTGGATCTAGATGGGTTCAGTTCAGTTGCACAAACCTTTTTGGGCAGCAATTATTTTGATTCGGTTTTTGGTCAGAAAGTTGAAAATTATTAGTATCCAGTTATTATGTATGCTACTGATCTAAGACCGTTCGTAAACCTAACACCGCGTAAATTAAGAAACTGATTATAATCGTGAAATCGCATCGGAAAGGGCAACCGATTCCAACCGATGATCGATTGTGATTTGCAACCAATTTCCCAACACTACTGTCTCCTGACCATCAATTGTCAAACACAAGTGTTAACTGGCAGGTGTATTAACACCTACTTTATGGTTATTGGATAATCCCTAAATAAACACATAGACATCTTAATTGACATGTTCCCAAGTTCAATTAACAATAGAAGTGTGGCACAACACCCCTCCATCTCCAGACCATCCATTGTCATACACAAGTGTTAGTTAGCAAGAGTGTAACACCTACTGGTAGTGCAAATTGCCTTTGCTTTAAATAAAAAAAATAAAGTTACTGAATCATTCTTTGCTAAAAATTGATAAAACATTAACATTAAAACAATCTTACTTTGTCTAAAACCCACCAGAATGAAGCCAAAAGACCCTGTTTAGGGATTTTATGATCTCAGTTACTGAGGGAAATAAGACAATTTCTAAGTGCAAAGCATGTACAAGTGAAGTTAGTTCTAAAGTAACTTAAGTAGTCTATTAAATAGAAGTTAAACAGTTTGTTTTCTTCCTCTCTTTTATGAAAATTTTGAAAGAAAAAGTTCAATTGACCAGTATTGACCACTATTGACCACTTTGGGAGTATTGACCGGGACGGTTTTAACCGGTTAAAACCACCGGTTTTAACCAGGGGTGGTCAATTGGTGCCAACCCTGCTGTGCACCCCAACAAAAGCTTCTGTTCACCTGGCCGAATACTACGTCATCTGTCAAATTGCTGCATTATTATTCAACCAACATAAGTCACGTGATCTATGACCTTGATCGCGCAACTGTCTCTTGCACATGGGGTAGTGACGTGTGACGAACTGGAACCATCAAGTTTTTATTCTGTTACGCTGATGTACGATGGGGAAAATTTGGACAGGATTTATGTTGGTTACAGGAAGTGATAAAAATGGCGGATTTCACTTTCTTTCGCTTGATAAACTTTAAATTCTCACCGATCCAGACATTTTTATTGCACTGGCAGCATGACCTAGAAGCGAAAAGGACGCTACAGGGCATCCTGTTTTGAATACATAACACAAGATTTGATAGGTTCTCACTGTTTGAGGTACCAAGAGGGAAAATATTCAACTGGTCGAATACTATTACTAACGCAGGTCGAATTCTCCCCCCGTTGCCCTATGTGCATATTCGCATAGTTTACCGAACATGTTGAATGTCTAATTTACCTATTATTCGATGTATTTTAATTTATAATCATTGTTTTTCACTTTTTTGTATCAAATATTTATTTTTTAACCACCTTTTTCCACATTTTTACCACATTTTTGCAAATTATTGTACATTTTTGCACATTATTTTTACGGTACTGTATAATTTTAGGGACTCCGGTTTCCTAGACCTGATAAAACAATTTTAATTATGACATCTTCACATGAGAAATAATGCTTTATATATTCGACAATATATTGAAAGAACATTCATTCTGTAGTAAAATTACTGAAGCTGTTATTATTTTAGCATAATTTACCTCGTCAGTGTCCCGAAGAGGAATCTCAATAGCCGCCATGCTGAAATATAGCAATATCCGTCGGTAGGTATAAAATACGCAATGGAAAAATGGACCGCAATGGAAACAAAATACGCAATGGAAATAAAAAATATTTATTTTGTGTAAATATTTGGTTTTATAAGAATTTATAACGAAGATTGAATATTATATCAACCAAAAACATGTTATTTTTAATTTAAACCAAGTGTACAGGTTTCAGATTCGTAAATATTAATGAAATACCTTAATAATTCTTGCGCAATGGAAATTCCTGTGGACGCAATGGAAATGAAGATCGTGATTTTATTGCTATTCTCTAATATTTGAATGAAAATTGACTTGTAAATGATGTTTTAATAATATTTCATCGGTCATAAACATGAAATATTTTTTTAATAATGTCTTAGTGTTCAGATTTCCAGTATATATGAAATAATCGTCATATATCGTGCGCAATGGAAATTCACGTGTACGCAATTGAAATAAAAAATATTTATTTTGTGTAAATATTTGTTTTTATAAGAATTTATAACAAAGATTGAATATTATAACAACCAAAACATATTATTTTTTATTTAAACCGAGTGTCCAGGTTTCAGGTTAGTAAATATTAATGAAATACCTTAATAATTCTTGCGCAATTGAAATTCCTTTGGACGCAATGGAAATGAAGATCGTGATTTTATTGCTATTCTCTAATATTTGAATGAAAATTGACTTATAATTGATTTTTTAATAATATTTCATCGGTCATAAACATGAAATATTTTTTAAATAATGTCTTAGTGTTCAGGTTTCCAATATATATGAAATAATCCTCAAAAATCGTGCGCAATGGAAATTCACGTGTACGCAATGGAAATAACGAGTTTGTTTTAATTGATATTTGGTTGCCTTTTATAAGATTTAACAATAATTATTGAATTTGTTATCAATCAAAAACATTTTGTAAACGTTTAGTCAAGTGTCCAAGTTTTATAATAGGTAATGATATTGAAAAACATATGATAAATCTTGCGCAATGTAAATTCCCTTGCACGCAATGGAAATGAATACCGTGTTTTACGGGCATACTCGCGAACTTCTTTGAAAATATTTAACATTTCCCAATTTCAATCACCTCTGCCATTCCCCAAAACTACTGTTCCCAACAACAAACAGTGCCGTTTCCCTATTGACAAAAGAGTTTTTCGCAACAAATGACGTACAAAAATAATTTCCATAGACAGGCAGTCAATGGATCGGCAATAAGTTAATTCTGACATGACATTTACATCACTAAAGGCTTTCCTTCGTTATATTGTGTGTTGTGCAGTGTGATATAATATCAAGTTACTTTAAAGAACTCTGTGTGATAACGAAGACATTAATTGTTATAATGCCACGAAAACGCAGGTTCCCGTGTGGTTCGTGCCAGAAGAAATGTGTGGACGATTGTCTTCTCTGTGAGGTAAGTAATGTTTCACAAGTCTTTTAATCTAATTTAGCATTTTTGACATAGGAGCTGAGCTTATTACTCTAACGTTTAACTTTATCTAAATTAACGGATAAGTTAATGCATTCACCCATATTGGGTTACATATATCAGAAGATTTTTTTAATATTTCAAATTAATATAAATCTGTAGAAAAAAGGACCACGTAGAAGAAGGATCACAATTCGTTTGTCGCATTTACTTTATTATTACTTTAACTATATGTATTTTTACCAACATGACTGTGTCAATTTACTTGTGGACATAAGATTTTTAGAAGGGCCTTTTAGCAAAAAGTTTAACCAGTGGAATACCAGTAGGACACATCTGACACGTTAATGCCAATACACCATTGCATTTCACACCTAGGCGTCTTTGTTCCCACCAGGGGTCCGAGATTACTGGCAGATTAGGAAAGATAAAAGAATTTGCTACTACAAAATTAATTATAAAAAGGAACTGTTAGTGATAATGTATAATTTGGTAAATAACTAAGGGTCCCTTTATTTATAATAATGAGGATTTGGTAGATAATGGTTTGAATAAATGAATTTAATAACAATTATCAGGGGTGTAGGCAGGATTTAATATTTGGGCGGCGCAAATTTTGTAACATAATTTTATTATTGAAGATATAAATAATTGAATTTAAGGGTTTCATTAAAATCACTTGTTTTGTTCTTGCATGTCAAATTCGCAATGAATAATTAATAAATAACGATATATCTGTGTCAGTATCTGATTTCATTATCTTTCTATTGTTCATTATTTAAGGGCCCACTACACTCCTCCGTGCACGTTCATTGTTATAACGGAAAAAAATATAAAAATCTCAATAGCGAAAAAGTGCTGTTCAATGAATTGTGTTGTGATTGTTTCGAACAAAAACGCTTAAACTTTTTAATGTAAAAGTTAATTACATTTGTTTGTTCTAGATTATTTAGTTGCTTATTTAAATTGTATTGTTATCTGTTTTTTGGGAAATGAAAATCACATAAAATAGTAATGCATAATCCCAGAAGCTTAATCCTATTATGTATTTTAAGGGGTCTAGCTATAAAGAGCTATTATATAAAATATGGAAAACATGCTGAAACTCCATATATGTGATATCAAACTTGAATTTGGGTATGAAAACTGGAATGGTTAATTGACACAGTTTTATATATCTTCATTCAATTTTATATATTTCACTGATTCGTCATTAGCTGTCTTGCAGATACATAAAATATATAAATCGGGTTCTTTTATAAATTATTGATAAATTGAGTGTTTGAATTTATTGTATTGAGGCAAGAGGGCGCGGCTTGCTAGCTTCAGTTTCAAAAGGGCGGAGCTTAAAAGGGGCATTTATCGTTTTATTTAGACATCGTAACCGGACGGCCCCCTAATTGATATCCTGCTAAGCTGTTTATATGGACCCTGATAGTTGATATGTCTAAGGGCGTTCACAGATAATGGATTACATAAGAGACCTTATGAAATATTTTGATAAGACCTATTATGGAAATATCATACAGTTGTTAGTTTATTTTATCAGACATTTTTGTACCAAAACCCTTTGTTTTATTTTTCATATAAATACACTTAAGACCAATGTTCTAACTACATCGATCAAAAAACAATGAGACATGAATTTTCGTTTACGGAGACTATAACGACAATTTTGTGACTTTTGGTTTTACTCATTGATTAAATGTCAAGTGTTTTCTAAACGCTTGAACAGAATTTAATAAATGTTTCATACAAACAAGTGAAAATAATGTAACTTATAATATTTCAAGTTTGAAGTGTATATCCCGAATCCTTGCTGAGAAATTAAAAAATATGACTGGTGTAGTTAGAACATTGTAAAGTGTAAATTAGTTTAGAATATTTGTATCCTCCTGAACAGAATGAAATGTGATTCTCAATAAACTCATTTATCTCACAGTTTTCATGAGTGATATCTTGATCTTTCGCAGGAAAGATTTTCGCGATAAAGATATAATCACGCATTTTTGCGCCACTTTATATTTCTAGCTCAACATGTGATGTGTGCAATTTTATGTAGTGTAATTTTTGCGCATTTACCATGCGCGAAACTTTGTCCCACGCGAAATATGATGTTACCACGGCGATTTAGTATTCTATAATATATACATTTACATAAATTTATATAGAAACGTCAGAATAATTATAATATCAACATAATTCGTGCTGTGCAAATTAGTTCCCCAATTACAAGTTATATACCGATATACTTCCAATAGAATGTTTGACAATGAAACCTACCTCGGTCTTTCTCTCTTTAAGTTTTGTAGCTTGTATAATAAAGCGAAACAATGAATATTGCACAGAGAAGATGACAGCAGGAAAAAGGAATTACATACCTCTAGAACCACAGCCGCTCGATTCACATATTCTGGTAATACACCCGATGTATCAGAATTTGAAAGCCTCTCCGAAAGGTGCACAACACTTTAAAAGACGGGTAACATGGTTTGGAAATATACCAGACAGTTTCGCATACTTACCGGACAATGTTGGCATTGGTTGAATATATTGTTCGACACCCGAGTTGAACGCCTGAAACAATTCATAGCCAGCAAAGATAATAATATCACAGACAAGAAATTCCAACCATACTTTGAAAATAAACTGATACACCTTGTAGTCAGCCATGTCATTGAGCCGTCGCGAAAAAAATCGCATAACACAAAATTGGACGAACAACAATAGCGAAAGCGCTAACCATATTCTTAAAACTTTGAAGTCGACGGACATACCTAAATTTATTGAACTATTGTACGAGGTGATCAACGGAGAAAAAAATCGAACGATGTCGCGCAATAAGAAATAAAGGCAACTATAAACTGGCGCCGGATTTTGCTCATCATCTGATAGACATAGCCGCGTGGTCAAATTTAACTGAACAACAACGAGAATCTTAAGAAAAAAGTTTCGCGAGGATAAAGGACGACAAAACAGTGGAATTGTAATTTCAAGTAATGACGCCAGACCTCACTCGGATCACGCTTGCCGGAGATCGCCGAGTTGATACGGTTGGCCAGACCTTTAATGAAATAGATGAAAGGGGAACTTTGAAAGACACCGAACACGACAAATATGAAAATACTGCAGGCTTGGTTTGATTTAGCCTGTTCATGGGCAGTAAAGGGAATGCATATTACTATCCACGCCGCCTAGCCCCGGGTTAAGCGCAACTCAGTAATTACACCATTAAATAGTACAATTTCGTTCCATACCAGAACATTAATGAAAACTCCAACGGCCGGAAAAAACCAAACCTGGTTAAAAGAAAAAGAGCAGAACGTTCAACTACGCCAATAAAAAAGGCAAAACGACAATTATAGACACAGTCGGATGGACGACCATTATGGTCAGCCCTGGACCTTAAATAGGTCCCGACTATCTATACTGTAGCATCATTTGATTTCGCGGAGACGAATTTTCGCGCAAAACCAGAAAATAACATATTCGCGGTGGAATGAATTCGCGCAACTGTGTTTTCCTTTAAAGAGACCGTGTTAAATGGTTTAATTTCTCTGGTGTTGAATTTGGTCCTTAAATAGGCGCAGACATATGAAATAAGACTGTTGTTTTACAAATTCATGTATTCTTTATTATAGTTTTGTTTGTTTGCACTCGTCAATCGTGATTTCTTTTTCATTGCGTACATGTGCATTTTTAGTGCGTAGTCTTGAAACATATTTTTATTCATTGAGGTGTTTTCCAGTTATAAGTAATAATTGTACGAATAATTTCTTTGATTATTTATAAGAGTAACGCCCTTAAGCTTATGCATGTGTTCATTTGCATTTACGAACACAAAGTTAGTTGAAGATCGTGATTTTCATTTTCCATTGCGTACATGAAAATTTCCATTGCGCACGAAATATCTACACAATCGAATGGGCGATCATTATTACAATGATCGGACCTGGTCCTTAAATAGGCCCCGACATATGAAATAAGACTTTTGTTTACAAATTTATGTATTCTTTATTATAGTTTTGTTTGTTTGCACTCGTCAATCGTGATTTCTTTTTCATTGCGTACATGTGCATTTCCATTGCGTAGTCTTAAAACATATTTTTATTCCAGTTATAAGTAATAATTGTACGAATAATTTCTTTGATTATTTATAAGACTAACGCCCTGAAGCTTATGCATGTGTTCATTTGCATTTGCGAACACAAAGTAAGTTGAAGATCGTGATTTTCATTTTCCATTGCGTACATGAAAATTTCCATTTTGCACGAAATATCTACACAACCGCGGTCTTCAAATAAGCCTCAAAATTGAATTTAATTTTTATGAAAATTTATTCAATTTATAAAGGTACTCCTTTAATTATATTATAACTAGAACGTGTGATTAATCCTACATGTATTCAAAATAGTGAAGAAATAAGTTTTACATTTCCATTTCGTACATGTAACTTCCATTTGGCGATATTCTAAAACCGTCAATCTACTAAATGTATTTCGTTTCATGTTCGATTACAGTTTCATTTCTTAACTAAATAAATTTTACTGAGCAATTACAAACTAATACAATAAAAAAGCAAAATATCCTAGATGTACATTTCCATTGCGCGCACGTGAATTTCCATTGCGCAGCGTTTAAAGTAGGTATTTCAATAATATTTCCGAATGGAAAACCCGGACACCTAGCTAATATTAAAACTATAATGTTCTTGATTATAAAATATTCAATCAGTGTTATTTATTCATATAAAACAAAAATATTTACAAAAAATACTTTTTTTATTTCCATTGCGTATTTTGTTTCCATTGCGGTCCATTTTGCCATTGCGTATTTTATACCTACCCATATCCGTTGCTGGTTTCCAGACACAAAGGGCGAGAAATCAGTGCAAAAGAGAGCCAACCAAACAAAACAGTGTGCGGTTATCATCGGGCTTTATCGCATATTTCATAAAAAGGAATCAGTTCGTTGTTTTTTTTTAAAGATTTTAACTGTTTTATCTACTTCCATTGAGTGAAGGAGGGTAAGATGCACTATTTTAGCTGCATATTGATAGCATGCTACCAAATCGTTAGATGTCATGCTACAGAAGTGGTTTTTGAAATGGAAATAGATCGACCATTGCCCGACAGTATCACATTCACAGGTAAAATCAACAGTGATAAGGCAATCTGATATCATCTTCTGGAAGCCGCTGTCCTAGTATCAGGGATGACAAGTCATTTAAACATTTAATCAATTCCCATCCAAAAATAGGGTAATTGCCTTCAAAATTGCAAAAGTACACCACAATTGCCTCAATTGTTGAAGAGAACCAGGTCTGTATTTTAAAATAATGTCTGCATCCTTGTTCATAGGTTTATAAACATGTAAAGCATTGACTCTGTGTAAGACATAATTTGCTGAATAGATTTGATGTGTTTTTGTAATAAGGCATTAATTTCAACAGTAACAACATCTAAAGATTCTTTTGTTACCTTTATCTTAGCTTTCCACAAAGTGGAAGGCATATAGAGTTGCACTTGTCTGTAGGTACGTCCATCCGACCCTCCGTCCCCCAAATCTTGTGGCATAAACTCCTTATTAACTATCAGGAGGATTTCTTTCAAACTTGCACAAATGATCAAGCAGGATGTGTAATAGAATGGATTTTTTTTCCTGTGACCATTTTTATCAGAGTAATAGCCCTTTGTTACAAATGTTTTAGCAGTGGGGTCATCAGTGTCTGAGGATTCATTCTAGTTATTCATGCTGATTGGCTTATATGATCCTGCTTATCAGATCTAACATTTTGTTAATTTGGCTTTAAATAATGATATTGAACAGTGTTTTTTTTTCACTTTTGGGGGAAGAGGATTGCAGCCCATTGGAGGGGAAAATTGCAACACGAACAAAGGAAAGGGGAATATTTGGAAGATACTTGCAGCCTGTCAAACACAACAAAACAAAGTATTCAATGATCTTTTACAACAGTATCCAGCTTTGCTAACACTGTAGTACAACCAAGTAAATCTTGCCTCATACTTCCCTTGCATTGTGGCGTAAGTTCGTTTCTGATATCGGTGGAGGCGGCCCTCACTTACAAGCTCGGCATTTCTTGATCGAATTAATGAAGTGAGACTGTACATCTTATATACCTTAAAAGTACCGTCAAGATACCACCGCTTCGCAGTCTTCAATATTGCAAGCTGTTCATCCGTTGCAAAGATCAAATGACGATGCTCACCAACCCGCACCTCGGCCCGGTAGAACTGGGTTGGCAGGAATTCTTCCTTTAGCTGAAATTACAAACATATTAATGAACACAATGTCTGCGCTTTTAATATTAAATAGACCGTTTTACTCAAACGGTATTTGGTTATATATTAAATAAGATGTTACTTGACGGATGTTAAAGTTATGTTTATCTTGTCCGAAACGATATTTATCTACAATATTATTCATTACAAGCACGCAATGAAATTGTTGATAAGACTATATTAAATATTAAAAGACCAAATGACTTCGATCTAGATTTAAATATTAGATTTAAATATAAGGTACCTCAAAATCTAAAAAAACACCCCAAAGTTTTATAACTATGGATCGTTTGACGACTGTTAACCACGAAAGTGCCGTCAAAATGCTCTTAACTGGCACTACTTTTAATTTGTTATAAAACATCCTGATGTTATTCGTAAATAAAAAATAAACGCCTCATTTTTGCATATTTTATTATAATAAGAACAAATTCAAATGAAATTATTTTCTAGATAGATAACGTTGCTTAAGTTGAATGTTGACGTTACTCTCATACGTCATTACATATTTACGCAAAATAACGTAAAAACTAAAATTTGAGAATTGCATTTGTTTGATAAGTGCCCAATTATCAAAACTCTAAAACTTAAATTAAAAGAAATCAAATAAACTTCAAAACCGAATTCTCGAAAATCATGTTTATTCGGACAAAATACTGTCCAAATTTTAGGTCTATTTTATCGAAACGAGTACTTTTTTTCTTTTGAAAAGGCTAATACACATCTATTAAGAGAATTGCATCGTCCCAAATCGCTAGACCACTAAACGAACTTTTGGCGAAAACCAATGTGAGGAAAATAGAATTTTCTCCTTGACATCCAGGTTATCACGTTATGGATAAAATAGAGAAGAGCGTTTTGGCTCATTGTCCCCATGAGACCATTAAGAAGCTACAGGATGTTATTTAAGTGCAATGGAATGACAAACCACACCATTACCTTGAGACTTACATCAAATTTTGATGATAAAAAGATGAAAAAATGATCACAACTTATAGCGGATGCAATGATTATTTACTTGAGAATTGCAATATGTGTACCAGTGAGCTGAACATGTCCTTAATTTTAATTGGGCTAAGCAGATTGCAGTTTGTTTGTGTGGGTTAATAGGATATTGATACTCCTTTATTATCATTTATAATATTTTGAAAGATTCTATCAAATAGTTCGAAAAATCAATATTTATTAAGTGTGCACTTAGAATCTTTGACTAGTGTAAATGCTAAATATCAATCCGAGTACAATTGGATTATCACACCTCTGGATATTAAAATTTGATCTAAAATTTTACTAAGATCTAAACAAGTAAAACAACGACTCACCCGTCTTGCATATTCTGTGTTGCCAGCGCGAGCACGAGTCACACTGAACTGCATGCTGGCGCGGACACACCTCCTTATTACAACATATACAAGGGAATTCCATTACTGCCCCTAACACAATTCACAAATGTCCATGCACAGTTTTATATATAAAGAAACTTTATCCAGAAAAAATATAAACTATGAAAATCCAATATCACTAAAACAATAAAATGAACTTATAACAATAATCTTTTGCAGGTAAAGATATTGATTTACATTTTCCAAGAGCTTTTATACTAAGTCATTGGCTACATTTTAGCACCTGTCCTTTGTCAGCATTTTTCGATGAAAACATGTATTATAGTATTTATTATTTATTTGTAAATTTAATAAACGTGCCCCAATTTGCTTTTATTATAATCACACCATGTTGATAATTTGGATTAAACACATTAAATTGAGAGCATGTGTGAATAACTTGAAAACTTTTATGTTTCTTTTTTGTTTCTTTCCGACAAAGACAATAATTATTTAGATTAAAACACCAATCATAATAATTAATAATTATTAGTAAATTTAATGTTAACGTACATTGATTAGCTTTGAACATGTTTGATTAACATTAAAATTTTATATTTATTTTCGGGAAAGGCGACAATGGTTGACATCAGTTGTGCATTATTTTGTCCAAACTTAACAAAATACCTCTTTTCCTACCTGTGTAAAAGAAAACAATAAATCAAACAAAAACCAACAACAAACCACGGACATATTTTTTTCTTTATTTTGTCTTAATATCATCAATATCATTTTATGTAATAAGTAATTTTGCATGTAATCGTGTTCATTTTGTGCAACAACAACAACAAACCACGGACATATTTTTTTCTTTAAATTTGTTTTAATATCATCAATATCAGTTTATGCAATAAGTAATTTAGCATGTAATCGTGTTTATTTCGCCCTGTAATACAAAGCAGATTCTTCGAATTCTGAAAAAGAACAGGGACGAGTTGACTCGCGTAGGGCAAGTTGACCAAAAATAGGGGACGAGTTGACCAAAACAGGGACGAGTTGACCTAGGGACGAGTTGACTCAGGGACGAGTTGACCGGTTCCCATACTTCCCAGAGTTGAAATTTCTTGCATCAGAAAAAAATTCAGATTTATCATTTTCATTATCATCACTACATGCTGGGCTTTGATTGTCACCAGCAGACTCGGACTCGGTGAGATTACTATCGCCGATACTATTCTCTTCATTCTTGCCATGTTCAGGACCAGGTAACAATTTCCCCCTAGTATCTAGCGTAAAGCTTAAAATGGATTGTTTAAATAACATGTCAATTTCAGTCCATACAGACTCAGGCAAAGGGGGAATTTTCTATCAGATGTGGGGGAAAAATATATACTATTTTGAGGGGGGAATGGGGCCTTATTTCTTCAAATATTTGGTATAAAAAAACACTGTTGAAATCAACGCTAACTGCAAAATTCAATAAAAGGACATCTAGGATTGAATCATGAAGCAGAAAGTAGGGCATTTCATCAGGAAATTGGAAGTTGCACTGGTCTTTGAAAAATTGGGAAATTTATGTGTGATAATTGTTTATTTTGGGAAAACAAAGTCATTGAAAGATTGCTTCTAGCTCATCAATTTGATTACTGTCATCGTCTAAAAATAAGTTGCACTGATTTATAAGCCGCACCCCCCAAAACCCCGATGGAAATGGGTGAAAAAAGCCTAACTCTGTGTATAAGCCGTGGCCTCTTTTTCAGACTGGTCGCCATTGGTCGCCATTTTGAATCGCCGGTTCCGGTGTGCCTCAGTGTAGGCAACAATAGCCAGCTATACTTTTTCAATGTAGTACATACGCGTTTGACCCATGACAACTATTATGTTTGACAATTTGAAGGTATTTACATTTTAAATGAAGAGTAATATTCGAGAAAATTGGCGGGAATGACATATGACCAAAATGTGCAAGTTTTAAATAAAATTCGAGTCGACCGTGTCATCTCAATATCTTGTCAAACATTCCAAAAGAATCTCAAACATGGCATCATGCTTTCAGTTTTCACACCATAGTCAAGTGACATACCCTCTATGGCAGGTGAGACCAAGCTGCCAATAAAGGGTGACACTGATTTTACCAAGGGAATCTTAAACATGTCATCTGGCTTTCAAAGTTTTTCACACATTACGGTCACTTTGATTTTACCGATACATGTTTTTCTTGAAGTACTCAATCCAATATAACGCGAAATTAAATAAAACACGATCGACTGGTGGACCCCACTTTTTCCCATAAAATGATTGTAAAACACTTGTAAAAGCCAGTTTGCATGATTTAAATAAGTTAAAATAATTACCTTGATGGTGATGTCGGTTCTTACGAAATCAGCATTTTATTTCCATTTATCTTTAATTATTACATTTATAATCCGCATAATTTGAGAAACAGCCCTTAAATTATAAAAACCGCATTTATATATGCCTTACAAAAAACATGACCATGCTGTGAATTTCGTATGGAGGCAAAAAAAATCGATACCGCTGAACATCAAACGCAACTTCGAAAGACGTTGTCGGCTCGAAAACAACCATCCGTGTTTATTTTGGCTTTGCTATAAAAACGTTTGATCTACCAGGTAGTGTGCGCGTGTCACTTTTAGCTTGTGTGATGCAATAATTACTTAAATGTGATAAAAGCGATAAATTAAAGATTAGGATGTATTTTAAATGATGGAATATGTTAGCGTTTGGTAAATAATAATTATATTTACTTTGTCGTTGGTAAATGTTGCTGATTATTTACGTACCGGTAACAGGCTGTCAAGCGGTCATACTTTTTCCTACTTTTTCCTAGTTTTTCCTACTTTTTAGTCTTGTTCCTACTTTTTCCTACTATTTTACAAAAACCTCCTACTATTCCTACTTTTTTGTCAGATGGACAAAAGAAAAAATCTATTTCTTTTAAAAGGAGATTTTAAAAATATTTTTTTTGTGTTCAGAAAGAAATGTACTTGTAAATGTCATACCTGTATTCATATTGATAAGTGTGAAGTTCTATGAATTTCTTCTGTCTACATTACTACCGCTATTGGTCTAACAGGCCTGACAATGTCATTTGTCTAAGTCAAAAATAGAAATAAAGGGGTTATAAAACTCATGTGGGTAAAATAGATAACAGTTAATTTCATTAATGCCAAGTGAGTGTTGAAAACTCCTTAAATGCAAGTTTTTAAAACTGATAATTTAACCGTTAAATTGCAAAAAAGTTTTTTTTTAACAGGAAATCACCTTTAAACACCTCAGAAATAGTCATAACTTTATACATCGTAGAAAAGGTCTGACCGTCATTCTCATGTGATAGAAAGTGGCCAAAATGTTAAGAGTATTTAGAGGAATGTTTGAGCCATCTAGCAAGCCTCCTAGCGTAACCTTTAAAACCTTTAAGACCTGTAATTTAAGAGCAAACTTAAAAGCTTTTAAATCTTCTCAGGGCTTTTTTTTTCTTCTTTAGTAGAGACAGTCTTCCCCTCAGAAAATTTCTTTAAAATCTTGCAGTTTTCTGCAAAAAGTAACTTTACATAAGATATTTTATTTCCCTTACAGAAGAAATAATGTTATTTTCCCCAAATATATTGGGCATGGGTCCCATCCCTTGGCATTGAAAAACACTTGGTTCTGAAAAACCTATAAAAAGGCCAAAAAGCCTGTAGTTTTCACTCAAAATCTATAGACTCCCAGCCTTGTCACTGTAATGGTTATACTACTGTATTACTCCCCCTCCCTTCTTTTTGAGTTTTTTCAGAATGCTGTTGTGTTCACCAACAAGATACATTTAGATGTTGGCAGTAGTGTTTTCAAGACCATGGGTTTTCCATGTATTCAGCATTTATAATGTAACTCAGCATTTTTCAAAATGACCAATAATTTATTGCAACTGAGCACTGCTTGCGTTATGAATGTCTGAATTTTTTCAATGAGAATTCTAACAAATGCTGAGTTGTAAAATTTATTTTTTTAAATCAGGTCTGGTGATATGTTTACACTATTGCAACTGTGGGCAAAAGCATTTATAGCAAAGTTTAGATATAAAACATGCCTATTACAGATATATGTGGTTTTAGAGTAGGTTTCCATGTCAATTAACTTTTTTCCCCAAAATTAAAAAGGGTATGGGCCCCTTCCACTACACTTGTATACTGATACAAATGTATATGTCATGCTTTTTCAATGAGAATTCTAACAATGTATCCTTTATTAATTAGTTATTTTGAAATATTTACAGTAAAAGGCTTTTTTAGACTTGAGCCTTTATAAAACCACTTTTTTATGCCCCCATGAAGTGTGAAGCATATAGAGTTGCACTCATAATGCCCCCTCGGTGAGGGTCATAGAGAGTTGCACTTGTCCCTCTCTCATCAACTTCTCATTAACCAATAGGCAGAATTCTTTCAAAGATTGATCGAGCAGGATGTGAAGATGATCGTAAAGAAAATGCGACTAGTTTAACCACAGTTATGGCCCTTTGTTTTACAAGTGTTCTTGTAGCATTTGGGGCATCTGTGTCCCCAGGACACAGTCTAGTTTTTTCAGGCCTGCTAAGAGCTCTGATCAAGGTATAACTTGAAACACTGAAAGTCGATATTTTTTCTGCAATAAAACTGCATTTTCATTACTTTTTGAACATCTCTCATAATAGCAGGAAGACTAAACACATGGTATTGCTGTAAGTGCTGTTTTTATTCATCAAGATGAGACCCCATTGACCCATACTGACTCCAAATAGACATCTCTTTAAGTTAGCAGTGGCAGTCTGGCTTATGTGTTGGAGACTCAGCTGGATGACCATGATACATATAATTTGTAACAGAAAGAGTGAAGTCCCAACTCTGAAAAACTGTTTATGTATTCCTACTTTTGAGGAAAAAGTTCTTACTTTTTCCTACTTTTCTCCTACTTTTTTGTCAAAAGGGTTCCTACTTTTTCCCTACTTTTTGAAGAAAGATCACTTGACAGCCTGCGGTAATTGTATTTGCAGTAGAGTTTGTGACAGCATTTCTAAGCAGTTGATTGCCTGTGGCAATCATAATTATTTTCGTTCGCACATGATTACCTCGTTGCATAGAAATGTCCCCGTATTGCAGATCATGACAAGTTGCAAACTGACGATTATTTTTATTGTAATTACCGGTACTCAAAATAAAAAGAAGAGTAAAAGATTTCAATAATAGTTTATTATTTAGTACATTTTCTTACCTTTCAAATAATATTTTTGAAAAAAAAACAAAACGTGTAGTTGTGACAAATATCTCGTTCAGCGTCCGTATACCGGTGCACTTGACACATTCGCTGCGGTAAAAAAATTTGATGTTTTGAAGGCCTGGAAAAATGACTTGGAAACCTAAACCTATGTATAAGTCGCACCCCCAACTTTTTTTTGCCGAATCCTGGAAAAAAAGTGTGGCTTATATTCAAACGATGACGGTAGTAATGAGCATTTTCAACTAAAATTTAACTTTTTAAAAGCACTATCTTTTAGACTTCAATTTTTAATCTCGCCTCAGATGATTTTTATCTATTTTTGAACATCTTAACTAGCAGTTTTGGGAAGAATCTCTGCCATAGAAAAAGTATTTTTGGATTGGGAAGTGGCCTTATACATAATTGTCTATTAAACCCAGCATTATTAAAACTTGCGGCTAGCCAATCCTCAATAATGATTTGATGCTGCACAAAAAGCGTGCAGTGCTGCTTGTAATTATTGTGTTGATTTTACCACCCATTAGGAATACTTTTACCTGATTTTGATTTTCTTTTCTGTTTTATTTTTTCAGAAGGTTTTTCATAAGAACTTAATTATTTAACTGCAAGTTAAAATGATAACTGTATATAATTCTAGACACAGTTCTGCACATCAGTGATCAAAATCGTCTTTAGCCTTACACATAATTTAATCAAAAGATAAATGTATCTGCTTTTTTTTGTCGGAATATTAATACATTTTCATGTATACAGAACTTATAAGATCAAGATATTTTGCTCAAAAAATGTATTGTAAGAAATGCAGACCAACTTTTTTAATAAAAAGGCAAGCTCCTGGTTTACTTCATCAACAGTGATAAATGCAAAAGTGATGTAATGCAGCCAGAGAATACATTGTAATTTTACTAACATCAAGTTTGGTATTGATAGTTAACTTTACACTGCATACAAAAAATCGGCTCTTTTCATATCAGTCAAGTGAAATCTGAGAAACCCTAAGAAGATAACTAGATTAGATTATGTTGGTGACAGGAAAAAAGGAGAAAGGCAGCTTCTGATGTTCAAAAGGCTTTTCTCCTGGTTTTATGCATACAACTTGAGTAATTTTACATACAGTAATTGGCAGCAATTTATGGGGCATGTACAAAGGTGTTTATGTCAACACGGAAGGTGTGAAAAACTCCAGTGTTTCAAAAATGGACAATATATTTGTGCATTGATCAAGTTTCAAATCTTTTCTCTGATACGAAAATACGAACAACGTATTTCTCTTTAAATAAATAAATTCGGAAGAATGTCTTTAAATCACAGGTAAATCTTCACAGCGATTCGCACTGATAAATAGCGGCAAATCACCGTGATTTTCTTGTCAAATGATCGCGGTGGAAAGATCGACGATCACCCATGATCACCCGAAAAAAATTGTATGTCGCGCTGAGCCTGAAACGCGGTGATGAGTGAAAAATGTAAAAGACACCCGGCCTATACTGTATAATATTTAGTGGATTAAATTTCCTAAATGGTTTGATATTTTTGCAGCTACTGGTACATAAGAGCTAAAAAAGCAAAACAGAAACTCAGCAAGTTCTGCAGTTATCATATTACTTTGGTTTAATTGTTCTTGTTTTTATTCCAGAGTATTCTGTGGGAACAAAACAACCTGCCAAATTCGCATATGCATCCTACTTCCAAGATCACATGGTGTTACAAGGGGAACCAAGAAAGGCAGTCATTTGGGGTTATGCCCCTTCAGGCTTGACAGATTCTAGTGTTAATATCATCTTGACTCCGGGTGATCATAACTTTGTAGCTGTAGTTGAAGAGAACCTTACATGGAGAGCAGAAATCGGTACATCTTTGAATAAAATCTGGTCTATAGGAAGTCTTTGCTAAAATTTTAGAAACTGACAAACTTTGATAGATATTGGGTTTTAAATAAAAAATGTATTTACAGTCTATCTGCTACAATATTTCTATGTTAACCTCTGAAATGCGACCAAGAATACACCACTTGTATTTTACTTTAAGCACACTTTATTGTAAGTACCATAATCACCAAGTCTTGGTACAGTTATCTCTCTATTTGGAATCTATTGCACTACAATTAGACCAGTGTTCCAACTTTTTAACTTTTTTAACTCCATGGATTATAGCTGTTATTCTTGGACGAACAGTGTAGATCCAGATCAGCTGGCACATTCTTGCCATCTGATCAGGATCAACACTGTTGACATTTAGATTCATTAGGTTATTTCTAACCAGGATGCGACAAAAGTAAATCCATAACTATAACACCATGAGATCAGGGTTATCGTATATCAGTGCAGTTTGATCAGAATCTACACTGTTTGCTTCTTGGTAAGAAATTAACTAATGAGACTAAAACTGAAAAGTATAGATTCTGATTGGACTTGACACTTAACTTGAATATAGGCTGGTCACACAGTCATGGAATAAAGTTTACAGTTCAATGATGTCATGTTTGTTACAGGTCCATTCAGCCCAGGTGGGCCTTACACAGTGAAAGCTAGCCTCTCCGGAATGAACATACAGTTAAATGATGTCATGTTTGTTACAGGTCCATTCAGCCCTGGTGGGCCTTACACAGTGAAAGCTAGCCCCTCCGGAATGAACATACAGTTTAATGATGTCATGTTTGCTGCAGGTCCATTCAGCCCTGGCAGGCCTTACACAGTGAAAGCTAGCCTCTCCGGAATGAACATACAGCTAAATGATGTCATGTTTGTTGCAGGTCCATTCAGACCTGGTGGACCTTACACAGTGAAAGCCAGCCTCTCTGGAATGAACATACAGCTAAATGATGTCATGTTTGTTGCAGGTCCATTCAGACCTGGTGGACCTTACACAGTGAAAGCCAGCCTCTCCGGAATGAACATACAGCTAAATTATGTCATGTTTGTTGCAGGTTCTTTCAGACCTGGTGGACCTTACACAGTGAAAGCTAGCCTCTCCAGAATGAACATACAGCTAAATGATGTCATGTTTGTTGCAGGTCCATTCAGACCTGGTGGACCTTACACAGTGAAAGCTAGCCTCCCCAGAATGAACATACAGCTAAATGATGTCATGTTTGTTACAGGTCCATACAGCCCAGGTGGGCCTTACACAGTGAAAGCTAGCCTCTCCTGAATGAACATACAGCTAAAGATGTCATGTTTGTTGCAGGTCCATACAGCCCAGGTGGGCCTTACACAGTGAAAGCTAGCCTCTCTGGAATGAACATACAGCTAAATGATGTCATGTTTGTTACAGATCCATACAGCCCTGGTGGGCCTTACACAGTGAAAGCCAGCCTCTCCTGAATGAACAAGCTAAATGATGTCATGTTTGTTGCAGGTCCATTCAGCCCAGGTGGGCCTTACACAGTGAAAGCTAGCCTCTCCGAAATGAACATACAGCTAAATGATGTCATGTTTGTTGCAGGTCCATTCAGCCCTGGTGGACCTTAGACAGTGAAAGCTAACCTCTACGGAATGAACATACAGTTAAATGATGTCATGTTTGTTGCAGGACCATTCAGCCCTGGTGGGCCTTACACAATGAAAGCTAGCCTCTCCTGAATGAACATACAGCTAAATGATGTCATCTTTGTTGCAGGGCCATTCAGCCCTGGTGGACCTTACACAGTGAAAGCTAACCTCTACAGAATGAACATACAGTTAAATGATGTCATGTTTGTTGCAGGGCCATTCAGCCCAGCTGGGCCTTACACAGTGAAAGCTAACCTCTACGGAATGAACATACAGCTAAATGATGTCATGTTTGTTGCAGGGCCATTCAGCCCAGGTAGGCCTTACACAGTGAAAGCTAACCTCTACAGAATGAACATACAGCTAAAGATGTCATGTTTGTTGCAGGTCCATTCAGCCCTGGTGGGCCTTACACAGTGAAAGCTAACCTCTACGGAATGAACATACAGCTAAATGATGTCATGTTTGTTGCAGGTCCATTCAGCCCAGGTGGGTCTTACACAGTGAAAGCTTCTCCGGAATGAACATACAGCTAAATGATGTCAGGTTTGTTGCAGGTCCATTCAGACCTGGCGGACCTTACACAGTGAAAGCTAGCCTCTACGGAATGAACATACAGCTAAATGATGTCATGTTTGTTGCAGGTCCATTCAGACCTGGTGGACCTTACACAGTGAAAGCTAGCCTCTCCGGAATGAACATACAGTTAAATGATGTCATGTTTGTTGCAGGTCCATTCAGACCTGGGGGTCCTTACACAGTGAAAGCTAGCCTCTCCGGAATGAACATACAGCTAAATGATGTCATGTTTGTTGCAGGTCCATTCAGACCTGGTGGGCCTTACACAGTGAAATCTAGCCTCTCTGGAATGAACATACAGCTAACTGATGTCATGTTTGTTGCAGGTCCATTCAGCCCTGGTGGACCTTACACAGTGAAAGCTAGCCTCTACGGAATGAACATACAGCTAAATGATGTCATGTTTGTTGCAGGTCAATTCAGCCTTGGTGGGTCTTACACAGTGAAAGCTAGTCTCTCCAGAATGAACATACAGTTAAATGATGTCATGTTTGTTGCAGGTCCATTCAGCCCTGGTGGGCCTTCCACAGTAAAAGCTAGCCTCTCCGGAATGAACATACAGCTAAATGATGTCATGTTTGTTGCAGGTCCATTCACACCTGGTGGACCTTACACAGTGAAAGCTAGCCTCTCCGGAATGAACATACAGCTAAATGATGTCATGTTTGTTGCAGGTCCATTCAGCCCTGGTGGACCTTACACAGTGAAAGCTAGCCTCTCCGGAATGACCATACAGCTAAATGATGTCATGTTTGTTGCAGGTCCATTCAGCCCTGGTGGGCCTTCCACAGTGAAAGCTAGCCTCTCCGGAATGAACATACAGTTAAATGATGTCATGTTTGTTGCAGGTCCATTCAGCCCTGGTGGGCCTTACACAGTGAAAGCTAGCCTCTCCAGAATGAACATACAGTTTAAATGATGTCATGTTTGTTGCAGGTCCATTCAGCCCTGGTGGGCCTTACACAGTGAAAGCTAGCCTCTCCTGAATGAACATACAGTTAAATGATGTCATGTTTGTTGCAGGTCCATTCAGACCTGGTGGACCTTACACAGTGAAAGCTAGCCTCTCCGGAATGAACTTACAGCTAAATGATGTCATGTTTGTTGCAGGTCCATTCAGCCCTGGTTGGCCTTACACAGTGAAAGCTAACCTCTACGGAATGAACATACAGCTAACTGATGTCATATTTGTTGCAGGTCCATTCAGCCCTGGTGGGCCTTACACAGTGAAAGCTAGCCTCTACGGAATGAACATTCAGCTAACTGATGTTATGTTTGGTGATATATGGGTTTGCTCTGGACAATCCAACATGCAGTTTCCTTTAACACAGGTAACATCTCCTGTACCATTTACCTGCCACAGTAATGTATTGTGGTTTTATTAAATTTTTAATATTCATATATGTGTTGACCCAATAGTTACTGATAACTGTATAAGTACTTATATTGGAGGGGGTTTAATTTTGGCTGTATTGGCGGTCAGGGTCAGTTGCGCCAATATAAAACATCGCCAATAAAAATCACTGTCAATTAATAACACCCCCATTTTAATATCTGGAAGGTAGACAACTGTGATACACTAGCACATATTATGTCTCAGTTTTCTTAGTTTGATACAAAAATAATTATAATTAGAATATGTCGTGAATCAAACAAAGCAATCAATTGTTAGGAAGCTGTGATAATGTTTTCACACTGGTATTATAATAATGTGGTGTTGAATATTGAATGTAAATGTTTTATTTTGACGATCTGTGTTAATGCCAAATTTAGACCTGCGATTTTTCAATAAGGGTTTTATTTTGGCGGTCGGGTCTGTTTGCACCAATATATGACTCCACCAATTTTAAACACTTCAAAATACGCCAAAATTTGACACCGCCAATATTAAGCGCTGTACAGTAGTTGATGCCACAAGATTTGGGGGACGTTCATACAGAACGACATTCAGACTCAATATGCCTCCCACTTCGTGGGGCATAAAAAAAGCATTTTACTGATACAGCTCGATAATAAATTGAAAACCAAACATTTGTTATAATGAGCTTGCTCCGTCGAACATGAGCTAGCTCCATGGAACATTCTATTGGCAGGTATTTAACAGCACAGCAGAACTAGCGGATACAGCACATTACCCAGACATACGATTATTTGTCATCAACTACAACATTTCTTCTACCCCACTGACAGATTTTGAAAGCAAAGGCATTTTGCTGCCATGGTCAAGGTCTGCTCCTGGTATGTGGATGTCTTGCCTTTACATTATTGAGGTTT
Organism: Corbicula japonica; assembly: GCA_038501625.1. Lineage (NCBI taxonomy): Eukaryota > Metazoa > Mollusca > Bivalvia > Venerida > Cyrenidae > Corbicula > Corbicula japonica. The sequence goes on along the minus strand of JAZAYU010000083.1, from coordinate 2,549,934 downwards.
AACTACTGCTTCATATTAGTTGTTGAGATAGCAGTCTCTTAGATTATGTTAAGTTGGTTCTATTGTCATTGAACACTGTTTGATAGGACACATGATCCAGTAATTGCTTTATTCTGTTTTTATAAATGAAAATAACATGGCACTTGTGATGAAGATGAAAAGCACAGCCTTTTGCATCAAAGATCAATGTCATAGTTATCGAATAGAGAATTTTCTTGTATGAGCTATAATTTGATGACAAAGAGAGATTTAAAAATAACATTTGATGACCATGACAAGAGGATAATTCACATGCAAGACCAAACTGCCTAGCTCCAAGGTTAAGGTCACTGTTACTAAAAATATAACTCTCATCTCTATTCTTGTCCAGGCAATAACTTCATTACCAATAGAAGGAACTTGTAACTTGTGATGAGCATTCATTACAGAACAATTTGTGGCAAACAGACTTATCCTAGGTTCAAGATCTATGTCACTGTTACCTATGGAAAGGATTTCTTGTCTAGGCTAGAACTTATAAATGAACGGAGAGATTTCAAATGGTACATATGATAACCAAAACAAACAGCTTCTTATGTTCAAAGGTCAAAGGTTGCAACAAATAGAATTTTCTTGTCCTTGCTGTTACTTTACAGTCTTGTAGGATGTAAGTCAATGTTGCGCTTACTTAAAATAGAATCTAATCCTTTTATAGGCATTGGTATGTGATGACCAAAGACAAGACAATTAGTGGTGTGCAATACCCAGCCTTCATAGTCTATGTTCAGGGTCAATACTAAAAAAATTAGAATATCCATGGTTGAACTATGTGCATATTTCAAAAGAAAAACCATGTTTATGTCACTTAAGTTGCAAAAGGGGGTCATTCATGTCATTTGGACACAGCTCTAGGTTGGTAATACCTCAGATAAGTTTGAAATGAATTGACTTAGCTTCCTAGTTTTGGATTTAAAAACCTAGACTGGACAAGATGTGTCACATAATGTATTGCCTTTTGGTTTCAAATGAAGTGGAAATCCAGATTGTGGTCCGGAACCTATTAAAAATGTTTAGGATATTAATTTCATCTTCACAGATAAAGTTCAACAAGGGAACTTCTCAGCAGTCTGTTGGTTATATGGAAAATACATCTTCCAAACTTTGAATAAGCCAATTGGTAAGTATTTCAAAGTTATAACACAGTAAGTGTATACAGACAGATGGGCTGATCGCTTTGGGGGGAAGGAAGTCCTTAATTTGGAAAACAATATTTTCTCCAAAGTAAAAATCTGATGAAAAGTAAACTTTGGGTAAAACTGCATGATTTAAAGAGCTTTTTGAAGGGCAGCTGGTGTGTATTTGACCCCTCCTATGAAAAAAGCTCACAAAAAGTGATTCACTGAGTTCCATTGCAGGAAAATCCAGCATTTTATTAAGAAGTATTGACCTCATGCCTGTTCATTGTCATGATGGGCACATCACAGAAAGATTTGTATGTTGATAACTTTTGACATTATAGTTGTTACTTTATTTGAAAAGAACTAACTTTATCTATTAACCTCTCATAACTGATAGATGATATTTTACACTTTGTGACTACCAGTAATTCATAAGATTATTCTGGATTATCCATTGAGAAAGTATTAAGTGAGTTTTGCATGTATTTTGCTTGCAGGTTTAATCGAGACATCAGTTGGTGGCACACCGGTTGAAGCCTGGTCGTCAACAGATGCGTTAAACAAATGTGGTTTACAAGGCATTCACATGCAAGTATACTAGATCCAATAAGCTTTACAACAGCCAGTTGGGAACATTGGGGTACAGGTCCTACTTCTGCATCTAACTAATGATACATGAAGCACAAACTTTACACTGCTTGTTTTATTACACTGTTTCTGTCTGGCTTATTTTCACTTAAACCAGTAACATGTTCTACATGTATCTACAACAGCCTACATGGGTACAATATTATCCAAGGGAACCCAATAATATCTGCTTTTACCAGAGATTGTCTCTAAAACAGTATCTGTGCAGTTGGTATCAAATAAAAATATCAGATCTGCATAGTGATTCAAATTGTGGTACAAGGAAATTTCAGTACATCAATTCCTGCAGTGTTACATAATTGTGCTTGTTAGCATGGAGTATGCATATATTACATTGATTCAACAGTAAGCATAAAATGGTAGCCATTATACTATTTCTTGGCTGCTACAAAATGTATTGGATGAAAAAAGATGAAAATTTAAAGGTAAGATAAAAATATGACCAAGACATAAGTTATGAACTTGCAGGCATAAAGCAGCTGAGAAAGTTCCCTGGGACATGTGGGGACCAGCAGATTACAGTAGTCTCTGGAATGCTATGGTTCATCCACTTGTCAACATGACCATATTTGGGGCCATTTGGTATCAAGGTAATTCTAACATTCAGCAAAATTTCACAAACTAGACAATTCAAGTAAAAGTTACAGCACACACAATCTGAGTTACTGAAGTTACAGCCGGTCGGCCAAGTTCACTGTATACCTCAGTCTTGAGGGCCTTGCCTGATGTGTTGTTTTGTACAATACAATACAAACAATTGTATGGTTGTCAAAGGTTTATATATGCAGCATGCAGTTTAAGAGAATGGCACTGTACTCTATCTGCACGATACTTAGAGTAAAAAGTTAACATTATGTCTGATAAATATCATTCCTGTTCAAGGAGTTAATATCTAGTAAAAACAAAGAAACATATTTCTCAAACATGGTACTTGTATAAGTTCATTTATTATGAGATATTGTAGGGATATACATAAACTTGTAATTTAAGTCAGATCTCTTGTAAACAGTAGCAGCATATCTATAAGTGTATTGTGCAGATCCAGAACAGACTGCATGGTTGCACATGGAAGAAGAGCATATCCCTTGGAGTAAAGGGTAATAGAGCTTTGATCGAAATTTGGGTGTTACTCGAGGATTGTCATTGTGTTGCCCTTGTCCGTCCATCGGTCCGTTCGTCTGTCACGAAAACTTAACGTTGGCTATAACTTTGGCATTGTTTAATATTTCTTCATGAAACTTTCAAATTATATTGCATATGACAACAGGCTCATGATGATGCCAAATTCTTTAGGTCAAGTTCACATTTGATGGAGTTATGCCCCTTTTTGTACTTGGATTTTTGCATGAAAACTTAACGTTGACTATAACTTTGCTATATCTCAATATTTTTTCAGGAAACTTTCAAGTTATATTGCTTATGACAACATGCTCATGATGATGCTGAATTATTTAGGTCAAGGTCACATTTGATGGAGTTATCCCCCTTTTTGTACTTGCATTTTTTCCGACATTGTACCGAGGGCGACACAAGTGTTCAACTGAACACCCATCTAGTCTAGTTTATAATAAAATTATGCATGGAGGATGCTGAAAACTGGTGGATATTTAACACAGGTCACAATTAAGACACGTTAGCAGAGGAATTAAGGTTTTTGGGTAGAGTATTGCATTTTTGGGTTTGTTTTCCACCAGGGATGTGATACCTCTTTGCATGTATGTCTAGAGCACTAGTTTCACCTCAGTTAGCAGCATCAAGCATGAATACAAGTACTTGTTACTAAATAATGTAAAATAACCAACACCAGACTTGCAATGTATTCAGAACTTCATAGATTGGTGTGTTGTTTCTTTAGGAGAAAGCAATGCTGGAAGTAGTCCAAGTGAAAATCGGGATTTATATAACTGCACATTCCCCAGTATGATAGATGATTGGAGGAAGAAATTCTCCACATCCAGTGGAACCAGTCAGCTCTTCCCTTTCGGCTTTGTTCAGGTAATAATCAAGCATTTAACCCACTTCAAGATGCAGGTAACCAAGATTGTGTTCTAGTGCACATCAAATTGAACTTCAAATGTATGCAATCTTGTCTAAGGTTAAAAAAAAAATACAGTACATTCCACTTATTTGAATAGCGGTTATTTGAATATTTCGCTTAATATAGTAGAATATTAAAACACAAAACCATTTCTATCTATTTCTATGCTAAAAAATCTCTTTATTTGAATAGGTCACCGCATGCATTTCGTTTATTAAGATGACACTTTCCCACCTTACAACGCCTAACGACGCTAATCCTACTTGAAATTCACACGTTTCTGCCCCAAGGCAATGTTCATTATCCGGTAAACTCGATAAATTTATTGTCATTGTTTATCACCTATTTAAAATAATGACTTCCGTTCACTGGCACGCGTGTTTACTGTGTACATTTATAGCAATGACGTCACATAACGGGTTTCCCCGCATCGAGAATTTTCTTTTGTTTTTGTTCATTAGATGATTATGTTTTATGGAATACGGGAAATTCTCGAATTAAAATTATTTTATTTGTAAAAAAGGAAAGAAACATAAAACAGAAAAATACTTGCTCGGTATCTTGATGAGCAGGTAATGTCAGAACAACAAACTGTTTTGACGTTTCCTGCTCAATGTCTATTATGGTTAGCGGCTTGCATTAATTTTCGCTAATTATCGCTAATTTGCGGTTTGTCTCATGAACGAAATTCTGCCAGTACAGTATCAGCTTGGTGTTTTTCGCACCTTTTTTTTGGCTATTGTTCGGCACAAAGTGGTTTCATGTCAAATCAGAAGCAACAGAATTGTAAAAAAACCTTTCATTTATTTTCATACGTTTGACGTTAAATTGTATCCGTTGGTAAACTTGTACATTGCCTCTTAAATCCCTGCCTACTAATGTAATAAACAACCTTCGCCGATAATGAAGTAATACGACACGAAAAAAGCGTGCGTTTCATGAATTTGTCGGCAACGTTGATTTAATTATTTGATCTTTTTACCTGCCACGTAGAATGAACAAACATATAGATTGTATATGTACAAAAAATGGGATCCACGGACCAAGCGCGATTTATTGGATATCGCGATATAACGGATCGCAGTGTATTTATTTACAATATCTTTTTTATCTTTGATTTCACCACATGTAGTTATTAACGTTACGCTGTAGTTACGGTGTAAGCGAATTTCACAAGTGCGTATTTCTCATGACGCACCGACGAAAAATGGCGGAGATACGAACGAAACCAAAAACTGGATAGAATCTGTAAGCTCCGTATATTATAATACTCCGGTTAATTGAATCAAGGGTTCTGACAAATGGGCTATTCAAATAAGCGAATTATACTGTATATAACAGTTTTAGGTCTGGGCAGTATCATCGTTGGCAGTAGATAGCATTCTTAGGTCTTGGCAGTCTGAATGGTTGTCTATAGACAGCAGTCTTAGGACTGGGCGGTGCGTTTGGTTGACATAAGATAGCAGTCTTAGGTCTGGGCAGTCTAATTGGTTGAATAAGATAGCATTCTGAGGTCTGAGCAGTCTGTTTGGTTGTCAATAGACAGCAGTTTTAGGAATGGGCAGTCCGTTTGGTTGACATAAGATAGCAGTCTTAGGTCTGGGCAGTTTGTTTGGTTGTCAGTAGATAGCAGTCTTAGGTCTGGGCAGTTTGGTTGTCAGTAGACAGCAGTCTTAGGTGTGGGCAGTCTGATTGGTTGACAGTAGATAGCAGTCTAAGGTCTGGGCAGTCTGATTGATTGACAGTAGAAAGCAGTTTTAGGACTGGGCAGTCTGATTGGTTGACAGTAGATAGCAGTCTAAGGTCTGGGCAGTCTGATTGATTGAAAGTAGATAGCAGTCTTAGGTCTGGGAAGTCTGATTGATTGACAGTAGAAAGCAGTCTTAGGACTGGGCAGTCTGATTGGTTGACAGTAGATAGCAGTTTATGGTCTGGGCAGTCTGATTGGTTGACAGTAGATAGCAGTTTAGGACTGGGCAGTCTGATTGATTGACAGTAGATAGTAGTCTGTCTGGGCAGTCTGAATGGTTGAAGTAGATAGCAGTTTTAGGACTGGGCAGTCTGATTGGTTGACAGTAGATAGCAGTCTAAGGTCTGGGTGGTCTGATTGATTGAAAGTAGATAGCAGTCTTAGGTCCTGGAAGTCTGATTGATTGACAGTAGATAGCAGTCTAAGGTCTTGGAAGTCTGATTGGTTGACAGTAGATAGCAGTCTAGGACTGGGCAGTCTGATTGATTGACAGTAGATAGCAGTCTGTCTGGGCAGTCTGAATGATTGACAGTAGATAGCAGTCTAGGACTGGGCAGACTGATTGATTGACAGTAGATAACAGTTTTAGGACTGGGCAGTCTGATTGGTTGACAATAGATAGCAGTCTAAGTTCTGGGCAATCTGAATGGTTGACAGTAGATAGCAGTCGAGGACTAGAGCAGTCTGATTGATTGACAGTAGATAACAGTTTAAGGACTGGGAAGTCTGATTGGTTGACAATAGATAGCAGTCTAAGGCCTGGGCAGTCTGAATGGTTGACTGTAGATAGCAGTCTAAGGTCTGGGCAGTCTGATTGATTGACAGTAGATAACAGGTTTAGGACTGGGCAATGTGATTGGTTGACAGAAGAAAGCAGTCTAAGGCCTGGGCAGTCTGAATGATTGACAGTAGATAGCAGTCTTAGGACTGGGCAGTCCGATTGGTTGACAGTAGATAACAGTTTTAGGACTGGGCAGTGTGATTGGTTGACAGTAGAAAGCAGTCTAAGGCCTGGGCAGTCTGATTGGTTGACCGTAGATAGCAGTTTTAGGACTGGGCAGTCTGATTGGTTGACAGTAGATAACAGTTTTAGGAATTGGCAGTGTGATTGGTTGAAAGTAGAAAGCAGTCTAAGATCTGGGCAGTCTGAATAGTTGACAATAGATAGCAGTCTTAGGCCTGGGCTGTCTGAATGGTTGACAGTAGATAGCAGTCTAAGGTCTGGGCAGTCTGAATGGTTGACAGTAGATAGCAGCAGTCTTAGGTCTGGGCTGTCTGATTGGTTGACAGTAGATGAGAGTTTAAGGTCTGGGCAGTCTGATTGGTTGATAGTAGATAGCAGTCTAAGGACTGGGCAGTCTGATTGGTTGACAGTAGAAAGCAGTCTTAGGACTGGGCAGTCTGAAAGGTTGACAGTAGAAAGCAGTTTAAGGTCTCTGCAGTCTGATTGGTTGACAGTAGATAGCAGTCTTAGGACTGGGCAGTCTGATTGGTTGACAGAAGAAAGCAGTTTTAGGACCGGGCAGTCTGATTGGTTGACAGTAGAAAGCAGTCTTAGGACTGGGCAGTCTGATTGGTTGACAGTAGATAGCAGTCAGTCTGAGGTCTGGGCAGTCTGATTGGTTGACAGTAGATAGCAGTTTATGGTCTGGGCAGTCTGATTTATTGACAGTAGATAACAGTTTTAAGTCTGGGCAGTCTGATTGGTTGACAGTAGATAGCAGTCTAAGTCTGGGCAGTCTGATTGATTGACATTAGAAAGCAGTCTTAGGACTGGGCAGTCTGATTGGTTGACAGTAGAAAGCAGTTTAAGGTCTGTGCAGTCTGATTTGTTGACAGTAGATAGCAGTTTAAGGTCTGGGCAGTGTGATTGGTTGACAGTAGATAGCAGTCTAAGGTCTGGGCAGTCTGATTGGTATACAGTAGATAGCAGTCTAAGGTCTGTGCAGTCTGATTGGTTGACAGTAGATAGCAGTCTTAGGTCTGGGCAGTCTGATTGGTTGACAGTAAATAGTAGTCTTAGTTCTGGGCAACCTTATTGGTTTACAGTAGATATCAGTTTTATGTCTGGGCAGTCTTAACTCAAGTGGCACACACAGGAATGTACACACGCACACACACACACGCATGCATGCAGGCACACACGAGCGCATGCGCGCAAGCACGCACACACACACACATACACGAAATTGACCAATGGCAAGCTTGAGAGTTCTAGTCAGAATATTATTTCCTTTCATTAATTTTAGGCCACATACATGTAGGCCTAATTAGTTCCTGCGATGTCAAGAACTTTTTTTATCCCCCTTCCCTAAACCTGAACCCCATGCCCAGATTAACTCTGAATGGAATAGGTTTATAATTTGTTGAATGTTTTAATTAATTACTCATCTGCTTTTGTTATTTTTGTGACATTCTTATTATGATTTTATTGTTTGACATCTAGAAAATATGACATCTTGATCAGGAGAACTTATCACATGTCTGTTTAAGCCTTTATCCTTTTGGATAATGGATGAATAATATCAAATATATTCTTGTGTTTCTCTGAACTGAAGTAAAATGAAATGGCATTAAAGCAAATCAGTTGATCAGTTTTGTTTCAGTTAGGAGGTTTTAGACCAGACAACACAGTGAATGTTGGCTTTCCCGACATTCGTTGGCATCAGACGGCAGACTATGGTTATGTTCCAAATCACCGTCAGAGAAATGTGTTCATGGCTGTTGCTATGGATTTACCTGATTTTACTTCACCTTATGGAAGGTAGGGATAGTTTTACATATTAACAGTGTGTGAGCTAGTAAGCCCGTCTAAATGAGGATAAAAAGAAAAATAGACATAGTACGAGGGTTGTTTGATAAATTCGCGGACAGCGGTCGTAAAAACAGAAAAAGACAAAATACATGTATAAAATTTATATGTGCATGATCTGTAATTCAAGTCGAATACAATACAACAACTGGTAATAGTTTTACATTAACAATAAACAAATAACTACATAAAACAAAAGGTACATTAACGATTTACGGAGCACGACGTCGAAAATAACGCTATAATGTCAACGTCAGAATATAGCGCCGATCTCGGTCTTCCTGATCTAGCGTTGTCGTTAATACTTTCGTGTCCGTTGCGATATCTCTCATGCCATTTGAAGACAATAGTGCGACAACACTTTGCTGAGTTCGACTTCTCAAGTAATCGTAACGTTTCCGTGGGTGTATGACCTAGGTTAACACAAAACTTGATATTTGCCCTGGTTTCAATGTTTAAATTTGACGTCATGGTTTTCTCTATCACTATGCGATAAATTGCTGTACCGACGAGCGAAAACAACGGATGTCAATGAAAATTAACGGAAATGACGTTGACATATTGAGTATTGACGTTACGCGTTCCCGCGTAATTTCGATGTCTCAAAGTTACCATTTTAAAGCATTAAAAACAAGAGTTATGCCAATTTTACGGACTGCTCCGTAGAACGTTACCATGGTAGCGTTATTCCTCAATAAAATGGGCATTTCGAAAAAAACAAAGTTAAAATTTGTAATTACCATTTTATTAAACATGATTCCGCAATACCTGAAAATTTCATTAACTTTGGATGAACAATAATAAAACAAACACCGCTGTCCGCGAACTTATTAAACAACCCTCGTACATGCTTTTTGAACATGGAGCAATCCATTGGTTGTTTTACCTAATGTTAAAGTTTATAAATAGTGTGAACTGTTGGGACAAACTGGCTTAGGAGTAAGCACTGGTCACAGATGTGAACATGGGACTGATCCCAGTGTCCCAAGTTTTGACGCTTGAACTTTCTGTGGTAACATCGTATTCAATGTATAGATAGATGGTGGGTCTTGAAAACAACTTCAAAGTTAACAGGTTGCTAAGATTTTGATGTTCAAGTTTTCAAGACTTTATTACATGTGTTACTATAAATAGTAACAAATAATGACCAAAATGCCCGGGTACTTTGCATGATAAAGGGCGGGCCGAAAACCTGATATCGCGGGCCGAAAACCTGATATCGCGGGCAGAAATCCCGTATCACGAATTTTTGCACGTGGTAACCATTGATACAGAATTGAACTTTTACATTTCAAGATGGCGACGATTGAATCGATCGAGTCCCATTCAAGTCTTTTGGAGCTAGATGCAAGAAGTAGCATATTTAAAAAAGAACTTGCATGCTTACATAAGACATATTTCTAAGAGCGACAAAATGACAAGAGAAACATGGAGAAATTGTACATACCTGGGGACAACCAAGAACAAAAAGCACTGTATTTCCAGAATCATGTTCCTTCATATTTTCTTTAGGCATAGGCCTATTATTCTTTAAAACAAGACATGATTCATTGTGTTTTTGTTGAATTGAAGCTCCCAGCAGCGTTATGAGAATGAAACACTCACAAATAACAGCCTTTACATACCCATACCGCTGTAAAATACTTCCAGAACTCAAATTTTCCCAATCTCATATCGAGCACAATTTTATCAAATCGTCCGAAGACATAATCACTTAAAACCAAATAAAACTAAAAAATCAACTGACAGCAACTTCCTCTGTTACAGTTTGAAAATGTAAACAATCTTTAATTACGTCACAAAACTCTAAATGACGTAGTAGCGAAAGCATTCATCGTGACGTAGTTAATTAACGAATAGACAAGTGCTCAGTTAATTTTTGAATTAAAGAGCATTAAAATGGCAGACTTTGATATCAGCCCGGCACATGTAATAAAAAGGTTATAAACCGGTGTTCAAGGGCCGGGAGGTGATATCGGCCCGGCAGAGCAACATAGGCCCTCGAGCTAAAGCTCTCGGGCAAATATTGCTCTTCCGGGCCGATATCACCTCCCGGCCCTTGAACACCGGTTAATAACCTCTTATTACTGCATGTATGATTTTATGTACAGTATAATTACTGTTTTATGGGCATGGTTGTTTGTTAAATGAAAAAGTCATTCTTAAGTAAAGTAGTCTAGTCACATATATTAAGATATGAGCCATTCTTGCAAATACCCTATCACTATTTACTAGAATGTCCACATGTCATCTAGATCTTATCAAAGGCAGTACAACACAAGATAGTGCCTGAGACCAGATGATGCAGTCATTTTTTTGAATTTAACTGTTTCTTTGGACATACTTTGCAGTGTTCATCCAAGAGACAAGCAAGATGTTGCTGTTAGACTTGCCCTCAGTGGTCTGGCTGTGGCTTATCAGCAAAATGTATCTTATCAAGGTATGTATGTATTTGACCTACCAAGGTATGTTTTAACTGTTGGTAAAAAGTGTGAATCACACAAATAAGACCACTTTTGGGACATGGAAAAAGTTGTCTGTATGAAAGGGACGTCTTAATTCATGGCTAGAAAATTGCAAAACTGTAAAAAGTGACTTTAGAATGGTGGTCTTATTACTGAGATGGTGTTATATAAAGGGTTGTCCTAATGATGGGTTTCTCTGTACCTGACTGATGTGAGTAACTAACAAATGTACACATCAGTGGTATTTACCTTACCAGGATTTAAGGATTTGGGATTGAAATAATGTGAATGCATCTCATGGTATTTTCATGCATTGCAAAATTATACTTGGGCATAACTTTGGTTTTTCTTCATCAACATTTTAAATCATATTGCTGCCATGACAGTGTTGTCATGAAGCTAAAATCTATATGTCAAGTTTACATTTGACGATAATATGTCCTTTTTATGCTGAGAATTTGACTGAGATTTTTGTTATTTCGAGAATGCATGTGAGTGAAACAAATGCTCAACTGAATATGGATCTTGTCATGTAATGGCTTTACATTTCTATTATAGGACCTTATCCTGTGAAAGTTTCACTGAGTACAGCAGAGGAACCATTTAACTACACACTTGTTGAGATTGAGTACACTGAAGCTTTGGAGCAGAGGTGGTTGGATGGTTTTGAGGTGATTTTAATCTTTTCCAGTATAAATGAGTTATGTATAAATGAGTTATGAAAGACAGACTGCAATCCTTCACTATGCCTGTTGAGTTTATTTGACTCTTCAGGTGAATGATATTATATCAACATTTGTTATAAACTGTCTACATAATCTTTAACAGACAGTTATTTATACTTGTGTCATAAACTGTCTACGTAATCTTTTACAGACAGTTATTTACACTTGTGTCATAAACTGTCTACATAATCTTTTACAGACAGTTATTTATACTTGTGTCATAAACTGTCTACATAATCTTTTACAGACAGTTATTTATTCTTGTGTCATAAACTGTCTACATAATCTTTTACACACAGTTATTTATACTTGTGTCATAAACTGTCTACATAATCTTTTACACACAGTTATTTATACTTGTGTCATAAACTGTCTATATAATCTTTTACAGACAGTTATTTATACTTGTGTCATAAACTGTCTACATAATTTTTTACAGACAGTTATTTATTCTTGTGTCATAAACTGTCTACATAATCTTTTACAGACAGTTATTTATTCTTGTGTCATAAACTGTCTACATAATCTTTTACAGACAGTTATTTATTCTTGTGTCATAAACTGTCTACATAATCTTTTTCAGACAGTTATTTATTATTGTGTCATAAACTGTCTACATAATCTTTTACAGACAGTTATTTATTCTTGTGTCATAAACTGTCTTAATAATCTTTTACAGACAGTTATTTATACTTGTGTCATAAACTGTCTACATAATCTTTTACAGACAGTTATTTATACTTGTGTCATAAACTGTCTACTTAATCTTTTACAGACAGTTATTAATACTTGTGTCAAAAACTGTCTACATAATCTTTAACAGACAATTATTTATACTTGTGTCATTAACTGTCTACATAATCTTTTACAGACATTTATAATACTTGTGTCATAAACTGTCTAAATAATATTTTACAGACAGTTATTTATACTTGTGTCATATACTTGTGTCATAAACTGTCTACATATTCTTTTACAGACAGTTATTTATTCTTGTGTCATAAACTGTCTACATTATCTTTTACAGACAGTTATTTATTTTTGTGTCATAAACTGTCTACATAATCTTTTACAGACAGTTATTTATTCTTGTGTCATAAACTGTCTACATAATCTTTTACACACAGTTATTTATACTTGTGTCATAAACTGTCTACATAATCTTTTACACACAGTTATTTATACTTGTGTCATAAACTGTCTACATATTCTTTTACAGACAGTTATTTATACTTGTGCAGTATCATTTAATTTCCCAGGGATCAGTTGGGTGCAAATGACATTATTAATTGTACAAATTTTGTATAATGACCTGAAAGTAAACCTGTCTGTACTGTGCATTTGTCAGTTGGCATAAATATTCAGGTTTTTAAGAACAAATGCACTAACCTGTCTGCTAATACCATCAAATTGATGAATAGCACATCAAAGTGCAAATACAGTGAAACCTTCCTTAACAGCCACCTGCGAATAGCAACCACCTGTCTTAAACAGCCAGTTTGAAAATGACTTAAACTGACATTTTGTTCTTATTTTTACTGTCTTAAACAACCACCAGTCTTCAGCAGCCACTTTTTGTCACTCCCTTGGGTGGCTGCTAAAGACAGGTTTGTAGTTGATATTTTTGGAAAATGTGTTTTGGTGTTTTTTGTTTTGATATGAGAAATTTAATATAATGATGGTGCATTCAGGTAATGACTGTCAGAGTTATTAAGTGGGAAATTATTTACTTTAAATTATTGTTTTTGATAAAACAGCATTTTCAGGGATTCTTACATTTGTAGTTTCAAATGTAATGAAATAATGTTGACATAGAATGTTATATATTATGTATGTAAATAACGTTGACATAGAATGTTATATATTATGTATGTAAATATAGGAGTGTATTATGCCCAACCCATTTTTAGTTAATTGAAATCTTCATTGATCCTGATATTTCAAAGTGCAATAATTATACATTCACATGCCACCTTTGACAATTAAGAAAACTAGGTTCAGTGGGCAGTTGCGACCTTCTGCAACAAACTCCCTCTTCCCCTTACCAGGCTCACTCAGCCCCCCCCCCCCCCCCCCCCCCCCCAAAATACTCTTCTATCTTTATAAAAGCTTTACAATCTTTAACCTATTAGTTAATAACGGTGAAATGATGGGTAATTTGCTTGTTGTAGCTATTATGTTTAACCTTCTTCCATCTATCATTGGCAGTGCTACTTCAACAAATTGTGTGATAGATCTTAATTCATGAGAAAGCCCAATATAAATAGATTTTAAACAAATACTAACTAATGCTTCTCATTTTTTTCATCACGAAAACAGTTTGGGGCTGATATTTGAAACAAACTTGGTTGGGGTGAATATATAAAACTTGTTATTTTATCTAATACAATTGTATGTTGGTGCCTTTTTTACAGATATGCTGTGCTTTCATGGACCCAGCCACATGTGAGCCTGGCAAGTCATGGTGGCTGCCAACTACTACAACACAATCCACTGACAGCGGTACGCTCACACTTTTCAGCACGTTTGTAGAAAAATGGGTTGTCAGGGGTAGAAAGGATACACTGTAATGATGGTGTGATGCTAGGTTATCTGTTTGTGTTGTATGTTATATGTTTCTGCAACAGCATCCCTCACTTGTCTTTTCAACAGTTTCTTGCATACTTAATGAGGAAATCATGTATTCTGAGATGTGAGATATGTGTATGTATGTGACCATGGTCACTACTAGTACTGTAGACATTTAAGATTCCATATCGAAATTAAATTTGAATGAAAATTAAAAAAGAATACAACAGCAATATATGCACCTATTGTATGCAAAATTACAAACATACAGATCATTTTGTTCACAAATCTTTTTTTAACAGCATAAGCTTCAATGGTGTTTTCATTGATTGTGTACTTTGTGTTTCTTGTTAAACTGCATTGTGTAGAACACATCTGATACTTGTTTTTATAGCCAATGTGACACAGAGTTATGCCAGTGAATGTGTCATGAAGGATGTGGTTGGTATACGTTACGCCTGGAGAGAATCACCCTGTCCATTCAAGAATTGTGCAGTATATGGAGCTGATAATGGGCTACCCATGCCGCCATTTACTTATGCTGGAGAAGCTGGGTTCAGAAAAAGATTGATCGCTGCAGGAAAATATGAGGTTTCTATTGGTAAGGTTTTGTGTAAAACTCGCTTTTCTTTGCAGCATTGCAGTTCAATGAGCATCAATGCAATTCCATTACGATCATTATAGTTTTATAAGTAACATTGAGTTTGATTAAAATGAATGCAATATTTGATTAATGTCATTGCAGACATTGATAAGCATTGTTGCAAAAAGTTGATGAGCAACATTGTACATGTAATATGATTGGCATCCTTGCAATTTGAGTAGTGTTATTGTAACTCACTGTAATTACGGTACATTGTATTTCAAAATTTAATAAGCTTCTTTGCAATTTGATTAGCATTCTTGCAGTTTGATTAGCATTGTAATTTGACTAGCTGTTATATATTGGAGTTAACGACTAGACACAATGAAGACAAAACAGCAACTAATTTATTTTGTAAAACGATACATCCAGTTGATGAGTAATACTTGAAGGTCTCATATAGGTATTAATGCTGAGCTAAAGATATTACACTAGCATCATTACTATGCAATTAGCATCATTGCATAATTTGAAAAGAATCATTGCATTCTCATTATTAGCATGTTTGATGAATATCTTTGCAGTTTGGTCACATTGCTTCAGTTTGATTCACATTGTTGAAATTTGATTTACATCATTGTAATTTAATTGACATAATTTCAATTAGATCTGCAATTGTTTTCCTTGCAATCTTTTGATGATTTTTAAATTCATTTATTAAGTTTTTATATTAATGAAAAAAATTGTCAGTGATAATCTAAAAACATCTTGATTGGTTATCGTAAAAATACATATTTTACTGTGAAACAAGTAATTTCACTTTCTATTAATTACCCACAATGGCCATTTGTAGTGGTTTGGCTGAGTGTGGATTGAGGACATTCAAGGAGTCTTGTCCCCTGTTGGATTCAAACCTGCAATCTCTGATGGGGAGCTTTCAAAGTTTCAGTGAATCTGCTTGTGTATGGTTCAGCTAATTACAGTTAATTGGCATAACTTGTGGAAGCAGTGGCTAGTGTAACTGATATTTCTGAACTGTACTTTATTCATAGTTATCATTATTTTTAAAATAGTAGTCACTACAGAATTTTTTTTTCATTACAGGCCACTCAAAGGATACTAAAGAAGAAGAAAACTCGGAAAATTTGTTGAATCATATACATACAAGTCATCATATAAATACTGTAGATGTCAAGTTCGATCACGGAAATCAGGAAATTACTCTGATTGGTAATCATGTGGAGAAAATTTTCCA
This sequence comes from Corbicula japonica, assembly GCA_038501625.1. Lineage (NCBI taxonomy): Eukaryota > Metazoa > Mollusca > Bivalvia > Venerida > Cyrenidae > Corbicula > Corbicula japonica. Next base: position 2,533,933 of record JAZAYU010000083.1, on the reverse strand, counting down.
GGATAGTTTTTCAAAACAAAAAATGACAGCGAGCAGAAACTTTTCATTTGCCTCGTATTACGGAGACCACATGGTTTTGCAAGGATCTCCAAGAAAAGCTGTGATTTGGGGCTATGCACCTGAGAACAGCACGACTGGTGCAGTTATTATTACAGTTTATCCTGGGAACGCTACCTATATGGCAGTGGTGACAGAGAATCAGCTTTGGGCAGCTACGATAGGTATGCTTTAGTTACTGGTTCTTCAGTTATAATAAGGTGCATGTGATATACAGGCTGGTGAGGAACAGGAATAAAAGTATCTTTCAGGAGTTGAAGATGGCAGAATCATGCACCAAGGGTAACTGTGGGAACAAGGCTCTGTCAGGTTCTCTAAACTAAAATCACCTATCTAACGTGACAATTTTGTCCATTAAATCTGACTCATAAAAGATGCTTTTTTGCATGCTGTTATTTTAATTTATGTTTTTTTTTCTAGACATAAATTGTTTCAATATTTGTTTAGATATGATATGGAAATGTATAAAATGTCAAAATGTACATGATATTATTGACATGACAAGAGTCATTCGACACATGGGATGTAAGATGACTGTGTCCAGTTCTTACTGAAAGGCTGTAAATACCGCTCTGATATGAAACAAGTGGCCCCCTTCTATGGAATGGTGTTATTGCCTTAGTTATTGTCATTCAAGTATTCAAAAAGTCAACACTTCATTTTTAACTCGACTATTTGAAGAATATGTCGAGCTATTGTACTCACTTGGGCGTCGGCGTCAGCGTCGCCGTCGACGTCCCGCTTTGGTTCAAGTTGCCGTGCAACCTACTGATATCTTAAAAACTACTATAGTTACAGCTTTAAAACTTGGCACACTTGTTCATCATCATGTCCCGAGTATGTTTGCCAAGAACCATAACTCTAACTTTCATTTTGATCAAATTATTGCCCTTTTTCGACTTAGAATTTCAGGTTAAAGTTTGCGTGCAAGCTAATGTACAGACACATAACTTCAATACAACTTATACTTCAGCTTTGAAACTTGGCACACTTGTTCATCATCATGTCCCGAGTGTGTATGCCAAGAACCATAACTCTAACTTTCATTTTGATCAAATTATGGCCCTTTTTTGACTTAGAATTTCAGGTTAAAGTTTGCGTGCAAGCTACTGTACAAACACATAACTTCAATACTACTTATACTACAGCTTTGAAACTTGGCACACTTGTTCATCATCATGTCCCGAGTGTGTATGCCAAGAACCATAACTCTGACTTTCATTTTCATCAAATTATGGCCCTTTTTTCGACTTAGAATTTCAGGTTAAAGTTTGCGTGCAAGCTACTGTACAAACACATAACTTCAATACTACTTATACTACAACTTTGAAACTTGGCACACTTGTTCATCATCATCTCCCAAGAACCAAAACTCTAACTTTCATTTTATTAAAATTATAGCCCTTTTTCGACTTAGAATTTCAGGTTAAAGTTTGCGTGCAAGCTAGTGTACAAACCCGTAACTTCCATACTACTTATACTACAGCTTTGAAACTTTCAGCACTTGTTCATTATCATATCCCGAGTGGGTATGCCAAGAAGCATAACTCTAACTTCCATTTTGTTCAAATTATGGCCCTTTTTCGACTTAGAATTTCAGGTTAAAGTTTGCGTGCAAGCTAGTTACTTTCATACTTCTTGTACTATAGCTTTGAAACTTTCAACACTTGTTTACCATCATGACCCTGACTATGTATGCCAAGAACCATAACTCTTTCTTTAATTTTTAATCAAATTATGGCCCTTTTTCAACTTAGAATTTCAGGTTAAAGTTTGTGTGCAAGCTAGTTACTTTCATACTTCTTGTACTATAGCTTTGAAACTTGTTCACTATCATGACCCTGACTATGTATGCCAAGAACCAAAACTCTTTCTTTGATTTATATCAAATTATTGCCCTTTTTAGACTTAGAAATTAAGGTTAAAGTTTGCGTGCAAGGTGGTGAAACCTCATATCTTTCATTCTATTAAAACGACAACTTTAAAACTTTGTATACCTTTATTTTATCATACATCAGGTTGATTTTCAAAGGCCCATAACTCATCATTGCTTTTTTTATTTAATTTTTGCCCTTTTTCGCTTAGAAATTAGAATTAAGACTTAGAAATTATGGTTTAAGTTTCAATGTTAGTGTTTTTCATAGGTTATGCTATAGAAAAGGTTTAAAACAGATGTACTTAACATACTTTGGTTGAAAGTGTTGAGTGGTTATACTACACTACACTACACTACACCACACCACACCACACCACACCACACCACACCACCCACCCCACACCCACCCACCCACCACCACCCACCAGCACCCCCACCACCACCACCCACCCCACCCCCACCCACCCCACCCCCCCACCACCACCCCCCCCCACCACCACCCACCCAGCACCACCCACCACCCCACACCACACCACAACCCACCACCACCACCCACCCACCCACCCACCACCCCCAACCACCACCCCCCACCCACCACCCCCAACCACCACCCCCCACCCACCACCTACCCACCCCCCATCCACCCACCCACCACCACCCCACACCCACCCACCACCACCCCACACCCACCCACCCCACCCCCTACCACTACCCAACACCACCACCCACCACCACCACCCACCCACCACCACCCACCACACCACACCACACTACCACCACCCCCCACCACATACCACCAGCACCACTACCAACAATAGCACCAGCAACACAACCAACAATAACACAAATAACAACAACTACACCACCAACAACACGGTCAACAACACCACCAACAACAACATCAACACCAACAATAGCATCAACGACCACCACCAACAGCAACAACACTGACAACAACACCACCACCACCAACAACAACAACACCAACAACACAACCAACAAAAACCCTAATAACAACAACAACACCAACAACACCACCAACAACAACACCACCAACAACACCGTCAACAACACCACCAACAACAACACCACACTATAGGTGGGCAGGGCTGTATGGACTGGGTTGTGTAAACCCTCTAAAAAAACTACAATAATAAATTAAGTGTAAATTATTGATTTCCTAACTTGGATTAAGAAACTTTTGTTGATGTGTGTGTGTTGGGTGTCATAAACTCCTGAATCACTTCCCAGTTTAAATGAAGCCCAGTTTTAAATGTGCTTAAATATGTCTAACTTCGAATAGTCGAGCGTGCTGTCGTTTCCGACTGGCTCTTGTTTCTTTTGGATCTTTTTATAAACCTTGTCCCCTGGCGTAGAGCTACATAATAATGATTCACTCTGTATGTCTGTCAGGACAACCTTTCATATTCATTTGCGTATACTTGAATGTCCTGTCAGTTAAGACTTAACTAAGACAACATTCTGAAGTATAGCTAGTTAAGTTTCATTACTTTTGCTGGACAAGTGTTATTCTCAAAAGACATCACACATGTTGTACAGTTCTTTAGCCTGTGTCTTTGGCTATTGGAGAAGATGTTTAATTTGGACCCATAGGTGCAAGTGGTCAATAAAATATTACAGCTGGCCTTTGTGATACAGTTTTGATAATAGAAAAATGTTTAATGTTTTTCCGTATTTTAGGATTAATAGAACAGTTGGTCTGTACAATGTTACATCTACTGGTATTCTTCGTGACAGAAATGATGATAAACAAAGTTTTGTTTCAAGATCCTTCATGTTTATCTATTTTGTAGGACCCATTAATGCTGGTGGTCCCTACAATATTACAGCAAGCCTCGGGAAGACAGTTTTGACATTGTTTGATGTATTGTTTGGAGATGTATGGGTGTGTTCTGGACAGTCTAACATGCAATTCTCAATGTCTCAAGTTAGTTTTGCTGCTCCATTTTGTTTGATTTTATTTTTTTCTTTCTCATGTGAATTTATTAATTGGCTCATTTGTTATGAATGTTTCCTGTGATGGGGTTATTTATCACACTTTTATGGGGAACTTTAAAAATTCATGAGAAAACTCATGTTGGGTAAAATTCAAAACCTCAATCTCAAACTCTTGCACAATCCTTATACCAGAATTCTAAAATGTCTCAAATGTTAATTGATGTATATCACAACTTGTTATATATTAGCAGTTATGAGTTTGTTGTAATTTTTTCTACTTGAAGAATCTCTGGCTAGTCTAGGTAACCCAAGGTGTAGATCCAGATCAGCCAGCACATCCACAGCCTTATCTGTTCTTTTTGTGGTCAGAATTAATGAAATTAATCTAAAATGGAACAGTGAAGATCCAGATCAGACTCTGTGTATGTGCAGACTGATCTGGATCAGCACTGGTAGCCCCTGGGAACTAAGATCTGGATCAGCACTGGTAGCCTCTGGGATATAAGATCTGGATCAGCACTGGTAGCCTCTGGGATATAAGGTCTGGATCAGCACTGGTAGCCTGGGATATAAGATCTGGATCAGCACTGGTAGCCCCTGGGATATAAGATCTGGATCAGCACTGGTAGCCCCTGGGATATAAGGTCTGGATCAGCACTGGTAGCCCCTGGGATATAAGGTCTGGATCAGCACTGGTAGCCCCTGGGATATAAGGTCTGGATCAGCACTGGTAGCCTCTGGGATATAAGATCTGGATCAGCACTGGTAGCCTCTGGGATATAAGATCTGGATCAGCACTGGTAGCCTCTGGGATATAAGATCTGGATCAGCACTGGTAGCCTCTGGGATATAAGATCTGGATCAGCACTGGTAGCCCCTGGGATATAAGATCTGGATCAGCACTGGTAGCCCCTGGGATATAAGATCTGGATCAGCACTGGTAGCCCCTGGGATATAAGATCTGGATCAGCACTGGTAGCCTCTGGGATATAAGATCTGGATCAGCACTGGTAGCCTCAGGGATATAAGATCTGGATCAGCACTGGTAGCCCCTGGGATACAAGATCTGGATCAGCACTGGTAGCCTCTGGGATATAAGATCTGGATCAGCACTGGTAGCCCCTGGGATATAAGATCTGGATCAGCACTGGTAGCCCCTGGGATATAAGATCTGGATCAGCACTGGTAGCCCCTGGGATATAAGGTCTGGATCAGCACTGGTAGCCCCTGGGATATAAGGTCTGGATCAGCACTGGTAGCCCCTGGGATATAAGGTCTGGATCAGCACTGGTAGCCTCTGGGATATAAGATCTGGATCAGCACTGGTAGCCTCTGGGATATAAGATCTGGATCAGCACTGGTAGCCTCTGGGATATAAGATCTGGATCAGCACTGGTGGCCTCTGGGATATAAGATCTGGATCAGCACTGGTAGCCCCTGGGATATAAGATCTGGATCAGCACTGGTAGCCCCTGGGATATAAGATCTGGATCAGCACTGGTAGCCCCTGGGATATAAGATCTGGATCAGCACTGGTAGCCTCTGGGATATAAGATCTGGATCAGCACTGGTAGCCCCTGGGATACAAGATCTGGATCAGCACTGGTAGCCTCTGGGATACAAGATCTGGATCAGCACTGGTAGCCCCTGGGATATAAGATCTGGATCAGCACTGGTAGCCCCTGGGATATAAGATCTGGATCAGCACTGGTAGCCCCTGGGATATAAGATCTGGATCAGCACTGGTAGCCTCTGGGATATAAGATCTGGATCAGCACTGGTAGCCCCTGGGATATAAGATCTGGATCAGCACTGGTAGCCCCTGGGATATAAGATCTGGATCAGCACTGGTAGCCTCTGGGATATAAGATCTGGATCAGCACTGGTAGCCCCTGGGATATAAGGTCTGGATCAGCACTGGTAGCCCCTGGGATATAAGATCTGGATCAGCACTGGTAGCCCCTGGGATATAAGATCTGGATCAGCACTGGTAGCCCCTGGGATATAAGATCTGGATCAGCACTGGTAGCCCCTGGGATATAAGATCTGGATCAGCACTGGTAGCCTCTGGGATATAAGATCTGGATCAGCACTGGTAGCCCCTGGGATATAAGATCTGGATCAGCACTGGTAGCCCCTGGGATATAAGATCTGGATCAGCACTGGTAGCCCCTGGGATATAAGATCTGGATCAGCACTGGTAGCCCCTGGGATATAAGATCTGGATCAGCACTGGTAGCCCCTGGGATATAAGGTCTGGATCAGCACTGGTAGCCCCTGGGATATAAGATCTGGATCAGCACTGGTAGCCCCTGGGATATAAGATCTGGATCAGCACTGGTAGCCCCTGGGATATAAGGTCTGGATCAGCACTGGTAGCCCTATAAGATCTGGATCAGCACTGGTAGCCCCTGGGATATAAGATCTGGATCAGCACTGGTAGCCCCTGGGATATAAGATCTGGATCAGCACTGGTAGCCCCTGGGATATAAGATCTGGATCAGCACTGGTAGCCTCTGGGATATAAGGTTTATCCATGGTGTGTAAGGTTTAATGTTGAATTTTTGTAGATATTTAATAGCAGTGAGGAATTACAAGACACCATTAATTACCCAGATATTCGGGTGTTTGTTGTGAAAGACAAAACTTCCGATGTGCCTCTCACAGACTTGGCCAGTGATGGAGTACTCTTACCTTGGTCTAAACCAACTCCAGGTACTTATCATTGAGCCAAACCTTGTGTATATACTGTACTTCCATACTGAAATGTACAGTTTTAGACTTTTCAATATATTGTATACATTTGAATAGTTTGCCAGTTTGTATATACATAGTGTAGTGTGAAGTGCAATAGAATATTGTTCAATAATTTTTGTGCTTAGAAATGTAGTATATAGTTATTTGGTTTCTGTCTGTTTGTCATGATACCCAAGCCCTAGGAGAAGTACAGATAATCAAGCAGGATGTGTAGATGATTGTAAAGAAAAGATTTTTTCCTGCAACCATTTTTACCAGAATTATGGCCCTTTGTTAATTTCAGTAAAAATTTTGTTTGAGTTTTCATGAGCAGTAATGGAAATGCATATTACTGTCCACGCGGCCTAGTCCCGGGTTGAGTGACACTTAATATTTACACAGATATAAATATCCTGCTCAATGGCCTTCAAACAGGGTAATTGATAACAACACTGATTGAAAATAAGGAGAGACTTTTCAAAGCCTCAACTTGGCACAAACAGTGCTACTGTGATAAATAGATGAAAAATATAAACATTGCAAGAAAAGAATAGAAAAGAAGAAAGAATGTAAATTTTGAACTTGGGTCGCTGAATTTTGACAGAATCCTGTTATATTCTTGTGACCACCTGAAAACAGTTGAAAAGTCTGTTTTCCAGTTCCTGTCTTACTATGTTTATACATGTATTTGGAACCAAATTTGGGTGTAGTGTGCAGCTTGCAAATGTAGAGTCCTACTGTTATTAAAAAGAATAAAGTTTCTGCTTGATAAATTTTGTCATATGGTGTGTTAAATTATTTCATTTTCAAAATATTTATTTGCTTTTTTCTGAATGAATATCATCAAATTCACTTTTTGACTGTTTACAGAGACAATTGGAGGAGGAAATTTTACCTTCTTCTCGGCCGTCTGTTGGCTGTATGGAAAATATCTGTATCAGCAGCTGAAGAAACCTTTAGGTATATTGCTGTGTAATATTTTTAGAAGTGAGCTTTTTCTTTAAGATAATTATACCCCCACAAACGAAGTTTGAGGGGGTATATAGGAGTGAGCTTGTCGGTTGGTCGGTTGGCCGGTCAGTCAGATTCTTCATTTCCGGATGATAACTCATGAACAGCCTGACAGATTTAAATAATTTTTGGTACACAGGTGTAACATCATAAGATACAGGTCAAGTTCGATTTAAGGGCTGGTGGGGTCAGTGTCAAGGCCACTGTTACTAAACATAGAAAAATGCTTTCCGGACGATAACTTCTGAAAGGCATCAAATATTTTAAAAATGTTTGGTACACAGGTGTTGCATCACAAGATACAGGTCAGGTTCGATTTTGGGGCTGGTGGGGTCAATGTCAAGGTCAGTGTTACTAAAAAAAGAAAAATGGTTTCCGGAAATGGTTTCATGAAATACTTCACAGATTAAATCCTTTTTTGGGACATAGATGTAACATCAGAAGATACAGGTTGAGTTCGACTTAGGGCCTGTGTGGTCAATTTCAAGGTCACTGTTACTTAAAATAGAAAAACTGTTTCCGGACGATAACTCATGAAATGCTTCATAGATTTAATTATTTTTTGGGACACAGATGTAACATTACAAGATACAGGTTAGGTTTTACTTTGGGGCCTGTGGTGGGTTCAAGGTCAAGGTCACTTATTTTAACCTCAAAACTTCATTTCCACTCAGTAACTATAGCTTGGAATAAGATTTTTGAATGAAATTGAGTGAATTGGTGGTTTCTGTGAAGACAACTTTCGGAATTGAAAGTAAGGCCTGTGGGGTCAGGGTCACTGTTACTAAAAATAGAAAAACTGTATATGCTCAATTACTGTAGTTCGGAATGAGATATTGTGATGAAAATTAAATATAGGTAGTGTCTTTGAAGACAAAACTTGGTATTAAAAATGGGCCTGATGGGGTCAAGGTCATGGTTCACTGTTCCTGATATGCATATTTCACCTTTTTACTAAAAATAGAAATAAGGTTTCTGGATGATATCTAATGAAAGGCTTCACATATTTTAACATTTTTTGGCACACAGTTGTTAGATAAAAGTTAAGTAAATGTCACTGTTATTAACATATTCAAACTGTTTCTGCTCAATAAATTTAGAAGGAATGAGATATTGTGATGAACTTGCTGTATATGTCGCTACTTTGAAGACGGCACTGGATTGAAAGTTGGGCCACTGTGGTAAAGGTCACTGTTACTAAATTTAAGGATAGAAAAACTTTTTATGCTAAATTACTTTAGTGAGGAATGAGATATTGTGATGAAACTGTACTTACTGTTGAGGTTGCTTTTTTGAAGACTGCTTGGGATTGAAAGTAGGTGTATGGAGTCAAGGTCAAGGTCACTACTGTTGTGTCCATGTTTCTAGTGTTAGTTACATTATGCCATTGATTCTTAGAATTCCCAGTTCAAGTATCAAGCACACATGTTGGGGTATTTAATCAGTGATAATTCTAGTTTTAATAGTGGTACTGTTGAAACTGATAGAAGCCACTTTTACTAAATAGGTGTAGCGACTTGCTTAACATCCTATATACAAGGTGCAGACAGACACCGTGTAGAATAAAGTTGACTGTATTATGCCGTAGCTCTTCAGATTGTCTAGATAAAATGCTTTTTTCTAGGTTTGTTGGAGACATCATGGGGTGGGACACCAGTTGAAGCATGGTCTTCCCCAGATGCTCTCAAAAAGTGTGGCCTCACTGGGGATCGTGCTGCAAAGTAAGAAATATTTTCGCCAGTATCATTTTCAACCCTTTACCTTTTGCTTCTTAATCAGAAAAATTCATGGATATCTAAAAGTGTAAGATGTAGACTGCATGAATGTGCAGTCTGATGTGTGTCTATAGTAGTCACACTTGAGATATACGAGGGTCATTCATAAAGTTTCCGGACTGTTGCTATAATTCATAGAGTTGTAAAGATATTATAATAAGAAAACGCACACATGATGATTAATACATATGTATTTTAAATACAAAGTTTCAAATAAATATAGTCACATTTCACTTCTTTACAATAATTTACATAGAACAAGGTAGAGCGCCACGGAGCAGATAACAACGTCAATTTAACGCTACTAACGTCAACTGAGTTAATGTTTTTCAAAATACTCGCCGTGTAGCGCTACGCATTTCCTGTGTCTGTGTATCCATTTAGTGAACACATCGCTGTGTATCCATTTAGTGAACACATCGCCGTACCAGGTAGACTCAAATCGTGTCACTACTGTGCGCACGGTCATTTGAAGTTCATGTAATGAATCAAAACTTAGCCCTCGCAGCTCGCCTTTAAGTCGCGGGAATACAGCAAAGTCCATTGGGGCTAGGTCAGGACTGTACGGAGGATGTTCTAATCGCTCAAATCGCTTGTGTCAATCAAAAACAATAGTGCGAGTCACTTTTGCTGTTTTGTCACTTTTCAAAAACTTTAATGTGTCCGTAGGCGTCATCCCCACTTTTACGCAATGTTTAATAATTGCTCGTTGCTCCGTGGATTTTGACGTTGGCGTCAAGTGTGTTGCAGCACTATTCAACCCGTCGGCGTTCATCATGAAGTTTGAACTGGTTGTTTATCATAGAACCGTTAAACTTTGCATAATTGACGTCAGATAGATGACGTAACGTCATGCCGATTTTTAGCGCGCTAATAAGCATATTCACGATTTTAATGAAGTCGGTATAACAAGAAACATTTGCTATAATTACGTTGCGTCAAACTGCTCCGTGACGCGTTAGTGTGATAACCATAGCAACAGATAGGATGGAGTAGGGTTGAAATATATACAAAAAAAATAACAAATACACTAAATTTGTTATACTTTTTTTCACATATTGATCAAGTTTCTACGCAATATAAACAATAATAAGATTTTTACAGCCAGAGTCCGGAAACTTTATGAATGACCCTCGTAATCCTCATCCATGGGATAAAGGTTAAACATTCTTAATAATCAGGAATGCACTGACTCGTGTACTTCCAATTTGTCAAATCCCTAATGATACATGTCACTTATGGAATGAAATGAATTTTATAATATTAATATATAATATTATAGAATGAAACTTGTTCCCAGGAAAGTAAACATTTACATTTACACTGTTGCACATTGCAGTGACAATATGCTCTAGTATCCCATTTTGTAATAATATGTAACACCAGTAAATTCCTATCAGTAACACACATTCCCAATATGCCAGAAAGAAGAAAGATAGAGCAGAAGTTTATAATATGATCAGTTCCAAATTGAGACATCACAATTCACAAAAAAAAGAACTCAGCAGGTTCCGCCTTTGAAACAGTTTGTTCTGTGTTAAGCTGATGAAGATTTTACTACAAAGATGGGTTTTACATCATGCATATACAATGACTGTTGTTAACAATTTTAGAAGTAGAACATTAAGATCTAGAGATGGTGTAGAGGGACCTCAGTCATATAAAGTGCTGTGGAATGCCATGGTCCACCCGCTGCTGAACATGACCATATATGGTGCTATTTGGTATCAAGGTAGGCAGTGCTTCACCACTGTGTCTGTATAAGCCTTGTCAAATAGAAATATACTGTCTTATATTCCAGCTTGGTTATTCAGTCAAATTTTATCATGTACACAAGGAATTGTGATTTTTCAAAAGTGATTTATCTAAGGCTTTGGAAACAAAATTCATTGTAAAAGAATATTTTTCTTAAAATCAAGAATGACTAGCATGGTATCTTGTTCCAAAATTGTCAGAGAAATTAGTAAGATAACCAGTAGGATTGTAGAAGACAAATATGCAGAAAACACTGTAACCTCTTACATTGTTTGGGTTGTTTAAATGCAGAATGTATGTCTTAATTAAAGGTGAGAACAATGTCCAATTGAATGAGAATCTGTACAACTGTACGTTTCCTGCCATGATTGATGACTGGAGAAAGAAGTTTTCATCCTCCGGAGAGACTCACCAGTTGTTCCCCTTTGGTTTTGTTCAGGTAAAACTCATAAGTTCTCACCCTTCACTAAGAAGAAATGTGCAACATGCTGTTCCTGCAGTTATGGAACTTTGGTCATGCTAATACAGCATTCCTCATCATACCTGGACTATTTATCAACAACTCCTTGTATTATAAGAAGAGTAACTTATTAGTGAGATGCTCATAGCATAAGCAAAACAACAAGTGACAGTTTTGGTTTATTTAATATTTTAGAACAATTCCTTGTTAAGGTGTTAAGTTAATCCAATAGATTGTGCATAGCTTGTGTTGTACGAGGGTTGATCAAAAATAAACCGGATTATATAAATAGCAAGAAGAATATTTCATCAGGATAAATAAAAATACATACAACAGTTTGCGAAATCAATCCGCTACAGAATACAGAAAACAGTTCTCAAAAACATTTACAAACAATGGAAATAGAGAGCTTTACGCGAGCATATGTCTAGTGTCACGGCGCACGGTAAGATGACACTGATGACGTCGTTGACGTTGCACGTTATAACAGCGTCTCGACTGTGACCGGGTTTATGGGTCATAGAACCATAACCAGGTTTTGTCCGTCTTTATGTTGTGACTGAGGAAGTAGTCCCCTTCTGGGTTCACTCTACGAAGAAGGCTGGTGAATCCTGCACGCGACGGATCATCTCCGTGTCTTTCAAGAGACGCGGGACCCAGCGCGCGTGCACCTAGTGTTAGTTATCAGGTATGGTTAAACTTAAAAAAATGCATTTCCGTTTTAGAAACATATAAAAAAAATATTCAGATAAAAAATAAGAATTCACCATTAACTAAATTGTTAAAACATGTATTTTTCATTATGAAAATGCTCATTTTGCAAGGTTTGGAACGTAGATATTCGATATCCTAAGTTTCAATTATTCAAGACATCGTGTAATTGAAAAACAATTAAAGTGTTATGATAAAAAAGTTTCTAATCGTTCAAATGTTCAAATCCCATGTAAGAATAGTCTGCACGGTCCCGTAGCTTACATCGAATTTGCCATCAACGCCCAAACCGTTAAACGCCTGTCGTTTTCCAACGCATTCGCCATTAACGTCACTTACGTCGTTGTTTCTTTCTTCTTTCTTCCTCTTCCTTCTTTGTCGGTGATGCCTTCTCTAAAATATTTGTGCCAATCAAAAAACTACTGTTCGGCTTACTGCATGCTTCCCGTGCATAGCTGCACTTTTTTCAAAAGTTTTAGACGGAGTGTCGCCTTGCTGCTGGCAAAAATTAATTATTGACCGTATTTCAAGTTTTTCTGTTGACGCCATTTGTAACGCAATTTGCATTCAGCGTACGATATTAAAAATCCGATTGCTACCATATGCGTTTATGCAATTACGTCATATTTTGCGATAACGTCAAAAAATAACGGCACGACGTTTTCGTGGATTTTTACGTATAAAACATGATTGGAAACAAAAATAAACAATTTAAAACATCGGACGTAACAGAAAAATGATGCGCTGCGCCGTGATGGCGTTACCATGGTTTCTTAATTCGTGATTATGAATAGAAGTATGTGTTTTTCAAATAAAAAGTTGGATCAACTGTTTGCATTTAAATTGGGATTTCTATCGGTGTAAAGATTTGATTGTTTGAAAGGAAACTTTTTATTTGAGAGCAAAAATCCGGTTTATTTTTGATCAACCCTCGTAACCACTCTGTGAACCAAATTATTCTTCATAATAAATTAAAAGCAGTCTCAAGAAAGACTTCCATTGCTGCATAGACTTTAAACCTAGACAACATGTTCACACAAGGATGTTTGTGCAGCTTGCAGGTTTTGAGCCAGACTACAGCATAGCCACTGGTTTTCCAGACATTCGTTGGCATCAGACGGCAGACTATGGTTATGTTCCAAATCATCGTCAGAGAAATGTGTTCATGGCTGTTGCTATGGATTTACCTGACTTTACATCGCCCTATGGAAGGTAGCTTAGTTTTAGTGGCCTTACTCCATTGATACTGCTGATATCTCCTGTGCATTCTATATAGCCTGATCAGAATCTACAATTTTAGATTATTCTAGTAACTGACCATAATGGTAGACAGTGTAGATGGAATACACTGTCATATTTTAATCATATTGCTTGAAATGTGAAAGATATTCAACACAGGAATTGCTTGAATTTATGCATTTCCATTACTGCCCATGAACATGAACAGGCTTGATCAAACCAGGCCTGCAGTATTTTCATATTGTCATGTCTTGTCTCTTTCAAAGTTGCCTTTCTATCTATTCCTGATACAAAAATATTGCCCAATTCTTAGTCAGATTGAAGTAAAAAACTTGGGTAGTCCACAGCATGTGAAGAGATTGTGTAAGTCCTGTATATGGTTTTAGTATTCATCCACGAGACAAACAAGACGTAGCCTGGAGACTAGCACTGGGAGGTCTCGCCATTGGTTACAAGCTGAATGTGTCCTTCCAGGGACCCTATCCTGTCAAAGTCATCATATCCCAGGCTGAAGAACCTTATAACTTTACACAGGTGGAGGTCGAGTACACAATGAGCCTGGAGCAAAGATGGCTGGATGGCTTTGAGGTATATTAAATTATTTGTTACAACACCCTGAGGTGTTCAGCACAGCTTATGACAGATTTGCAGCCATTTATCGTCCTGCCATCTGTGCAGTCTGATCAGGATTTACTATAAAGTTAATATCTTCAATTAATAAATTTCTAAAAAAAAAACGAATGGATTTGCTGAAATTAAAAATGAATGAGTTATAATTTCACTCTACAGTCAAACTGGTATTAAGCAGTCACCCAAGGGAGTTCAAAAAGAGGTTTCTAAACACAGGTGGCTGTTTAAGGCAGGCAAAAATTAGAACAAAGTGTCAGTTTAGGCTGGTGAAGACATGTGGTTGCTGAATGCAGGTGGCTGCTAAGCTCCATATCATGTTCATTGTTCATAAGAGATGTTATACAGAAATGCATTTACCATTTATAAACTGTATAGTGAACAGTATAACAAATGTGAAAACTGCTGTCTTAAGGCTTAAAGGGTTGAAGTCTCTGTGTGCATAGGAAACAACTCTTGTGTTCTGGAAAGTTATATTACAAGATTATACACAGCTGACAACTTTTCAGGCATCATTCATATTTCAGATTTACATACAAAACTGACGTCTTGTGTTTATATAAGTAGCATGCCTTTTCCATTTTTTCATAATTTCTCTATTAAACATTTTCTTTGACATACATACAACATGTATAAGGAATGATCAGTTAAAATGAAATGCAAAAGGAGATGATATAGTCGTACATATGTGGAGACAGAGTGGTCTTCAACACAGATAGTGTAGTGTAGTGGCTTGAAGATGAGATATGTCTCTTTTCTTATCATGTTCATTTCGTTTCTACCCCTTGAGTTATTTTTAAAATCATTTGGGACAAATATCGTTAGTGAAAATGTGCCAAATAAAATAAATATGATGTAGGTGAGCATTTATGTGACAGATTTCAACAGCACATATTGAGGTAAAGCTCTGGATTTTGAGGCTGTAAAGCATTGTGGGATATTGATATCATTTAGATACAAGTTGTAAATTTGATACTAATGCTAATTAGTTGACATTGTATGAGATGGGTTCATGTTTTAGATATGTTGCTCATTTATGGAGCCAGCGAGGTGTGAGGCGGGCAGATCCTGGTGGTTACCTACAACAACAATGAGGGCCTATCAACAAGGTGAGATCGTGTACATATGTCTCCACAAAATACCTCTAGGAAACATACTAATCTGTAGCATATGGGAAATTGAATTTTATTTTATGATTGACATTGAAATGTAAATAAATATCAGTGAGATATAGTCAGCTCCTGGTCATGTCAGTTTTCCTTATGTATAATTATTTAACTAAAAAAAGATGTGATTACTGGAAATGCAATAACTTGAAATTTTCGTAACTGTAACATATTAATAAGTCCCTCAAATATAAAATCAGCACAATTTGAACATGATAACTCAGATTACATGTATTATCATGATTTTTCACATTTCCTGCAAGAATGTTCAGTCTTTTGTTCATCACCAAATATTGTAGTTAGTGGCACTTCAGTGTAATGATAGGAGTGTGCAGCAAATAATTATTGATTTTTTATAGTTGTTAATTTGCATATATATAATACGACTTGTTATAGTCCTACTTGTAGACCTGCATTCTAAAGTTTTTATCAATCAGCAAACGACAGTACGCATACTGCACAAAAAAAATTATTAAGTATCTTTTATTTGTTTATAATCTGGACAGTGAAGGGTCCGGATAACTGGTAGGATACCTCATATTTCTAGTACAAGTAGTTCAGTAAAGGGCCCAGGTTTTCTGGGAGGATTGCCGAGTCAAAATGTCAGCAACCAAATAAAAAAAAACAGGCGTGAAGCAGAAATGGAACTGACAGACAGTCAAATAAAAATTTCTTGAAATTTGTTTTATAATACATTATGTATCATGTTAATTAAATTTTTAAAAAATCGGTCTTGTTTTATTAGCTCACCTGTCACATAGTGACAGGGTGACTGTCACATAGTGACGGGTGAGCTTTTGTGATCGCCCTTCTTCCGTCGTCCGTCCGTCGTCCATTCACAATTGTTGTCCGCACTCTAGCGGTGGTAATTTTGGTCAGATTTTCTTCAAACTTGGTCAGAATGTTTATCTCAATGATATCTAGGTCAAGCTCGAAACTGGGTCATGAGACCTTGAAATCTAGGTCACTAGGTAAAATTATAGTAAAAGCTTGTCTGCACTCTAGCAGTCTTACTTTTGGTGCGATCTTCTTAAAACTTGGTCAAAATGTTTATCCCAATGATATCTAGGTCTAGTTCGCAACTGGGTCATGTGACCCTTAAAACTAGGTCACTAGGTCAAATTAAAGAAGCTACTTGTCTGCACCAAAGGGTCTTAATTTTGGTTGGATCTTTTTCAAACTTGCTCAGAATGTTTATCTCGATGATTTCTAGGTCAAGTTCCAAACTTGGTCATGTGACTTGAAATCTAGGTCACTAGGTCAAATTATAGAAAAAGCTTGTCCGCACTCTAGCAATCGTAATTTTGGTCCAATCTTCTTCAAACTTGGTCAGAATGTTTATTCAATGATATCTAGGTCAAGTTCGAAACTGGGTCATGTTACCTTGGAAACTAGGTCAATAGGTCGAATTTTAGAAAAAGCTTGTCTGCATTCTAGCAGTCTTAATTTCGGTCCTCTTTTTCAGGCTTGGTCGGAATGTTTATCTCAATGATATCTAGGTCAAGTTTGAAACTGGGTCATGTGACCTTGAAAACTAGGTCACTAGGTCAAGTTATAATAAAAGCTTGTCTGCACACTAGTGGTCTTAATTTTAGTATTCACTTTCATTACCATAAGATCTTGGTTCCTTTCTTGAAATTGCCATATTGCATTATAGGTTCCAGAGTTATGGCCCCTGAAAGTGCTGAAATTAACTATTTAGACCTTGTCTGCACAATAGCAGCTTCATTTTCAATTTGAATTTAATCAGACTTGTACAATACTTGAGTTACTATAAGATCTCAGTTCCTTTCTTGAACCAGCTAGATTCCATAATAGGTTCCTTTTCACAATAGCAGCTTTAGTTTTTTACTTGATTTTTCCACAGTTGCACAAAACTCTTGCAAGCATTGAGCAGTTGTTGACAGGTGAGCGACCCAGGGTCCTATGGACCCTCTTGTTAAGCAATCTTTACAACAAACAGTTGTTAAAAACAAGTATGATCGTACCTCAAAGTGCCATAAGAATTTCACATTGTCACTATCAAAACTGACTGTTGTTATGAAAAATTCAAACGTGATAGCTCGAAGTACATGATAGCTGTAATTAAATCATTGGGAATTCGAGTTATCTCAATTGGACTGTACATGTATATTGTTAGTCCGACAAAGTTTATTGGGGTGAAGGATGTGTTTAACAGAATACACATCTTTGCATTTTTTAAAATGCGTCTTTGCATTAGATAGCAGATTAATTTTATGGATTCCACATATGGACAGATGGAGAAATTCAGTGCCCACTATTCAGTTATCGTGATCCTATACTGTTATCACATTTGTCACAAATGTGATTATCTCTTTGCTGGGCACTTCATGAGTTAATGTATGTACATGAAAGAGAGATAATAATAGAATAAATCACCTGGTGTCCATTAATTGATTAATATTTAAGCCTTAGGTCTAAACTTGATGAAGTTAAGTGTTCTCACAGATTTATTTTCCTATCTGATAAAAAGCCCTTTATGCTAATGAAATTTTCAAAGTGGTTTGTACTTGAAGATTTTTAAAAGCATATTCTGTCACAAGTATGTATATGTATGAGCATAAAAAGGTTGCATTAGTGATTATTGGTTTATCCTCTGTATATATTTGAGGATTCAGACCAGTTCAGAATTGTCTAACAGAAATATTTTGGTTGAATGTTTTTACTTGTAATTGCTTTATTAAGCTGCACTGTGAATTGAGTTGTTCAAAGCGTTGTTTTGCAGTAATGTACTGACCCAAAAGCAGGCTGTGTAGACCATGAATATATAATATATACTTTTTAACGTTGTATAAACATTCATTGCAAAGTTAAGATTAAATACCTCACTATCAGGTTAGGTGACTTTATGGAAGCTGTTATTGAAAAATAAGTTTGTGCATGGAATGGTGTTGAGTATGTAATTACATCTAGTTAGTTTCTGAGATTATCTTAAATTAATGTCTAGCATTTTTGTGTCGCCTGCGATAGCAGGTAGACACATAGGGATCCTATTGTCCGGCGGTGTCGTCGTCGTCGGCGTCGTCCGGTAGTCCCCCAACTTTAACCTGAAACTTAATGTTGCCTATAACTTTGAAAGTACTTGTCCTATTCACTTCATACTTGGAATATATCATCAGCACGAACAATGCCATCTGTGACGACAAGAATGATAACTCCAGTTTCAATATTTTTTTAGTTATGCCCCTTTCAAATGCAACTTTAACCTGAAACTTAATGTTGCCTATAACTTTGAAAGTACTTGTCCTATTCACTTCATACTTGAAATATATCATCAGCACGAACAATGCCATCTGTGACGACAAGAATGATAACTCCAGTTTCAATATTTTTTTAGTTATGCCCCTTTCAAATGCAACTTTAACCTGAAACTTAATGTTGCCTATAACTTTGAAAGTACTTGTCCTATTCACTTCATACTTGGAATATATCATCAGCATGAACAGTGCCATCTGTGACGACAAGAATGATAACTCCAGTTTCAATATTCTTTTAGTTATGCCCCTTTCAAATGCAACTTTAACCTGAAACTTAATGTTGCCTATAACTTCGAAAGTACTTGTCCTATTCACTTCATACTTGAAATATATCATCAGCACGAACTATGCCATCTGTGACGACGAATGATAACTCCAGTTTCAATATTTTTTGAGTTATGCCCCTTTCAAATGCAACTTTAACCTGAAACTTAATGTTGCCTATAACTTTGAAAGTACTTGTCCTATTCACTTCATACTTGGAATATATCATCAGCATGAACAGTGCCATCTGTGACGACAAGAATTATAACTCCAGTTTCAATATTTTTTTAGTTATGCCCCTCTCAAATGCAACTTTAACATGAAACTTAATGTTGCCTATAACTTTGAAAGTACTTGTCCTATTCACTTCGTACTTGGAATATATCATCAGCACTAACAATGCCATCTGTGATGACAAGAATGATAACTCCAGTTTCAATATTTTATGAGTAATATCCCTTTCAAATGCAACTTTAACATGAAACTTAGTGTTGCCTGTAAAATGGAAATTACTTTTTCAATTAATTCACTTAATACTTTGAATAACTCATCTGCATTTACAAAACAATTTTTAAAAATGATAACTCAGGTTTCACCATTATTTTAGTTATTCCCCTTTTAAATGTAATTTAGATGACACATGTGTTCTGTTGTGTAGTACATGTATTGAAATCAACTTCAATAAAATATTTTTATTATATATGATTAAACATAGGCCCACATTTCAACATTTTCCAAGCAGGCGACACATGTGTTCCGCGGAACACAACATTCTAGTTTAAAATACATATTCCATTTGATTGGACAAAATGCTCATTATCAATGGATTACTAATATTTTGTTGTTAAGCCCACTGGTAAACTCAACAAAGTTGTCACATTGGTTCATTGGAAACAATTCCCATATCAATATAGGACTAAAACTTTGAATAGGTTAGTATTTATGAATGATCATTTACAAAATTTAATTGGTCTAGCGCATCACACCGAGTGAGTGGTCGAAATTATATTTTATAAATGAATTAACATACTGGGTAAATCATTCAGTGATGTGTAAGTACTGATTTATAGAAAGAAATTTCCCAATAATTTGAAAATAATTGCACAAAATATATAATTTTGGACTCGGACATATTGCAATCTATCTGGCATAGAATGGTAGTAATATGATGCAAATTTCTATATTATTTGATTTATATTGCATCATAATAATTTGGTATTTAATATTGAAAATCAAATTATATGTATGACATGTTTAGTATCAAAATGTTTCTTATTTTAAAAGGAATACATATGTGTTACTTAAAATGTTCAATTAGTAAATTAATATTTATTGTAAAAATACTTATTTTGTAAATTGTTAATAATATTCTTAGTACTCTTCATGATTTTTGACAGTAATTTAAGTAAAGTAAATTAAGAACCTGGAGCCAGACTTGATGATTGATATCTTATTAATAACTATTTTATTTCCTTTCAATTGTAAGGAACTGTCAACTTTTATCAATCTGAAGCTTTTATCACCTTTTGTTTAAATGTGCTTTAGGTCTTACTTTTCTTAATCTGTCAAAATCTCAGATGTTAAGTTGTAAATGTCAATTTTCTAAAAAGGTATATAAACTGAATTTTCTAGGATAACATTAACAAAAACTTTGTGAAGGAATTAACTAAAACTTTGTGACTAAATTAAATAATACTTTGTGAAAACTTTGTGAACTGTTAAAAAGAACTTTGTGAACTTTAACATTAAAAGGGGAAATTGAGCTAGAAAACTTAAGTCATTACTTTGTGAAACATAACTTGTAATCTGAAAATTGTTATTGTGGATTTATTTTATAAACCGCAAATAAAAGTGTAGAAACCTTAAAAGACTGTGTAGAACAACTACTCTGTGTACAACAACAATAAACCCGTGTAACACCAGCCGTTCAAATAAGCGCTCACCGCAGAAGAAGAGAATAACAACGCAAAAGTCGTTTACAACAAAAATTGTCTTCATAATAGTAGAAAGCTTGTTATTCTTTCATAGGACTACCAACTTTGAAAGTGGCTATGTAGATATTTATGATAACAAAACACAAGATGTATATTTATTTTCAGACAATGTAACACAGAGTTATGCCAGTGAATGTGTCATGAAGGATGTGGTTGGTATACGTTACGCCTGGAGAGAATCACCCTGTCCGTTCAAGAATTGTGCTGTATATGGAGCTGATAATGGGCTACCCATGTCGCCATTTACTTACCACGGCGAGGCCTTTAAGAGACAGTGGTTTTCTTATAATAAATATGTCGTCAAAATACATTAGTGAAAAGAAAGAATGTGCTGGATTAGCAGAACACGGGGAATGACTAGAGGTTGTTAGTTCTTCATGTATCTTTTGTGATGAATGTACATCTATCATTTAGCCTGTTGATTGTTTATTTTGTTGAAAGCATACATTTTGACTTGATACTATTATTATCCCTTCAAGTATAAAGTGTAGTAATGGTCAGATAAGCCATTGGTGTAGACCCAGATCAGCGTATACATCTACAGAGTCTTATCAGGGTCTACACATTTCACTTTTCAGTTTATAAACTTCTGTAAAATGCATCATACATGCCATTTATAGTTGACAGGCTCAAATTAAAAATACATCATTAAATTCAGTTAGCAGATAAAATGTCAACCCTTTAAGTGCCAAATTAATGTGATAGACTAGCCTGTTGATCAATTTAGGCCCAGTCATTCATTGTTCATTGGTGTCATTTAAAGTTATTTATTAACTGAATTTATTGTCCCATTTGTGAATTTGATTGAAACCATGCCAGTGTGCAAGATGATCTGGGTCTACAGTGATAGCAAATGTAACAAATGCTGTGTTTACCAATTAAAAGGTTAAAAGGGTTCAGAGAAAATCTGATCAAATAGATCTGGAATATACTTTGGTCTGATAATAGAATCTGTTTCCATGCCATGACAATGTGATCTATGCAATTATCAGATTATGGACTTTTTTTATTACATTCCTTGTTTGTTGCTAAAGTGTGTGATATTCTGTAAAATATATAGGTGTTTGTTAACTTTATAAAATTGTTTTTCCTGGTGTAAATGTTTTAACTTGGTGCAAAACAACATTGAATGTTGAACATTTTATGAGATTGAGAATTAAATTGTGCCTCACTAAGGGAAATAGCTTTGATACTATCCCTTTCCTCCATATAATACTCATTTTTACGCATGTGCGACCAGTGTAGATCCAGATCAGCTGTCACATCCATGCCGTCTAATCAGGGTCTGCACTGGTAGCATTTTGATCAGAAATAACCTAACAAATCAAAAAGCTAACAGTTGAGATCCTGATCAGACGGCATGCATGTGCGGCTGATCTGGATCTACACTGTTTGCCCATGCAATAAAGGTGTATCTACAAAGGGCTATTTTTGTCTTTTTCAGATTTTTCTACTTTCATTTTTTACTCATCACTTTTATAATTTTGTCAAACTTATTTTGCATAATAAATATATATTTCTGTAAACTTTATAATACAGTCAAACCTGTTTTTGAAGACCAATCTTGGGAAACCCATACTGTAGTGGTCTTTGAAGGCAGGTGGTTTTTGTTCACAAGTAAACTTGTTCTTTAGATCAGTCAAAGGACCCAGTCCGCTGTGGTCTTTATCCATATGTGTTCTTTGTGTACAGCTGGTCTTTAGCACAGGTTGAACTGTCAGTTTTCTATGCTTAATGTTATGACATCATTATATGGAACTTCTTGAAGACATTTTTTTCCAGGAAGGAGATCATTTACATGTACATGTTGACCATGATTTTTTGTAGTGATACTATGTATAAACCAATATTCATCTGATACGTAATGTATGTTAATAATACTATGCCTTTCACATACTATTAGTTTAACATTGTAATTGCAATCAAAGGAAGTCACAAGGAGAACCAGGCAGTAACACACAAAATTGCATAAAAAACGTTTTCTGCCATATAAAAAATAAACTCTTAACATTTTTGCTAGATAAAATAAAGTCTGCCTTTTAATGTAATTTTAATTGCACTTTTTGCTGGTTATAGATCACTTACTGAATTCTCATAAACTCCTATTGCAGTCTTCCCTCAATTTATGATGTTACTTTTGGGTGAAGCTGCCCTTAAAATCTGTTGTTTTTTTCTGAAATATAACAAAATTGGAGACATAAAAGTTCAGTTTTACTACAGCATGATCATAAAACCATACCATATAGACAATGTATATCCAGAAGTGTATCCAGGCCTGTGAAATGTACCCACTGCATCCCTCGGGTATGAACATGGTATCTGTCACGGATAGGCCGAGGGGGATACTCCGCCCGAACACAAAACTATGAACATTTTTACAATTTATTTATAAAAATAAAATATTTATAAATGAGAAAAAAAATGAAATATTTAAATGAAGATTTCCTTTCACACAGATTTACAATAAGTGAGTGTCCACAGTGTTCAACAAAAGTTCACTCTATCCGACACCAACTGGAAGGTTCACAAAACCCGTAGATGGTAAAGATGTATAACGACACAGCGGGGCACTTTGCTGTCCTTGTATAGGGGTAACAAACCCCAAAAATATATATGTGTAATAACACTTCCCTGACACTGTTGTCTGTCTTTCGGGAAATTTCAATTACCTGTAACTCCCTCTTGCTCTTGCGTTTTGCGCTGCCGCAAGTGGTACCTTCTGCCTTACGCTGAACAGGCCCTATCTCTGGTGGGAATACAGTTTAAGTTGCCAACCGGCAATTACGTAACGTATGCTGTGAGTGACGTGACTACCCCAGCCAATGCTTCGCCCAGTAGAGCTCCAAGGATGTATCACCTGGCCACTCCTGCCTAAGGTTTTAAGCGGCTGCAAATGACAACACATATTCAATACCAAAGTGTACCCCAAACTATGCTATGTAATATCTTACATGTATGAAAATCATTATATCAAAACCCTGAATACATATGAAATGGTAAAATATCTGAATAGATACTGCAACTTGACATGTAGAACATAATATTAATAAGTTTATAGTAACTTAACATTGATTATCATGTGCCTTAGTACAAATACTAGATTTACATCAATTATGGAATAACTGACCTCTGGTTATCCTGAAAACAATTTACCATGATTAAGTTTTGTTTATTAAATTGAAATTCACCTACGCAAAACAAAAACGAAACAAAAAACAACAACAACGTAAGCTGGGATTGAACCCGTAACCTAGCGTTTACAAAGCTGATGCTCTACCACTGAGCTACAGAGGTTTCATAAAACATTACTTAAAAATCAAGTAGAAACTGAAATTAACAATAAAATACTACCAAAAATCTAAGAAATAACAAACAAAACAAGATTAAATTGTACCTCTGGCGTCTGCTTACAAAGTCCTAAATCCACAATAATAGCGTTCATACGCTCTGTAAGAGCACAAATGTTGTACTGCCCAAAAGGTACTGGTGGGCGATCAATTTATGCAAAATATTGCCGCCACACGCATTGCACGAATAAAAGCTGGCTCGGCGAAGTACTCGAGAAAGAAGATTCGTGAACAACCAAATTAAAGATGGATTGGATGAAAATCAACTGGTGATTTTAAGAGGCCGATTATCATGTGTTGAATGGATGATCCTAGCATAACTATCAATAAATATTATAAAAATCCCGTAAGGAACCTCAGTCCAAAAAGATGACAACTTTACTATACAGTTAAGTTCAAAATATATGTTTAATTAATACCCAATGTTTAGTACCTGTGACAGTATCCAACTACATCATTTATTTAATGCTAAAAAACTCATTTTTCATATGAGGCACATGTGTCAGCCAAACATGTAAACAATTTATTTGTATTAAGCTACGCTAAGTTCTCAGAAAACTTGTCTTGGAAAATAGACACAATTTCTATTGTTTATATAAGCATTATTTTCCAAATATTTGTCAATTTGGATGACCCATTATCCAACTGGTTAATTAAACTGTGATCAATATATTAAGACAATAAAATATATCAAGTATAACAATGTAAGTGTTGAAATGCATTAAGTGTCCAAGTTTAACAAAACCTGAAATTTTCATTATTTATGACTGAGCCTTTCAAAC
This sequence comes from Corbicula japonica, assembly GCA_038501625.1. Lineage (NCBI taxonomy): Eukaryota > Metazoa > Mollusca > Bivalvia > Venerida > Cyrenidae > Corbicula > Corbicula japonica. The sequence continues at coordinate 2,508,896 of JAZAYU010000083.1, read as the reverse complement.
AGAACAACATTATGTATTTTAATAAATTCTGTTTTGTTATTCTGTGTAGGGAAGGTAATAGCAACAGCATAGCTATTGAGACTCCAAAGAATATTCTGTCAATAGTGTCACTCATGCATGAAGTAAAGAGCAAAATGAACATCAAACAGTAATGGTGCCTTGTAGGGCTAGTAACTAGCTAGCAACTTCAAAATGCATATAGCAGTAGCATGAAAACCCAATACTGTTGCTATAAGGCATGGCAATAGAGTAGCAATTAGGGAAGGCATTATAGGAGAAATGAGGCAAAGCAATACAAAAGCAAAAATGCAACTTACAATCAATACTTAAGCAATCACACGGCAATACTGTAGCAATGAGGCATGACAATACTGTAGCAACTAGGCATGACAATACTGTAGCAGCTAGGCATGACAATACTGTAGCAGCTAGGCATGAATATACTGTAGCAGCTAGGCATGACAATACTGTAGCAATTAGGCATGACAATACTGTAGCAATTAGGCATGGCAATACTGTAGCAGCTAGGCATGACAATACTGTAGCAGCTAGGCATGACAATAGTGTAGCAATTAGGCATGGCAATACTGTAGCAATTAGGCATGACACTACTGTAGCAATCAGGCATGACAATACTGTAGCAATTAGGCATGACAATACTGTAGCAATTAGGCATGACAATACTGTAGCAATTAGGCATGACAATACTGTGGCAGCTAGGCATGACAATACTGTAGCAATAAGGCATGACAATACTGTAGCAATTAGGCCTGACAATACTGTAGCAATTAGGCATGGCAATACTGTAGCAATTAGGCATGGCAATACTGTAGCAATTAGGCATGACAATACTGTAGCAATTAAGCATGGCAATACTGTAGCAATTAGGCATGGCAATACTGTAGCAATTAAGCATGGCAATACTATGAGGTATGGCAATACTGTAGCAGCTAGGCATGACAATCTGTTGCAATTAGGCATGACAATACTGTAGCAATTAGGCATGACATTACTGTAGCAATTAGGCATGACAATACTGTAGCGATTGGGCATGACAATACTGTAGCAATTAGGCATGACAATACTGTAGCAATTAGGCATGACACTACTGTAGAAATAAGGCATGACAATACTGTAGCAATTAGGCATGTCAATACTGTATCAATTAGGTATGACAATACTGTAGCAGCTAGGCATGACAATACTGTAGCAATTAGGCATGACAATACTGTAGCAATTAAGCATGGCAATACTGTAGCAATTAGGCATAGCAATACTGTAGCAATTAAGCATGGCAGTACTGTAGCAATGAGACATGGCAATACTGTAGCAGCTAGGCATGACAATACTGTAGCAGCTAGGCATGAATATACTGTAGCAATTAAGCATGGCAATTCTGTAGCAATTAGGCATGGCAATACTGTAGCAGCTAGGCATGACAATACTGTAGCAATTAGGCATGACAATACTGTGGCAGCTAGGCATGACAATACTGTAGCAATTAGGCATGACAATACTTTAGCAATTAGGCATAGCAATACTGTAGCAATTAAGCATGGCAATACTGTAGCAATGAGGCATGGCAATACTGTAGCAGCTAGGCATGACAATACTGTAGCAGCTAGGCATGAATATACTGTAGCAATTAAGCATGGCAATTCTGTAGCAATAATGGCATGGCAATACTGTAGCAGCTAGGCATGACAATACTGTAGCAATTAGGCATGACAATACTGTGGCAGCTAGGCATGACAATACTGTAGCAATTAGGCATGACAATACTGTGGCAGCTAGGCATGACAATACTGTAGCAATTAGGCATGACAGTACTGTAGCAATTAGGCATGGAAATACTGTAGCAATTAGGCATGACAATACTGTAGCAATTAGGCATGACAATACTGTAGTGATAAAGCATGACAATACTGTAGCAGCTAGGCATGAATATACTGTAGCAATTAAGCATGGCAATACTGTAGCAATTAGGCATGGCAATACTGTAGCAGCTAGGCATGACAATACTGTAGCAGCAAGGCATGACAATACTGTAGCAATTAAGCATGGCAATACTGTAGCAATTAGGCATGACACTACTGTAGCAATCAGGCATGACAATACTGTTGCAATTAGGCATGACAATACTGTAGCAATTAGGCATGACAATACTGTGGCAGCTAGGCATGACAATACTGTAGCAATTAGGCATGACAATACTGTAGCAATTAGGCCTGACAATACTGTAGCAATTAGGCATGGCAATACTGTAGCAATTAGGCATGGCAATACTGTAGCAATTAGGCATGACAATACTGTAGCAATTTAGCATGGCAATACTGTAGCAATTAGGCATGGCAATACTGTAGCAATGAGGTATGGCAATACTGTAGCAGCTAGGCATGACAATAGTGTAGCAATTAGGCATGACAATACTGTAGCAATAAGGCATGACATTACTGTAGCAATTAGGCATGACAATACTGTAGCGATTGGGCATGACAATACTGTAGCAATTAGGCATGACAATACTGTAGCAATTAGGCATGACAATACTGTAGCAATAAGGCATGACAATACTGTAGCAATTAGGCATGTCAATACTGTAGCAATTAGGTATGACAATACTGTAGCAGCTAGGCATGACAATACTGTAGCAATTAGGCATGACAATACTGTAGCAATTAAGCATGGCAATACTGTTGCAATGAGGCATGGCAATACTGTAGCAGCTAGGCATGAAAATACTATAGCAGCTAGGCATGAATATACTGTAGAAATTAAGCTTGGCAATACTGTAGCAATTAGGCATGGCAATACTGTAGCAGCTAGGCATGACAATACTGTAGCAATTAGGCATGACAATACAGTGGCAGCTAGGCATGATAATACTGTAGCAATTGGGCATGACAATACTGTAGCAATTAGGCATGGAAATACTGTAGCAATTAGGCATGACAATACTGTAGCAATTAGGCATGACAATACTGTAGCGATAAGGCATGACAATACTGTAGCAGCTAGGCATGAATATACTGTAGCAATTAAGCATGGCAATACTGTAGCAATTAGGCATGGCAATACTGTAGCAGCTAGGCATGACAATAATGTAGCAATTAGGCATGACAATACTGTGGCAGCTAGGCATGACAATACTGTAGCAATTAGGCATGGCAATACTGTAGCAGCTAGGCATGAAATACTGTAGCAGCTAGGCATGACAATACTGTAGCAGCTAGGCATGACAATACTGTAGCAATTAAGCATGGCAATACTGTAGCAATTAGGCATGAAAATACTGTAGCAATCAGGCATGACAATACTATAGCAATTAGGCATGACAAAACTGTAGCAATTAGGCATGACAATACTGTAGAAATTAGGCATGACAATACTGTGGCAGCTTGGCATGACAATACTGTAGCAATTAGGCATGACAATACTGTAGCAATTAAGCATGGCAATACTGTAGCAATTAGGCATGGCAATACTGTAGCAATTAAGCATGGCAATACTGTAGCAATGAGGCATGGCAATACTGTAGCAGCTAGGCATGACAAAACTGTAGCAATTAGGCATGACAATACTGTAGCAATTAGGCATGACAATAATGTAGCAATTAGGCATGCCAATACTGTAGCGATTGAGCATGACAATACTGTAGCAATTAGGCATGACAATACTGTAGCAATTAGGCATGACACTACTGTAGCAATAAGGCATGACAATACTGTATCAATTAGGCATGACAATACTGTATCAATTAGGCATGACAATACTGTAGCAGCTAGGCATGACAATACTGTAGCAATTAGGCATGACAATACTGTAGCAATTTAGCATGGCAATACTGTAGCAATTAGGCATAGCAATACTGTACCAATTAAGCATGGCAATACTGTAGCAATGAGGCATGGCAATACTGTAGCAGCTAGGCAAAACAATACTGTAGCAGCTAGGCATGAATATACTGTAGCAATTAAGCATGGCAATACTGTAGCAATTAGGCATGGCAATACTGTAGCAGCTAGGCATGACAATACTGTAGCAATTAGGCATGATAATACTGTGGCAGCTAGGCATGACAATACTGTAGCAATTAGGCATGGAAATACTGTAGCAATTAGGCATGACAATACTGTAGCAATTAGGCATGACAATACTGTAGCGATAAGGCATGACAATACTGTAGCGATTGGGCATGACAATACTGTAGCAATTAGGCATGACAATACTGTAGCAATTAGGCATGGCAATACTGTGGCAGCTAGGCATGACAATACTGTAGCAATTAGGCATGGCAATACTGTAGCAATTAGGCATGACAATACTGTAGCAGCTAGGCATGATAATACTGTAGCAACTAGGCATGACAATACTGTAGCAGCTAGGCATGCCAATACAGTAGCAATTAGGCATGACAACACTGTAGCAGCTAGGCATGACAAAAATGTAGCAATTAGGCATGACATTACTGTAGCAATTAGGCATGACAACACTGTAGTAGCTAAGCATGACAATACTGTAGCAATTAGGCATGGCAATACTGTAGCAATAAGGCATGACAATACTGTAGCAGCTAGGCATGACAATACTGTAGCAATTAGGCATGACAATACTGTAGCAGCTAGGCATGACAATACTGTAACAGCTAGGCATGACAATACTGTAGCAGCTAGGCATGACAATACTGTAGCAATTAGGCATGACAATACTGTAGCAATTATGCATGACATTACTGTAGCAATTATGCATGACAATACTGTAGCAATTAGGCATGACAATACTGTAGCAATTATGCATGACAATACTGTAGCAGCTAGGCATGACAATACTGTAGCAATTAGGCATGACAATACTGTAGCAATTACACATGACAATACTGTGGCAGGTATGACAAAACTGTAGCAGCTAGGCATGACAATACTGTAGCAATAAGGCATGACAATACTCTAGCAATTATGCATGACAATAGTGTACCAGGCTTGACAATACTGTAGCAGCTAGGCTTGACAATACTGTAGCAATTAGGCATGACAATACTGTAGCAACTAAGCATGACAATACTGTAGCAGCTAGGCATGACAATACTGTAGCAATTAGGCATGACAATACTGTAGCAATAAGGCATGACAATACTGTAGCAATTACGCATGACAATACTGTGGCAGGCATCACAATACTGTAGCAGCTTGGCAAGACAATACTGTAGCAATTATGCATGACAATACTGTAGCAGGCATGACAAAACTGTAGCAGCTAGGCATGACAATACTGTAGCAATTAGGCATGACAACACTGTAGCAGCTAGGCATGACAATACTGTAGCAATTAGGCAAGACAATACTGTAGCAATTAGGCATGACAATACTGTAGCAATTAGGCATGACAATACTGTAGCAGCTAGGCATGACAATACTGTAGCAATTAGGCATGACAATACTGACAATACTGTAGCAATTAGGCATGACAATACTGTAGCAATTAGGCATGACAATATTGTAGCAATTAGGCATGACAATACTGTAGCAATTAGGCATGACAATACTGTAGCAGCTAGGCATGACAATACTGTAGCAATTAGGCATGACAATACTGTAGCAATTAGGCATGACAATACTGTAGCAATTATGCATGACAATACTGTAGCAGGCATGACAATACTGTAGCAGGCATGACAATACTGTAGCAGCTAGGCATGACAATACTGTAGCAATTAGGCATGACAATACTGTAGCAGCTAGGCATGACAATACTGTAGCAGCTAGGCATGACAATACTGTAGCAGCTAGGCATGACAATACTGTAGCAATTAGGCATGACAATACTGTAGCAATTAGGCATGACAATATTGTAGCAATTAGGCATGACAATACTGTAGCAATTAGGCATGACAATACTGTAGCAATTAGGCATGACAATACTGTAGCAACTAGGCATGGCAATACTGTAGCAACTAGGCATGACAATACTGTAGCAATTAGGCATGACAATACTGTAGCAATTAGACATGGCAATACTGTAGCAACTAGGCATGACAATACTGTAGCAGTTAGGCATGACAATACTGTAGGAATTAGGCATGACAATACTGTAGCAGCTAGGCATGACAATACTGTAGCAATAAGGCATGACAATACTGTAGCAATTAGGCATGACAATACTGTTGCAATTAGGCATGGCAATACTGTAGCAATTAGGCATGGCAATACTGTAGCAGCTACGTATGACAATACTGTAGCAACTAGGCATGGCAATACTGTAGCAACTAGACATGACAATACTGTAGCAACTAGGCATGACAATACTGTAGCAATTAGGCATGGCAATACTGTAGCAATTAGGCATGACAATACTGTAGCAACTAGGCATGACAATACTGTAGCAATTAGGCATGACAATACTGTAGCAATTAGGCATGACAATACTGTGGCAATTAGCAATTAGGCATGACAATACTGTAGCAACTAGGCATGGCAATACTGTAGCAATTAGGCATGACAATACTGTAGCAGCTGGGCATGACAATACTGTAGCAATTAGGCATGACAATACTGTAGCAATTAGGCATGACAATACTGTAGCAGCTAGGCATGACAATACTGTAGCAGCTAGGCATGACAATACTGTAGCAATTAGGCATGACAATACTGTAGCAATTAGGCATGACAATATTGTAGCAATTAGGCATGACAATACTGTAGCAATTAGGCATGACAATACTGTAGCAATTAGGCATGACAATACTGTAGCAACTAGGCATGGCAATACTGTAGCAACTAGGCATGACAATACTGTAGCAATTAGGCATGACAATACTGTAGCAATTAGACATGGCAATACTGTAGCAACTAGGCATGACAATACTGTAGCAGTTAGGCATGACAATACTGTAGGAATTAGGCATGACAATACTGTAGCAGCTAGGCATGACAATACTGTAGCAATAAGGCATGACAATACTGTAGCAATAAGGCATGACAATACTTTTGCAATTAGGCATGGCAATACTGTAGCAATTAGGCATGACAATACTGTAGCAGCTACGCATGACAATACTGTAGCAACTAGGCATGACAATACTGTAGCAATTAGCCATGACAATACTGTAGCAGCTAGGCATGACAATACTGTAGCAATTAGGCATGACAATACTGTAGCAATTACGCATGAGAATACTGTGGCAGGCATGACAAAACTGTAGCAGTTAGGCATGACAATACTGTAGCAATTAGGCATGACAATACTGTAGCAATTAGGCATGACAATGCTGTAGCAAATAAGCATGACAATACTGTAGCAATTAGGCATGACAATACTGTTGCAATTAGGCATGAAAATGCAAATTTAACGTAATTTGTTAGAAAGATTCTTACACTTTAAACAATGCAATAATGTATTATGATCACTTCGTCTTTTTAACTTTTACATTGAATAATAATTAAGTAAACAAACTGTATAAAACGGCACATATTTTTGTACATCTGTTTTTTGTTTCAATTTGCAATCCTTTTATGTTTTGACAAGTGGGTTTTCTGTTTCTAATTTAAACCATTTAAAGCGTTGTAAATTGATACTTGCTACATGTTAGAAGAGAAATGCTCGGCAAAGTCATTAATATTGCTTAAATGTACTTTATTTCTAACGTCTTGTACTCGAGCGATCTCGGTTTTCGTTCTTTTGCTTTCTAACTTGTCAAGATAATTGTACCCTGCCAAAATGATGATTCATTTAACTTACAAATTACGGAATTCGTTTTCTGTACTGTAAAAACTAGAGGCACTTACTTCGCGTGACATTGTATTATTTCCTTCTTGAAAGGCAACCGAAACGATTATTGAAGAAACACTAGCAAGGCATCATCAAACGAATTTGTTTAATGAACTGTTGATATATTCTCTATTTCTCTGCAAAACTCGATTAATTACACGGTAGATTCGACAATTACAATTCTTGTTTAAACGACACAGAAACTGGGGTAAATATTAAAGTCACTTTAAAGAAATATTTTAAATATTAATTCCCCCTTTTCCATGGTTACCTATCCCATATGCGATCTAACCAGGATCTAAACTGTTCCCTGTTTTATTCAGTAGATTATTTCTGATCAATAGTTTAGATCCAGAATTCCCGATCAGTGGAGTGCAGGCGGATCCGGATCTACACCGGCGCATGTAGGATATCAGTCGTATTATTGAAGTAAAAGATAAATCAGTATTCGTTTTATTACAAACTGCAAGACACGTCAGGGAGCACCGACTGTCACGATTCCGACTATTAAAAAGACAGTATTCATCCTCAATTCCTTTTTGTGCTCCAACGCCAACGATGATAAACCAGTCTATAACTACATTCAGCTTGCTGGTTGAACTACGAACCACTCAAAAGCTAGAGTTTTGCGACTGATCTCCAGTCTTAGAATTATGATATAGAGTATAAACCCGTCTCCAATCTCAAACAGCTGATTGGTTTCAACCAGTCTCTACGGGCCAGTCAAAATCTAGAGTTTCGAAACAGGTCTCCACTCTTCGTTTTATTTTCAAAGGCACTGATCGGCGAGGATAAAGCTGTGTTCACGCTCATCTCAATTTAAGCACAAGTAGTTTTTTCGACTTGATGGCATTATACAAAATGAATGTCTAAACTGATTTGTAATCATGTATACTCTCTGAAGGATTCGATATTTGATGGTTTTCATTTGGGTATGTAAAACAGTTGGGTTGTTTAAAGTGTGTGAAGCCCGAAAGGCTTTACACTGAAGTTTTAGCTTTGGCAAAGGACCCATCATCATTAATGTGAGATTTCAATGCTTGAGCAATATTTGACTATATCAGGGGGTTCAGCCTAAATGGTGGCTGACGTACTTTAAGCGAGGAATTTGGTGGCTGATTTCCAATATGGCGGAAAAAATCGGGAAAGTTTGATACCTGTTGGAATATTTTCATACGGTAAGCACACTATAATCAAATATTTCCTTTAATGACATATCCCATTCGGATCTGCAATGTTAACGATTGACTCGGTTTTTTATTTGAGCTTCATAGCTGTCCTAACGAAAAAGTTATTGAAACAAAACCTTGCAAGGTTTGTTGTGTTTTTTTTTGTTTTCCCTCGCGAAAATCTGTTGTTTTCTTCAAAATTTGCTAGACACATGTCCCTATGAAGCATGTTTACGCTCAAATATGTCCAAAATGGATTGTTTTAATTTTCTGGAAAAATATGTTCATGAGAAAACGTTCTATCGCCAAAAAATTTAGGTTTAAGCTCAATTCTTGTGGCTGATGTACTATTAAGTCATTTTTGGTGGCTGATGTTTAGTAATCTCCTACACAGAGCCATACCGTTCCGTACTCCCGCTTACACAAAACGAAAAACATATTGTGTCGAGACAAAACTAGGCTCTTTGGTGCATTTTTGCACAAAAATGCTGGGCTTAATGTATTTATCTATCATGTACTCGGCCTCAACTATTAGGTGTACCAGGCTAGATATTGACAAATATAGATGAGCGAGATGAGCTATGTTTAAGTTTTCTCTGTTTTCTTTTTTTTATTATTACAAAAATATCTGAATGCAGTTCGACTGCGAATGTATTTATATTATGTTGTTGTTGTTTTGCATTTTCCCGTGGTTGAAGAAACACCAGAAATATCTGATTTTCCGACAAACAATGTGGAAGAAAATGAGCGCCCTCTCGATTGGTAGTCCGATGCGCTACCACTGAGCCATTGGGTCTTGTACTTGTTTTTATGTTTTCACCTCAGATTTTTGAACTTCCAAAGCGCTCTTTTGTTGTGTCAAAACCCAAGATGCGAGCGTATAAATCTTGTTGGTTTGATGGCTTCCTATTTATTTTATGCGTTTTAGTGAATTATAGAATTTTCAAGGTGAAATTAAAGTGGTATTTCACTGTTTTTTTCACGTTGGTACCCAAACACACATAACATTCCTTATGAGAAAGTTTAGAAAACAGGCTCAAGTTTGAATATATAACGTCATGACGTCACGTGATAATCAAACGTTTTGGCGCCATTTCATGCAATTTTTCTGTCGAATTCGCACAAATTATGCACTAAAAGCATAAAATAAAAAGAAACTTTATTTTTACCAGTGAAAGATAGAAATATATTTCACTCGTGAACTCTGGAATTATGTATTTTCACTCGTGGCATCGCCACTCGTGAAAATACGAATTCCGGAGCTCACTCGGTGAAATATGTTTCTATCTTACACTGGTAAAAACAAATATCCGTTATAATATTATCTTCATTAGTTATGAACATTACATTTGATATTTTATTCATAATCACTAAATCAAAGAGAATGTTAAACACTACCGTTAAAACACTGCTTCTTCTCAAAGATTTTGATAAACTGACCTAGTTTAAGCGTGTTACGCGCAAAAACTGCCCTCTTTTTCATATCTATTTCTCTGTCCTTTTGAAATCCAAGCATTATCATTTGAACTTTAACTTTTTAAATTATATTACTAAATTGCGCCGCCCCAATATTCAAAACTTACCTACGCCCCTGAAGGTGTGGGACGTACGAACAGACGGACGAGTGCAACTCTTTATGCCTCTAACTTATAAAAAATATTTAAAAAAAAACATAAAAAAACAAGTACAAGGCCCAATGGCTCAGTGGTAGCGCATCGGACTACCAACGAGAGGGCGCTCATTTTCTTCCACATTGTTTGTCGGAAAATCAGATATTTCTGGTGTTTCTTCAACCACGGGAAAATGCAAAACAACAACAACATAATATAAATGCATTCGCAGTCGAACTGCATTCAGATATTTTCGTTATAATATAAAAAGAAAACAGAGAAAATTAAAAACATAGCTCATCTCGCTCATCTATATTTGTCAATATCTAGCCTGGTACACCTAAAAGTTTATAGATAAATACATTAAGCCCAGCATTTTTGTGCAAAAATGCACCAAAGAGCCTAGTTTTGTCTCGACACAATACGTTTATCGTTTTGTGCAAGCGGGAGTACGGAACGGTATGGCTCTGTGTAGGAGATTACTTAACATCAGCCACCAAAAATGACTTAATAGTACATCAGCCACAAGAATTGAGCTTTAACCTTAATTTTTTGGCGATAGAACGTTTTCTCATGAACATATTTTTCCAGAAAATTAAAACAATCCATTTTGGACATATTTTGGCGAAAACATGCTTTATATGGAAATGTGTCTAGTAGATTTTGAAGAAAACAACAGATTTTCGCGAGGGAAACAAAAAAACCACAACAAACCTTGCAAGGTTTAGTTTCAATAACTTTTTTGTTAGGACAGCTATGAAGCTCAAATAAAAAACCGAGTCAAGCGTTAACATTGCAGATCCGAATGGGATATATCATTAAACGAAATATTTGAAAATAGTGTGCTTACCGTGTGAAAATATTCCAACAGGTATCAAACTTTCCCGATTTTTTCTCCGCCATATTGGAAATCAGCCTCCAAATTCCTCGCTTGAAGTACGTCAGCCACCATTTAGGCTGAAACCCCTGTATATGTTGGGATACCGGTGTATGTTACGGTGTATTACAACCAATGAGATGCTTGGGATTGGAGACTTATGTTTGACATTTGATTGGTTGAATGAAACAAGCGATTGCGGGATTGAGATAAGTGATGTTCTCCAGTTTCAGTCTAACAGCATTCGGTTCAGAATATTGTTTAATTGACATAATATTGGTTGATCAACTGATCTGTGGAAAAAACACTCTGCTGTTTACTTCGGATGAGCGGATTGAAATCAATATCATGTTTCAACAGCCGGGTGTTTATAAATTACCTATCCAGTTGTTACATTTTACTCCTCCTGTTATAATTTGTGATCAGCATCCTAAAGAAGAAGCCGTGTGCAAACTTCTACAGGTATTTTTACCATTTGGGAGGAGTGCCGTGTGCAAAGTTTTGAAAAGTTTATTTGGAGGCTGGGCTGAATACGATCGAGGCTAAGTGGCTTCTAATTTGGATAACAGTTTAATTAAGGTCAGTACTTTCAAATCATTTAAGTTGTTGCTGAAAAAACCCACAAAACATAAGAAACTAATTTACTTCTATTCACTTTATTTTGTTAAAAGTTCTTTAAATCTTGTTACGAATATTGTCACGTTAAAGGCGATTAAAAACTTTGTAAAGAGTTTAAATAATAGTTTCATATGATACAGGGCGGTATAATTACAGGTCTCTGTTTCCGAAGGACTAATTAAAAGACAATTAACCGTATTTAAAGACATAAAACACAGCACCATGTAAAAGACATGGGAAGGATATCATAATAGAACGGTATTAAATATGGACTTTAAAAACACAATGATGGGTAACCGTATAATAAGGATTCCTTTTTATATAAGTATATAAAATACAATTTACAAAAACCGCACACACAATAATTACAGAATACCGTATCAGCAATTGAGTATACAGTTCAATTACACTATGCCTAGGAAGACAAAACTTGCAGGTACCAACGTAGACATAGAAAAATACGACACCAATTACTGGCCTTAGTTTAAAGAGTTACAAGACAAACGCTGTTTTACGACTTATAAAAGTAATAGAGGATAATGTGGCCGAATTAATTACGACAAATATAAAGTAAACAACTCTGCAGGTCTTTTTCTGCTTTGTGCTTAGAATGTAATTCAACCTGTTAAAAAAACACACAACATAATTATGGGACGTTTGTGTATTAAAGTTATACATAGGTGAGTAATTTTCTGTTGGCATGGATATTCCATTTTTTTTTACACTACACCTTTAAAACTGAAAGCATGTATGCGCTATGTACAAACCCACATACCGCACTTAAAGTGCGTTGAAAGCGATATGTTATGGTTCCTTATACTTCAAACCTGATAAGATACAGGGATGGTTTGTGAATGAGTCAGGTATAATATTCCGTTAATGATTTCTAGGTTTGATATGTTTTATTCATTCTCTGCTGATAAGCCGCAACTGGCTGGTTAGAACTCGAATGAGAGATAGCGAATTCCAGATATTAACTTTATGGTTTCAAACGCATTATACCTGTAAAACAAATATTGATCATTTTAATGTTATAATCGCGGGTATTTAATTTATAAAACTCTATTTCTCACCAAGGAACATGATACATATTGCTGTCGGTAGCGGGTTCGGTGTTTAGGCTGCTTCATTGCGCATGCCCCTACTTCAGTAGACGAGCCAAGTGTGAATCTCGAGGCGGAAGCCTGATTATAATAGTAGACTATAACAAAGTGTCGAATGGCGTATTTTTGCTTTCGGTGGGTAAGTTGCCACGGTTGGCTATGAACACAGTTCGGCTGAATCTAAAACGGCTGGGAGTAACAAAATGGGTATACTAAACGGTATCTTTGTTATCAAATCACCTAGTCGCCGATAAGTAGACTTGCTCAAATATAGAGAAAAGGAAAGCCTGAATTAACGGTCTATCTGTTAAAATATCTCATGAACTTGCTATCCTTCAAACTTAATAGCGCTTTCTTCGTAATTTGTTGAGACTTCCAACACTATCTGTCTTGTATGATGAATCATAAATAGCACCATACCTTCGATTTTCCTACATTATATGCCAGTAATCGTTTTCAGGTAAAGATATAAATTCCTAGAGACAAGAGGCGAGAAGCACTCTTGTTTGTTTGTAGGTTCTATGTCGAAAGGTGTGCGAGCAAGCGATTGTGGTGTATTGTAAGCGGTGTCTGCATAATTGATTAAAACAGTTAATTTTCTCTGCGGCACTGTTCATGGCAAACGTTTGTAATGAACTTTTGTGAAGAACCCGGCGTAATGTTTATTTATTGCACCTGTTTTACTTTTTAAATGTGGACATCGATTTATATAATCCAAATTAATTTAGACAACAAACACAAATATAAGATTATTATTGTTAATGTCAATGCTTTTGATGTTAATTTATAGGTTAGTGTTTATTAATGATCATTTACATATATAATTAAGGGCTTACCACACACCTCCCAACCACGTTCATCGATAAAAAGAAAATTAGCAAAATCTCAATAATGGCAAAATGCCGTTCAATGAACTTTGTACAAATGAATGTTACTAATGTATCTTTATTTTGAATACAGTAAGACACGTTAGAAAAGTAAAGAAAAAAATAGACCTAAAACTTCCTTAAAATTCTATTACCATAAATTCACAAAAACTAAGCGATGCAAAACATAATTTTAAAATCCCACGTGAGTGCAATGTTACTGACAGACAAGAAAATGTTGTGTACTTTGTATAAAACTTTCAACTAATAAAAGAGAAATCGGTGATTGTCATCCGTTTACGCGACCAGGAAGCGACCAGGAAATTGAAGGTCAAACACACTTTTACTAATATCTCGTAAAGTTTACAAATGTAAATCACGAGGACACAATAAATTGTTGTCAGTATCATATCTCTTATGTGGGCATTTAAAATGATGTTTTGTGTTGTTTAGTTTTTGTGAGTTTAAGTAAATAGAAATTGAGGGAATTTTTAGATATCGCTATTTTTCTTTACTGTTCTCACGTGTCTTACCATATGCAAAATAAAGATACATTAATAACATACATTTGTGTAAAGTTTCATTGAACAGCAGTTTTCCATTATTGAGATTTTGATAATTTTCATTTTATCGATGAACGTGGTTGGGATGAGTGTGGTAAGCCCTTAAATCATCCAGCGAGCGGCTCAACCGATTTATTTTTGTAAATGCGCATCAAGTATATGTAAGTGTTTATTAAATAGAATATACACAATCAAATTCTACGTAAACTTTATACTCATTATAAGAGACTCTAGTTATTAAATTAAAGAGAGTTAAAGAGTATACAGTTTACAAAGAGAAATAACTGACTTCACTTTTTGAAGATTTTATGCATTTGCAAAATTAAATCTATCGCGCGGCTGCGAAATGCTTGGAATGCTTGTCGACATAATATAATTTCACCAAATAAATACTTTATAGTTAAAATGATACTTTTGTAAAAAAAAAAACTGTTGGTTTATTGGTTTGTTTATGTCATAACCTCCTCTCCATCAAAACCATCGTTGATTTGTAGAATATTGTTGATCTTCTGTTGGTTGTATGATTATTGAACATTTCAGGTCGTGATCAGATCTCGACATGCCTTTCAAGCCCCCGGAGCAGCCGTTGTGCCCGTTGTGTGGCAAGGCGGTGTACGCTGCAGAGGAGAGACTTGCTGGCGGCAAGAAGTGGCACAAGTTCTGCTTCAAATGTGGTCAGTGAACATAGTCAACTTAGCTTATATTGGTTCGATATTCATATTTTATTAGATAAAATGGAAAGATATACAGGACTGAGCTCGCCACAAAGTGCCGACAAAACAAGATAACGGTCAAAACTGCACACACAGTGTCCATATTTACGGTCAATATTCCCCATACTCTGGCCATGGGTTATACTGTGAGGATCTACTTGGCCCTAGTATATTGTAACGGTAAGATCTGCCAGTGTCCCATAGGGAATATTGCCTTTACTATAGAGAAAAACATTAACAGGTTACTGTCTTGTCAGGCCAGTCGAATAACTTCTTAATACTACACAAATGCGGATTATTGTGGCCCTGCTTATATTGTAACGGTCAATATAACCCGAAGAGTGGCCCTGCTTATATTGTAACGGTCAATATAACCCGCAAAGTGGCCCTGCTTATATTGTAACGGTCAATATAACCCGCAAAGTGGCCCTGCTTATATTGTAACGGTCAATATAACCCGCAAAGTGGCCCTGCTTATATTGTAACGGTCAATATAACCCGCAAAGTGGCCCTGCTTATATTGTAACGGTCAATATAACCCGCAAAGTGGCCCTGCTTATATTGTTACGGTCAATATAACCCGCAAAGTGGCCCTGCTTATATTGTAACGGTCAGTATAACCCGCAAAGTGGCCCTGCTTATATTGTAACGGTCAATATAACCCGCAAAGTGGCCCTGCTTGTATTGTAACGGTCAATATAACCCGCAAAGTGGCCCTGCTTATATTGTAACGGTCAATATAACCCGTAGAGTGGCCCTGCTTATATTGTAATGGTCAATATAACCCGCAAAGTGGCCCTGCTTATATTGTAATGGTTAACATTGCCCCTACAGGGGCCCTGTTTATATTGCATAGGTCCGCACTGTCCCTACAATGGCCATGCATAATGGCCCTGCTTATAATGTAATAGTCAGTATGCCCATACAGTGACCCTGCTTATAATGCAATGGTTAATATTGCCCGTATAATCGCCCTGTTTATAATGCAATGGTAAGTATTGTCCGTACAGTGGCCCTGCTTATATTGAAATGGTCAGTATTGCCTGAACAGCGGCCCTGCTTATATTGCAATGAGCAGTATTGCCCAGACAATGGCCTTGTTATATTGCATTGGTCAATATTGTCAGTTCAGTTGCCTTGCTTTTATTGCAATGGTCAGCATTGTCTATACAGTTGCTCTTTTTATATTACAACGGTCAGTATTGTCTGTACATTTGCCCGCTCATACTGTAATAATCAGTATTGCCCGTAATAAAAGCTATTTAAGCTCTCGGGCCAATATTGCTCTTCCGGGCAGATGTCACCTCCCGGCCCTTGAACACCGGTTAAAAACCTCTTAGTATTGCATGTAGTGTGGCCCAGCTTATATTGCAAATGTCAATATCGTAATAAAGTGGCATTCTTATATTGCAATCGTCAGTATTGGGTGTACAATAGCTATGTTTATATTGCAATCGTCAGTATTGGGTGTACAATAGCTATGTTTATATTGCAATGTCAGTATTGCCTGTGATGTTGCCATATTTCAATAGTCAGTTTTGCTTGTGAAGTGGCCCTGTTGATATTTCAATGGTCATAATTGCCGGTAAATTAGCCCTGTTAGTATTGCAATGGTTAGTATTGCCTTTACAGTGGCCCTACATATATTAAAAATACAGTATTGTCCGTACAGTGGCTGTGGTGATATTGTAACGGACAATTATGCCCTTACAGTTGTTCTATTTATATTGTGATGAACATTATAACCCATTAAGTGACCCGTGCTATACTGTTAACATTTCTCTTACAGTGGGCCATGTTTAACTTATTTTGACGATATCGTAGATCTCGAGAACTGTGTACATTCCGACATAATTGAGTAAATATTTTGGCACTGATTCATTCAAGCTGTTTTGAATTATATTCTTGTTGTCTGCTTCCAAAAGCATATAAATTTGAAACTTATTATAGAATTGCGGTTGGCTGATTAGCAGTCGGGCCTCAACAATTCAGGGAATAAATTAACAGCTGTTTTACAGTTACTTGTTTTCCTCATGCCTTATCCCCCACATTCCATCAACGAAAATGTCTGTTTGATAATAGAAATATCTCTTGCCTTCTGGGGAATTCGATGAGTATTTCAAAAGTTAAGGTTTGATACAATGGATTGTTAGTTTGAGAAATTTATCCTCTCATGGAAATGTTTACCCCGTAATTTCGTGTAAAAATCCGATATTAATTAACATGTGACTTCGCTAAAGTATAATCTTTTGCACTAAACAAACTATAACTGAATTATTCTAGACAATATCATTTTTCATTGCTACATTTTTATTTCTCCTGGCGTCTGTTCTAGAAAAATTAATTGAAAATTCAAACAAGTTTTCGTACACCAGTGAGCTATTAACGAAGTTCCGACTGATACTCGTGTCTGAATATAATATTGAAATGTGTATAAATATGTTTTTTTGGAAGATTAACAATTCTGTTTTGAACTCATCTGTTCTAGAGTTAGATATTGTGATGGGTGACTGTATCAGAAACCGCTGGCTCGATTTTAAAATAATTTAACTGAAATGTTCCCTACGGAAAGGTGGCGATTTGTAAATAACATGTCTGACAGTGGGGTGAGGGGACGGGGCTACTTTTAAACTATCTTCTAATGAGAAACTGCTGGTCCGATCTTAAAATAATTAAACTGAAATGTTCCTAACATGGCCATTTAACAAATCATTTAATCCATGTTGGTTCGTAAAAAAACTTTGCCTACATGGGGCGGGTCTGGTTTTGAATATAGGGAAAAAAGAAGAAAATCTTCTTGTAGGAAACATCTGGCCTATTTTTCAATACTCTGCTTTTTGTTCTGTCTTTATTGCCATGTTTCCAAGTTGAGCAATATAGGAACATCGGCCATTTTGTTTGTATATTTTGAAATTACTCCGTTTTTTACAGACGTTAATTTAATTTATTGATTTTTTGTTATACAAAATCATTCCCATTGAAACTGCAGTCTTGCATGTAGATGCTATAATTTATATGGCTGCGACCTCCCAAATTATGTTGATATGGCAGATGAATGTTCACTCTAGTGAATAAATCAATTATTCTCTAATGTTCTATACATCACATAATAAACAACAACACCATATTTAGGAATAAGGTTTCGTATTTGCCACTACATATACACAATAAAATTAATGCCGCTTTTTCTGGAAATGTGCGCTTGTTTACATCTGGTTCTGTCAACTTAAGGCTGAAAATTTCGTTGTATTCTATTAAGAGACTAAAACAGAATTAAATATAATATTCTCAACAATGTTAAAATGAAGCATCTTCAATAAATGTATTTCAGCACATAAAGGATTAATTAAGGATCGGCATAAAACGGTCATAGCTGGGTTAGACTAATACAATGTATTTATTAAATAGCATAATATGCAAACATCCATAAGAATTATTGAATATGAATTGACGCTCTATCTTGCTCGTCTACGAACGCAAGAATTTTATGATATTAAACAATCGTATAAAATACTACAATTAAAAAAATCAAATAACATATGGAATTCGCGATCAAGTTACCTCCCTTTTAGAAGAATATAATCCCCAAAGCTGTGATTTCGTCAACAAGTTACCTCCATTTGAAAAGTGTAATCTCAACACCAACGAGTTACCTCGTTTTAAAAGGTATATTGTCACCAATGCTGGGAGTTCGCCAACGAGTTACCTCCCTTTTATACCCAATGTTCAAACTAGTGATGAGAATCGGACGGCTGAAGTGGAATCGATTAATCGGTCCGATTCTCATACCTGTCCGATCCAATTAATCGGATTGAATCGGAATCAGAAGTCTTCAATGTACTACAGTGTACATTTTGTACCAAAAGCACACCTGTCTCAATACTTTCATATTATTATAGGACTACTTTTATTATTTAAGTTTACAAGATTAATGACACAACTGCTTTTTGTACTGTATTGACCTGTTCTGTTGTTTTTTTCAGGTAATAAGAGCCTCAAACTTTTTTTTTCGAAGATGTGAACATAATTATTATTTAGCTCGTCAAAAATAAAACCCGAAAATTTTTCACAATTCTAAAATGTGGGTGGGGTACCTTTGTTGCTGTAATAAGTCTTGAAGCATATTCAGTTCTACAGGTAGCTTTGGATGTGTCGATGTTTTCCTTAACTGGCGCCAAACCCCGACACCCTGGTTTCATATAAAAACCAAAATATCGCCAATCATCTGATGCTGTATTAACAGGGCTTTTGAAAAGTTGATTATTATTTCGATCACGGACAGGCCATGTTTTCTCTACGTTTAAGAGCAGTTATATCTCAAAGAAGTAACACAAAGAAGATTTAAGCGCGAAAAGATATACACTGGACTGTCGCCGTGTTGGGGAATCTGTCAATTGTCTTCAAAGTGGGTTTAACTTGTTAACAGAATTAGCGACTAGAATCGATTCTCTGTAGTCAGAATCGATGTCGCCGACTTTGAAACTTCAGCGACAATTACTCGATTATCGGCGACAATCGGAACATCACTAGTTCAAACGTCGTCTGTACCGTCGCCAGTTATAGATGATTAAGACAGCCAAACTTACTAATTATATTCTCAACAATTTTAAACATGTTAAAATGAAGCATCTTCAATCAACTTGTACAATATTCTTAACACTTTTAATCATTTTAAAACGCACGTTGTTTTAACAAATTTCTTAAGATCTAAATCTGGTTATATATTCTTAAAAATTGCGACTTTTATTTTAAAGTACAAAATCACAGACACCTCTACAAAGGCAGACCCGACGGGTGGGTGGGTGGGTCATGACACAAATATGTATATCTCAAACGAGAATAATTTTATATTCGCCACCAGTAGATACCAATCGGAGATATCTTCAAGAAATTAGAAGCAACTTACTCTTTTTTGCACAATTACATTTTAAAAATCGTTTAAACCTCGATTTTTTATGTACATGAAATTTAAAATTCAATCAACATATTTATTTCTGTTTTAGGCATGTGCAGCAAAATGTTGGATTCTACAACTTGCGCCGAACATGAGGGGATGATATACTGTAAGGGTTGCCATGGAAAGAAGTTTGGACCCAAGGGATATGGATTCGGACAGGGGGCCGGGACCCTGAGTACTGAAACGGGCGAACAGTTCGGCAATTCCCAAGGCCAAATGAGGTATATTTTGAGCAGTTCGACCATTCACAAGGCCAAATTAGCTATATTGTATACAATATGGTAATACAAACGGCCAAGTATGGTTAAGTGTGAACAGATAGGACAATACGTGTACGTTATATGTTGTAAAGTGTAGAACGCATAAAACATATTATTGTCTTACTAGACACGTATACTGTCTTACTTTGGCATATTCACCATGACCTAGCGCCTTTTCAGTGGAAAATGTCCGAAAATCAACCTTTTATTTCAGACTGACCTGGGATTGAACCGTGCCTGCACACTTACTAACATGCTTTAACAACTTTAAACCTTACTGCCGCTGAATTTAGCGAAAGACTATTGTAATTAGACCTCTGGGACATTAAATAAACAACTGACGTGAACATTTCAATAATTCTGACAATGCCTTATTTAGTGTTCTCAAGGAACTATTTGAGAGGAAGCAATACACCATGTACTATACTAATTATTCATATAAATGAAGAGATAGAAGCGTGTGCGGAAATGTCTCTATTATTTGTCGAAATCGAATGACAGTTCAAATCAAAAATGAAAACTTTCTTCCGAACAGGGCACTGTTTAATGCAACATTCAGCTAGACAGTGTAATACAATCTATTAAGCCTCTGACAGACACTTAAATGCAACGTTCAGCAAGACAGTGCAATACAATCTATTAAGCCTCTGACAGACACTTTAATGCAACGTTCAGCAAGACAGTGCAATACAATCTATTAAGCCTCTGACAGACACTTTAATGCAACGTTCAGCAAGACAGTGCAATACAATCTATTAAGCCTCTGACAGACACTTTAATGCAACGTTCAGCAAGACAGTGCAATACAATCTATTAAGCCTCTGACAGACACTTTAATGCAACGTTCAGCAAGACAGTGCAATACAATCTATTAAGCCTCTCACAGACACTTTAACACAGTTAATAGAAGTTTGAAATAAGACTGCTGCAAAGTTTCAATGATATGTTGCATTCAACCATCTTTTGATAGAACTGTTGTACTGAAAACAATTGAAAAGCTAATTTCAGTATGCCGGCCTTCTTGTCTACCGAGACTCAGCCTAACTGGGCCATATCAGGCGAAACTGTGTCTTCGAGAAGTTACTGTCGTGCCTTTAAATCCCTTCAAACATTACACAGACGACATTGATGATTATTGTATGCATTTCGCTGGAATAAATATACAATGCATGCAAAATTTATAACAAATTTTCAATCTCCCGAAAACCGCTAAACTATCAGGATGTTACTCCCCACTTCAGTGATATTGCAAAATCATGTATCACACTTTTAAGGAATTTCCTTTAATTTGATTTAAACAATCTTTTAGTTTCTATGGCTTAGTTTTTAGTTTCTGCAGCTTGAAAAATATGGCCCCCAGAGCAGCAATATTTCCTCATATACCTTTTCAAGAAACCAAATAGCTATTTAACGAAGTTAAGCACAAAATGATTTCTTTCTAAAAATAGCAAAAACTGAAAATGCTTTAAATAACACCGAAGATAACATTCGATCACGAGGTTGAAATGTTGCTGTCTAAGAGCCAAGCGATCAATGTTCTATTTTAATTAAAATACATATTACCTATACTAAGTGAATCAAAATTGTTGTTTGTTGCTTTTTTTTCGAATGAATTTGTTTAAAAGCTAATTATTTGTTTCAGCAACCGACCCCAGGCTCCGCATATTGGCGGCCCCGTGGGCGGACCCAATGCCTGTGGACGATGTAGGAAAACTGTCTACGAAATGGAAAAAGCTAACGGCATGTCTGATGTACGTGTAGGAAACAATAGAAAATCATGATAGTAACAAACCGAATGGCAAATAAAACTCTGGGGTAACACAAGTGACATATTAAAGAGTATTACCTTTATAGCCACACCATAATATATCCAGTTTTTTTTTAATTTCTGATTTTCTATGGAATGAAATATGGGAATCAGTTAAAAAACACAATATTATTATGAAGGGCGACAATACCACGTGACTTATAACTCATTTTCTTAATTACGTATCAAACCCTGTCGATTGAAAGTTTCATAAAGTAGTAAGTTCTTTCATGTTTAATAATCATTACTATTTTCTACCGACGAAGTGCAGTTGAAAGCAAAACAGTAAACTACCCTCTGTTGGTACTTGGTTACTTTGATATATTTATATTTAAAAAAAAAAACATCTGAAAATGAATCATGCTGAATACATAGTTTTTAATCAAACAATGTAGCACATTATATTCCTATTATTGTTGAATATACATGTTTGCTAGTACTCAATCTTCCCATTCATTATGTTACACAATTATTTCTCAAATCTGCACAGTATACATGAATTTTCTGTAATGCGAATACCTTAAGACGTTTTACTATTGCTTACACTTTTCTTCTATCACGCATAAAATTAAAATTAACAGTGGTTAATATCACTAAAATGCTAAACTATGCCACTTTCAGTCGTAGTAGTTGTAGTACTACTACTACTACTACTAGTAGTAGTAGTAGTAGTAGTAGTAGTAGTAGTAGTAGAAGTAATAATAATAATAATTGTAAAATTATAACTAGAAACTATGCATAATACGCTACTTAGAATTAATTCGATATATTTTTTAGAAATGAATAAATATAATATAAACTAATAACAAACCATGTTTCAGAGCAACATGTAGTCCCCTTAATATTTGTTCAAATGTCGCAAATACGTTGATTTATTTGTAACATGTTATGATTTTGCATAAAGTTTAAACTCGTGTGACGCTGACACTGAGGCAGAGGTGGGTGCGCTAGTAGCCGGGCTAAAATGACTTCAAGTTTTACCACAGTAGAAGTCGTCTGCCGGTATTAGCAGTACAGAAAAGTCTATCTATTTGTACTGCGAGTACGTTTGTCATTCAACTTTGATGAATTCTTATGTTTTACATTCAAAGTTTGGATAGAGACAATGAGGTGTGATTCAATAAAATTAAAAAAGAAAATACTAAAATAGATTTTGACGTTCACACACACTTTAATTTAGAGAATTACTGTTGCGTACAGTTATAAGAACCAGTTCTGAATTTGTTACTTGATGAAATATTCCTAGAAGAGTAAACATAAAATAAACTGTTCTATTTGAGATCAACATGCTAATCAGGAAAAGCCAAGACCGAAATACAGTCATATAGTAGATACAAAGTTAGAGCTAAGATACAAAGTTAGAGCTTAGATACAAAGTTAGAGCTTAGATACAAAGATAGAGCTTAGATACAAAGTTAGAGCTTAGATACAAAGTTAGAGCTTAGATACAAAGTTAGAGCTTAGATACAAAGTTAGAGCTTAGATACAAAGTTAGAGCTTAGATACAAAGTTAGAGCTTAGATACAAAATTAGATACAAAGTTAGAGCTTAGATACAAAGTTAGAGCTTAGATACAAAGTTAGAGCTTAGATACAAAGTTAGAGCTTAGATACAAAGTTAGAGCTTAGATACAAAGTTAGAGCTTAGATACAAAGTTAGAGCTTAGATACAAAGATAGAGCTTAGATACAAAGTTAGAGCTTAGATACAAAGTTAGAGCTTAGATACAAAGATAGAGCTTAGATACAAAGTTAGAGCTTAGATACAAAGTTAGAGCTTAGATACAAAGTTAGAGCTTAGATACAAAGTTAGAGCTTAGATACAAAGATAGAGCTTAGATACAAAGATAGAGCTTAGATACAAAGATAGAGCTTAGATACAAAGTTAGAGCTTAGATACAAAGATAGAGTTTAGATACAAAGATAGAGCTTAGATACAAAGATAGAGCTTAGATACAAAGATAGAGCTTAGATACAAAGATAGAGCTTAGATACAAAGATAGAGCTTAGATACAAAGATAGAGCTTAGATACAAAGATAGAGCTTAGATACAAAGATAGAGCTTAGATACAAAGTTAGAGCTTAGATACAAAGATAGAACTTAGATACAAAGTTAGAGCTTAGATACAAAGTTAGAGCTTAGATACAAAGTTAGAGCTTAGATACAAAGATAGAGCTTAGATACAAAGATAGAGCTTAGATACAAAGTTAGAACTTAGATACAAAGATAGAGCTTAGATACAAAGTTAGAGCTTAGATACAAAGTTAGAGCTTAGATACAAAGTTAGAGCTTAGATACAAAGATAGAGCTTAGATACAAAGATAGAGCTTAGATACAAAGATAGAGCTTAGATACAAAGATAGAGCTTAGATACAAAGTTAGAGCTTAGATACAAAGATAGAGCTTAGATACAAAGTTAGAGCTTAGATACAAAGATAGAGCTTAGATACAAAGTTAGAGCTTAGATACAAAGATAGAGCTTAGATACAAAGTTAGAGCTTAGATACAAAGTTAGAACTTAGATACAAAGTTCGAGCTTAGATACAAAGTTAGAGCTTAGATACAAAGTTAGAGCTTAGATACAAAGATAGAGCTTAGATACAAAGATAGAACTTAGATACAAAGATAGAGCTTAGATACAAAGATAGAGCTTAGATACAAAGATAGAGCTTAGATACAAAGTTAGAGCTTAGATACAAAGTTAGAGCTTAGATACAAAGATAGAGTTTAGAGCTTAGATACAAAGATAGAGCTTAGATACAAAGATAGAGCTTAGATACAAAGATAGAACTTAGATACAAAGATAGAGCTTAGATACAAAGTTAGAGCTTAGATACAAAGTTAGAGCTTAGATACAAAGATAGAGCTTAGATACAAAGATAGAGTTTAGAGCTTAGATACAAAGATAGAGCTTAGATACAAAGTTAGAGCTTAGATACAAAGATAGAACTTAGATACAAAGATAGAGCTTAGATACAAAGTTAGAGCTTAGATACAAAGTTAGAGCTTAGATACAAAGATAGAGCTTAGATACAAAGATAGAGCTTAGATACAAAGATAGAGCTTAGATACAAAGTGAGAGCTTAGATACAAAGATAGAGCTTAGATACAAAGTTAGAGCTTAGATACAAAGATAGAGCTTAGATACAAAGTGAGAGCTTAGATACAAAGATAGAGCTTAGATACAAAGATAGAGCTTAGATACAAAGATAGAGCTTAGATACAAAGATAGAGCTTAGATACAAAGTTAGAGCTTAGATACAAAGATAGAGCTTAGATACAAAGTTAGAGCTTAGATACAAAGTTAGAGCTTAGATACAAAGATAGAGCTTAGATACAAAGATAGAGCTTAGGTACAAAGATAGAGCTTAGATACAAAGTTAGAGCTTAGATACAAAGATAGAGCTTAGATACAAAGTTAGAGCTTAGATACAAAGATAGAGCTTAGGTACAAAGATAGAGTTTAGATACAAAGTTAGAGCTTAGATACAAAGTTAGAGCTTAGATACAAAGATAGAGCTTAGATACAAAGATAGAGCTTAGATACAAAGTTAGAGCTTAGATACAAAGATAGAGCTTAGATACAAAGTTAGAGCTTAGATACAAAGTTAGAGCTTAGATACAAAGTTAGAGCTTAGATACAAAGATAGAGCTTAGATACAAAGATAGAGCTTAGATACAAAGATAGAGCTTAGGTTTATTGTATGATCAATTTCAAAAATAATACGTAATCTATTGATACCTTGCCAGTTGTTTTAGTAGAAATAATACGTAATCTATTGATACCTTGCCAGTTGTTTTAGTAGAAATAATACGTAATCTATTGATACCTTGCCAGTTGTTTTAGTAGAAATAATACGTAATCTATTGATACCTTGCCAGTTGTTTTAGTAGGTTTTCACTGTTATTTATTTTTCCATTCCTTAACTTTCAGCCATGGCATAAATCTTGCTGTAATTGTAAGGTTTGCCATAAGAAATTGGACCCGTCTGCCTTAAACCGACACGAAAGGGAGATCTACTGCAAAGGTTGTAAACTTGTTTTTCGTAAAGCATTGCTCAGTTTTTATGCACGATTTATTTTAACTTAAAATGTAAGAGAAGAAAATGATGGTGAATCAGAAGTGGTTCATGACTGAAAAATCAATGTGGTGTTATACGTGTATCACTTTGACTGTCAGGGTTACTTCCCTTGATCTTCTATAAAGCATTCTATTGCCCCCTGATCTCCATTTAAAATGTATTCCCAGATAACATAAACCTGTTTACTGGTTTTGGTATACGTACGTAACTGAGGAAGAGATATGCTTATCGTTTTAATTAGGGATATGACCGGTTACAGATTTCTTAACCGGTTAATTGGAATTGAAACCGGTTAACCGGAACTTGTAACCGATCATGTTCGGTTGTTTCAGTATAACACGCTGAATATTTTGGAATTTTCTGGCGGCATTTTGTGATAGATTGTAACCGATCTGCTAAGATGGGACGATTCCGATATGAAAATGATGTTCATTTATCATTTCAGGATGCTATGCGAAAAACTTCGGAACTTCCGGTTATGGCTTTGGAATTGGCGCCGGATGTCTGTCTACCGGAACTTAAAGTGCCGGATGTCTGTCTACCGGAACTAAAAGTGGAGGCTCTTCGCAACATCAACCCTATACTCTTAATAAATGAGTGATATTAAAGCTTTTGACAAAACGCTATAAGAAATACACGTCCAATATATATATTTGTTTAATTTCGTCACGCTTCATATCTTAACCTCTGTTAAGCGATTTAACTACTAAAAGCCAGTTCATAATGTAAGTATTTTGCAGTAATTCGAAGAAATAAAAAAAATGTTAAAGGAACTGAAATATTATGCAAACAAAACTAGTATAGTATTAATTTTTCATTGTTTTCAATTTGTGCTCATTTAGATATTCTGCTTTTATAATTGCTTTTATATGAATGATCGAGATCGTTATGAGAATGTCTGTGTTAAAATGTTGATTGAGAAATTAGAGAGATTGTTCTTAAATCATATAAGTTGTAACTAACATATATTTATGACACGTTATGTAAGTTCGGTTGTTTCATGAATGTGACTATCATTGGTGCTGTTAGCAGCTTTTAAAATCATCACTATTTTAGGTTACTAGTATATTCCCAAGAAGTCCCTTTGTGATGGTGGCCGTACTTATTTTCGACCCACGCCACTAAACAAAACAACAACACAACAACAACAACATAACAGAACATGCTTTGAATCATGACTTTGCTGATTTGTGCAATTGACAACAATTATAACATAATCCCCAAATAGAGGGGATGTTTCTATATTGCATTATTTTTGTCCGACAAATTTACATGGTAATTAACAAGGGGTCTAACCTAAAGTAAGAAGATCGATGCTTTAAGACGGCCATTTCATGGAGAGTGGTGTCAATTGGTGATAAAATAGCATTGTTTTGTTTACATCGACCACTAATTCAGTAAAGTAAGTACATTTTCTTGTACTATAGGTATTGTGTATGAGATAACCACCTAGCCGCTTGTTTCAGACATCTGCTTCTGGTCCGTTTTTGTCTGTCCATGCAGTGGTTGAAGCGTGAAAGAAGGGATAGCGACATAGGGGTCCAAACTCTGCAATGTCTGCAGACTGATTTTGGGAGCTTTAGAGAATTAGATTTCGCCTTGCTGTGTTTGCGGGGTGCGGCATACATTATTTAACACTCTTGACTTGCCAATATAATCATGTTCAATACATGGTACAATTACAATAAAAATTACAGATATACTTCTGTTCATTATAAACTAATCAGTGTCTAACCTCTCCAAAATGTATAGCTCTCCATGAAATTGTCCTAAAGTGAGACAGTTCTCCATGAAATCGTCTTAAATGTAAAAAAAATGAACACAGAGGCTCCTATTAGCACAGGAAACGTTCTAAAGTGTTAAATAATGTATGCCGCACCCCGCAAACACAGCAAGGCGAAATCTAATTCTCTAAAGCTCCCAAAATCAGTCTGCAGACATTGCAGAGTTTGGACCCCTATGTCGCTATCCCTTCTTTCACGCTTCAACCACTGCATGGACAGACAAAAACGGACCAGAAGCAGATGTCTGAAACAAGCGGCTAGGTGGTTATCTCATACACAATACCTATAATACAAGAAAATGCACTTACTTTACTGAATTAGTGGTCGATGTAAACAAAACAATGCTGTTTTATCACCAATTGACACCACTCTCCATGAAATGGCCGTCTTAAAGCATCGATCTTCTTACTTTAGGTTAGACCCCTTGATTAAAAAGATTACCACTTCGTGGGAATAGATTTGTATAATATATACATTCATATGATCGTCGCAGTGTTGCAATTTTCTTTGAAATCATTTAGATTATTCTTAGCGTCATTAGATTTTGAAATTATTCCACAGAACTTTCTTTCAAATAGAGAAAATTGTCTTAATTTATTGCGGCGGCGATGTCGCCATATTGTTAAGATGCTTTAGTTGTATTTATGTTAGGCCATATTGTACAGTTTAAACGAATGAATGATTTTATACAATTATTTGGTTGTTATTTCTTATTTGTAATTGCCATATTCGTTCACCATATTCTGTTGTCTAAAGGACGAAAGGCGCTGGTAACATGTATCAGGTTTATTCAAACATTTTGTAGACATGGATGTTGAGGGTGTAAATCCGTGATAATTTAAAAAGATAGTTACAATTTACCTGTATACTTTTTCTGTTAAAGAATGGTTTACTCTTTGTTCGGCGTAAGCTTAGCTGGTTTTTGGCCATTATTTTGAAGTGTTTTAAAACTGTAGGCTTTTTAAAATAAAAATGCAGAGAAAAAAATCAAATAAACTATTTCGTTTAGCACCTTGTTTTATCAGAGAGGCGTCTAGAGCGGTGCTTTTTCAGATAATCAGGAACAATATCTATATGTACACACTGTTTGAAACGATTTAGAACCAAGCTTTTTTCGGAGATGGTTAACATATACAATTAGTTATTCTAACATGCCATTCCGAAATGAATATGATCTGTTCAAAATGTTATGTTTTTACATTTTCCTTCTTGCTGACAGTTATAGGCAGGTTATATTAAGCTCTTGGGTAACTTCGATAATATCTCATAGTGGTCGTATTTTAGTGAAACACTTTCAACTACACCCCATTTCACCACGTGGATATATAAATGTTAGGCATATTTTTCCCCGAAATCTGTCCCCCCGCTGAGCATGATCGTTACTTGACTTACTGCTGCTGTTTCCTAATCGCTTCCATAAGTGACCTGAAGAGAATTTCATAAAGTGTATAACATTATTATGCTGCTAAGTAAGCATTTAACCAGTTTTTTTTAGTAAAAGTCCACTTCTAATACACCTATATCTAAGATTTAAATTGATTGCAAATCTAATTTAATTTTGTTTACATTTAATAAGTATGAAAATTGGTTGTGTTCTATTTAAAGGGGAATATTTTGAAGGTAACTAACAAAACGTGTCAAAGTTTGAGTAGCGTTTGTTAGAAAACAGGTCGTTTGAAAATGTTTGCCAACATACCGTTTATTATTATATTTTGTTAAATATTATATTAAATCCTCAAATACACAAAATAATAATCTTATATAAAAGTATATGGATATTGAGGTCTTAGAGTAACAAGTCAACAACCTACTAATCAACAGAACGACTTCATACATATGCTGGCATGTTTTCGCAAATCTGTTTGTTATTGATTAAATATCCGTATCCCGTATGATTGTATAACACTACATCACTTAGCCCTGTTTTGTACGAATCCCCAGATGGAGTTTAACGCTCGTCTTGCTTCAAAAGGGTGATTGAAATACGTTGGTCAATAGACATAGAAAGTGCAAATTGTTCCCAGAGTGGCTTTTAACATCCAAATCCAATTCCATTGACTCTTCATTAAGCAAAAAATAAAATGGCATATAGCCAGTTGATATGTAATTTAGAACCAGAGTTAATCATTACTCATTGCTCTTTATCATGGTAAAAGGCAACGACAAACAAGATTTCCATAAGGAAGCGTCATCAAGCAGCGGGATTGTCAATGTTTAAAACATGAATAGCGGTTTTAATATAAAAATAATAATAATAAAAATAATAATAATAATAATAATATTAACCTCTTTATTTTAAGAAGGTAACTCATTAAGACAAAATCTATGACAACAAATACAAACAAATACAATATTTGCAAGTATAAAAAGTAAGTCTAATGAAGAAACTGCTTATTTTCAATGAGGCCTTCTAAAATGGATAAGCGAAAAAAAACACCATATACTGCAACATATAAAACATCAATTCCTAAAGACAACCACAATCAGTCATATACACTATATGGCCAACGAATCAAATGATGGTCTATTGATAAAAGTATTATTTCCTATTGACATGCCAACAAACGTCATCTGTAATCCGAATTTAATTAAGAACAAGCGTATAATTATCTGAGATAGAAAGTTTCAAACTTGTTAGGGGCAATTAGTAACTGATAAGCTTCTTTTTGATTTTACTTAATTTGTATTTTAGGACTATAACTTAGGAAAGAAGCCATAATTTGTGTCTATCATTTCCAAGATATTGCCATTCTTAATGTAAAACTGGCTTCATTTTCAAGAAAGCAAGAGACCTCATAATGTTGGCATCTTCAATGTAAAACTGGCTGAAAGTAGATGAGTGTCTTTATTTTCAAATGTTACCTTTTGAGCTAACTGGGACACCCCTCACAAAAAAGGTTGCGCGGATAACTCTGATAAAGCACAGAAACCCGATTATTAAATATTGTTTACAGTACTGACTGATTTTACGTGGAGATTTTCTAAACAACCATCTCTAATCTCTATGAATGGTAACTAATTTAAATGTTGTTGAAAACAATGGCTAAACATACTAAAGGGAAGAAAAAGGATCGAAATTTCGAGAAGTTGATAGGTTTGAATAAGTAAACATCAACATCCTGTGCATGTTTGTTCATATGAAAACCTGACCCTGCAAAGTGCCAGCCACTGATTGTGTTCTCATTTTTTTTCGGCGTTAGCTGTCTAAGCTCACTTTTGACCTAGTTTTTCGACCAATGAAATATTGTAAATAAAATTTATTATGCAGCGGGAAAATCAAATAGATTATTTTGATTGGTTATTAGTGGGTCTTGTTAATGATTACCGTAACGATTTTTATATTGTGTGTAAGTATTTACCTGGCGCTTTATGTTCGGGCATTTTCGTTTTAAAAAGCGTTAATTGTATTGGAGAAAAAGATATTTACGGTATAAATAACCAATTAAGTCAATTGCTGGCTTAAATACGATTTTATATGGAATATTCATAGGTGTCAGGTAAACACTCGAGTACAATACACAGTGTAAAACGACAGAGAAGTGCAGATATTTCTGGTTCTTACTGGTTCCTTTCTAGTTCCTTTGATACTGATTGTTAATTTCAAGTCCAGATATTCAAAACCCTTTGGTGTAGTGGTTATCACACTCGCCTCTCAAGCGGAGGCCCCGGGTTCAATACTCGGGAGGGACATTTTCTTTTAAAGTTAATTTACGTAAAAGTTGGTAGATTTCGCTCTTGTAACAAGTTGTTATTATTTTCATTTATTGTATTTTAATGACATTTATTCATCATTAGTGCTAACTCTACAAGAGGTATTTTATTGAAACTGAATGTACAGTTAATGTTAGACAGTCTTCTTTAATCGACGTATTATCACCAGACGAAATTTTTGCACGGTCTTTATTTCTTTCTTTCTTATATATAAAAATCTTTTCCATCAACGCCGTTTATCTTTTTTAAAGATATTTCTTGTTGATAATTGTTTGAGGATTCATTTTGAAATTGATTCTGATTAATATGTAGTTTAATGTGGCTATTCTTGACGTATTTCACTTTTTGTAGGTGCTTTGATTATGTGTCATTTTATTATTTTCCTTTCCACTTGTTTGCTCCGCAAAGGAGGTTGTGCTTTCGAATGTGGATATTCATGATATTTCTTTTTCACTTCTTTTAAATGGAAAGAAATTGTAAAATGGTAAGAACTTCACTATCTTACAAATTGAATTTGTATATCTTGTTAGTCGAGAAATAAAAATAAAACACAAAAATACATTTTGGTAAGTTTCCAAAGCGCCAAATTGTGTTGCTGTTTTTTTTTAATTATAATTAATATACGAGCGGTGTTCGAAAAGTAATGCAAATATATGCAGTTATATTGCAAAATATATATCGATGTTAATGAATTTGAAATTATACGTAGATGAATCAAACTTTCCTCTTTATACTATAAATAATTCAGCATTTTTGTGTACAAGAAAGAGGCTGTGTCAGAACTTTTCTAGGGTACAGAAAAAGGCTGTGTCAGAACTTTTCTAGGGTACAGAAAGAGGCTGTGTAAGAACGTTCCTAGGGTACAGAAAGAGACTGTGTCAGAACGTTTCTAGGGTACAGAATAAGGCTGTGTCAGAACGTTTCTAGGGTACCGAAAGAGTCTTTGCTTTTCTACGGTACAGAAAAAAGCTGTGTCAGAACTTTTCTAGGGTACAGAAAGAAGTTGTGTCAGAACTTTTCTAGGGTACAGAAAAAGGCTGTGTCAGAACTTTTCTAGGGTACAGAAAGAGGCTGTGTCAGAACGTTTCTAGAGTACAGAATGAGGCTGTGTCAGAACGTTTCTATGGTACAGAAAAAGGCTGTGTCAGAACGTTTCTAGGGTACAGAAAGAGGCTGTGTCAGAACGTTTCTAGAGTACAGAATGAGGCTGTGTCAGAACGTTTCTAGGGTACAGAAAGAGGCTGTGCTTATCTAGGGTACAGAAAAAGGCTTTGTCAGAACTTTTCTAGGGTACAGAAAGAAGCTGTGTCAGAACGTTTCTAGGGTACAAAAAGAGGCTGTGTCAGAACGGTTCTAGGGTACAGAAAGAGGCTGTGTCAGAACGTTTCTAGGGTACAGAAAGAGGCTGTGTCAGAACGTTTCTAGAGTACAGAATGAGGCTGTGTCAGAACGTTTCTCGGGTACAGAAAGAGGCTGTGCTTTTCTAGGGTACAGAAAAAGGCTGTGTCAGAACTTTTCTAGGGAATAGAAAGAAGCTGTGTCAGAACTTTCTAGGGTACAGAAAGTGGCTGTGTCAGAACGTTTCTAGGGTACAGAAAGAGGCTGTGTCAGAACGTTTCTAGGGTACAGAAAAAGGCTGTGTCAGAACTTTTCTAGGGTACAGAAAGAAAGAAGCTGTGTCAGAACGTTTCTAGGGTACAGAAAGAAGCTGTGTCAGAACGTTTCTAGGGTACAGAAAGAGGCTGTGTCAGAACGTTTCTAGGGTACAGAAAGAGGCTGTGTCAGAACGTTTCTATAGTACAGAATGAGGCTGTGTCAGAACGTTTCTAGGGTACAGAAAGAGGCTGTGCTTTTTTAGGGTACAGAAAGGTCATTGCAAATTATCCGGGCGTAAACCAAAAACTAAAGTTCGATTGATCATGTTTCATAATTCCTAAAACTATATTTTGTAGATATTGTGAATTTGTATTATTTTATTACAATTCAACTACATCTATTAAAATTATCAGTTTCACTTGAATAACGGTGTCTTAGCAATTCCAAAAGAGAAACAATTGTTCGGTAGAGTTAATATTATTTCTTAAAGGAAAATTACAACTTATACATCGATAAAATGTCTGAGTAGTTATCTTTAACACACACTTCGCATTAAAAAAAAATCCCTTTATCTTTATTTACCCACAGTGTTGTAACTAACCATTGTCATTTCCCATTATCTAAACTTAACTCCCTGGTTTAGGACCCTAACAAACTCGCCTTACGATACGCGGCAGAGGCTAGAAATTAGAGTGATAATTAAAACGAATGTGGTTTGAGAGTACTTGCTTTAGCTTACGTTAAATATGTGTTCAGAACACAATGTCATTTTGTTGCTGGAAAATGAACATCGGAATCCGACTTGTTCAGTAAAAGATCAGTGTGACGAGCTAGCAAATTTCGATACTTATAAAAGCCGCGAGAGAGTGACGGACCAAGTAGAGCAATAGGTGACGGAATATAGACAGCTTTCCTCAATAGAGACAGCAATACTTGCGACAATCTAGGATTCTGGCAAGGTTGGATAAACTTCTGTTTTTGCTGATTTTAATATCATAGATGCTCTTGTTGCTATAAAAACTTAATAAAAGTAAGATATTTATAAATAAACTAATTAATAATTAAATAAATATATTCATACCTTAATTCTGGAATCAAAGCTAGTCTTTTAATTTAATAATTTATTTCTTTATTATTATTTTAATCGACATGAGTAAGAACAGCACTATATTTAAACACTACATTTTAGCCTCGTTATGGTCTACTGTGTCCTTGGGGATATTTTTAGCATTTCTGATTTGTTTAAGCGTTCATATTTCATTTTCTACAAAACAATACATATATAATTTACCGCTAATTTTGACTACATTGTATATTAATTCCCGCGAAGATTGGAGCATTGGAAGAAACTTGCTCAACATATTTAGAACGCAGAAACGGTATTTTAAGACACACAAGATTTAAAGGATTACATATAATAAGACTAAAAAGGTAAATTCGTCTTTATGTCATTTACCTGGTTTAAAGTGATATTTATAATTAACATTTATTACTAAATATTCTAACAACTAACCAGCTTGTACAATTGTTCATATTGTTGAAGATACTTCACCAGGGCAACTTGTACATATTTAACGTTGTTTGAGGTTTGTGCACGGGATTTAAACCCCGAGCGGCCACTTTTTTGCCGGTAACGGTGCGATCAGGTTCTCCTTTTTGTTTGTGATTTCTTTTAAACATTGATCATATTGTATTTTTCAACTAATGCTCTATTTTTGCTCGCTATTTTGTGGCTGAGCGGAGAAGCTGTGCTTTCTGATGTGGATTTTCCTGCTATTTCATAGCCATTTTTTTTCTCTCAAGTTTACCAATTGAGTTTCCATGAAATATTACATTATTATGTTCTTTGAAAATACATGTTGCAGACGTGTTTAAAAAACTGCATTAATGTTTGTATTTTTTGTCGCCCTTTCGAAGAAAGGCGATATATAAGGACCGCTCTGTCCATTGGTCTGTCACGAAAACTTAACGTTGGCTACAACTTTGCCATTTCTTTATATTTCTTCATCAAGCTTTCTAAGTATATTTCCTTATGACATCAGGGTCATGAAAATACCAAAAACTTAAGGATAAATCGAAATTTTAAACATTCCTTTAATGCCCTTTTTGTACTTAGATTCTTTATTCTGACAAAGTATCTGAAGGCGACACAATCCACCGATCAGTACAGTATTGTAAACAAATGAACACCCATGTAATTTTTACCTACCCTTAGTTTTGGCGATTGATAAAACTTATTAAACATTTTTCTTTTTGGTATACAAACTCTAAAAAAGCGAAAACGTTGAAAAATTACTTGTTGATAAGTTGTAAATTATTTGTTGATAAGTTGTTAAGTAACACCAGAGCGCTTGCCTCTCAGTCTCGCTTGCATGGTATCGAACGACATGTAAAGGATAATATCACTATCGTTAAACGTCATTGAGTGACATAATATTGATTCCAAAAGGTCAAACTAAATTAACATTTCATTCAAAATTGTCAGACATGCTTCGGACTGTGCCGGTTTTAAATGGTGAAACAAATCTGACTGCGCATTCTATTGTTTCTAAAGACTGCCATTTTAACGACTGAAACAACTGTTCTAAAAGGGGTTCCAGTTGCAATATCATACGACAGAGTTTTGCCTAATTACCTCGCATTAATGTTATATGTAACGGATTGCACTTGACCATGTGTTGTGTTGTGCAATATTTAAATTACAGTTAAAATATAGTTATGCCAACGGTGTGTGTCCGGAAATCTTATTGTCAACATTTGATTTAAACGTGCGTTTATGTTTTTGGTGGTCAAACTTTTTTATTTAACTTTATATTTTCATGGTCAATGATTGCGTTTATGGACAATGCGCGTCTTGATTTTTAATATTTTATTTTTTTATCTTGCCTTTATTCTGTGGTTATTTGTTATCAACTATTTTGTATAATCAACTAATACATTGTATTTTCTTGTTTTTTGATCAAGTTTCAAGTTTTTATTTCAGCAAATAAATAATCAATATTTAATTAATAATCAAATAATATTTAATTAAATATATAATATATTTATAAATAAAATAATAATCCACAATTTTTTAACGATCAATTATTTTTTTTACGATATTCTTCTATTTTGTGTTTCTTTTTAAGACCAACAAATATTTTTTCTTGTTTTCTTTATATGATCAACTTTTTGGTTGTTTTCTTATCATCAACTAATATTTCTTGTTTTCGTTTCTAATGATTAACTAATATTTTCCGATGTTTAATGTTTGTTTTCTTCATGGATAACGTTTAGTTCTTGAATTGTTTTAAGGAAAAGTTATTTATTTTTAATTTTCAGGTTTAATTACTTATACCTCTCCGTTTTAACAAACCTTTCTTTCTTGATATCTTATGGTGAACGTTGTATTGTTTTATCTTTGTTTAAAATCGATGCCCTCGTGATTCCGTTCAAAGTAATTTACAAGTTATTTGGCAATCAAAAACTCAACAGCAAAACATTCGGACTACGTTCGGACTTGACGACAAACAATCCTATATGTCATTTTAATATTCGATTGTGAAGAAGAATCATGACTTCCTTCGATAAATGATTTTATTTTGTGCGCTTCAGTGGTAGAAACCGTTTCTGCCTCAACTGTTAATCACCCCTAGAACGCTCGATTATGTTTCGTGTTAAAAACCAGTATGGAATCACTTACTGAAATTAAACGCATGATGCGAATATGTGTCCTGAAAAGAAGCGACCTTAACTCAGCAAAGACAAATAAATCGACTGCCATATTGTTATTCTGGTATTAAATTAAGGAGATTGTAACAATCTAAATCCAATTCCCAAATGTTCTGTTTTAAGTTATTGCTCATTAAACACGGCTTACATCACTTCCATTTTGAACGGTTATTGCTGTTTTGCAAATGGAAAACATGTATGAAATAGACCGTTTGATATTTGTTTCGCCATTCTAAATAAAAAAAAAACATAAGCCAGATAACGTCCCGGTTTGTTTTGATGTTGTTCTTGTTTTCAATCGACGCTTAAATGATACAATTAATACAATTAATTCGGACTTGATTTGAATATAGCAAGGATAAGAAGTGAGCTACTTTTGGCCCAGTCACAATGTCGGCGATCTGTCGGGGATTAGTTTTGGCCGGGGGTCGTCGTAGAAAATAAAGAATCCTTGAACAATCCTATCAATAATCCTAATAAAAGTGGAGCAGTCACATTGTCTGAGATTTTTTTTCAAGGATTTTGACCCTGTTTTCTCGAAAAATCGTGGGATTAGCCTCCGATCGCCTCCGATTGCATCGGAGGCGATCGGAGACGATATCTGCGAGCGTCTTTTCTTTTCTGTCGCCACTCTCCTGATCCTGCACCTCTGGGGGAGCCTGCTCCTCTTCTGGGGCTGCCTGTTTTTGGCCTTCCCCCTGCCTCCTGCTTTCCCCTTTCCTCCTCCTCTGCCTCCTCCCCTGCCTCCTCCCATTGGTCCTCCCATTGGCATCTTCAAAATCTTCAAAATCTTCTGTCACAGCCTCCTGCAGCAAGAGCGTCTCAAACTTTTAGCGATCCGGTCGGAGGCGCCCTTATATACACGGCGATTTACTACGATTCCACCGTACGATTCGTCGGAGACGATCACAGAAAGCGTACGAATCGTCGCAGGGCGACTCCTATTCAGTCTGAGGGCGCCGGAGACTACTCGCAGATATTGAATCTTAACCTGAATTTCCAACCCCACACAGATTCTTGCGACTAGTCTCAGATTATTCGGAGGACGCCTTCAATTAATCGGAGGGCATCGTAGGTCATTGTAGGAGATTGTGTCTTGGATGCACAAAATGGGTGAAAAATCTTGCGAGCAATCTTTAATTTTAAGTTCAAAGTTGGGGACCGAGACGGGTGTGGCGATGCCTAAAAAATCTGCGACAAGCCGCAGGCGTCCGGAGAGCGCCACCGACGGGTGCAAAATCGTGAGATCTGTCTCAAGATTTTGTTCAAATTTCCCGGGTTTTACCCATCGCCGACGCATCGCAACTGATTTGTGACTAGCCCATTTGACTGTGGCCAGAGAAGCGATCTGGTAGTCCTTGTGTCTCTTGCTATTAATGTAACTCAGATCTTATCAACAGAATGATTAGTACAATTGGATTGACAATTACCTGTTGCACTGTTCGAAGGACGAATTCGGGACTTCCACTTGTAACATCTGACGTTTTCAGAAAGCAAGAAAATTATGTACGATCATTTTGATCAACGCTATATATTGATATATACTAAATATAACCTACTAGTTCGAGAAAATGCTTTCATCTGGATGGTCATTTGCCTTTTTGGTATTAACAGAAACAGAGCAGTGGCAATCTGGTGAATAAACAGTTGAATATCTAATAGTTCTTTAGTTTTTTTAAGTTTGGATTTGCTGTTAGGTGGTTGATTTAGGGATCAAAGTTCAGATTTCTACATTTATTTCTTTGTCTTGCATTAATGATAGACCATTTTCAATCATCTATTAAATAATTTCAGTATTTTGTATTCTTTTAAATTGAAATAACAGTTTGAATTCTGAATATGCACCGGTATATTGCGAAAATTTCTATCAAGACGAGTGGTCGTCAGCAACTAGAATACACATACTATTTTTGTATTTATTTATTTATTAGTTCTAATTATTATAATTATTTGTACAAGGTATTTCATTATTTTAATTCAATGTCAAAATATTTTTTTTATTCTTTGCTATGCAATTTAGGTAATCCTGAATACTGTCAAACCTATATTTAGCAATCACCCAAGGGAGTGACATAAGTGGTTGCTCAACAATGGTGGCTGTTTAAATCAGGTTAAAATAAGAACGAAATAGTACATATTAAAACTGGCTGTTTAAGAAAGGTGGTTGCTGAATTTAGGTTGCTCCTAACAGAGGTTCAACGGCATATGGTTTTTATCCTCTTGCTATTTTTAAAAAAAATATTTATTTGTTTCTTTTGTAAATTTAAAATATTAATATCTTTTTATTCATATATTGTCCCACAAATTCGAATAAGTTAGCTCCAAACATTACCAACTTAGATATGTATTACCTGAAATATTTAAATGCATATGTACTCAATTAATAGAAAGTCAATTTAATAGATTAGCTAACATAATTCATCATGATAATACTCCCCGTTTGGATAGATGGTTTACATGGCTTTGTAGCGCGTTCGGTGCGACAACATCATTTTAAATGAGATTATGTGTTAAGAGCGTCACATAGCTGTGCTGGGAGCGTCACATAGTTGTGCTGAGATCGGCACATAGTTGTGCTGGGTGCGGCACATAGCTGTGCTGAGAGCGAAACATAGCTGTGCTGAGAGCGGCACATAGCTGTGCTGGGAGCGGCACGTAGCTGTGCTGGGAGCGGCACGTAGCTGTGCTGGGAGCGGCACGTAGCTGTGCTGGGAGTGGCACGTAGATGTGCTGGGAGCGGCACGTAGCTGTGCTGGGAGCGGCACGTAGCTGTGCTGGGAGCGGAACGTTGCTGTCCTGGGAGCGGCAATTAGCTGTGCTGGAAGCAACAATTAGCTGTGCTGGGAGCGGCACATAGCTGTTCTGGGAGCGGAAATTAGCAGTGCTTGGAGCGGCAATAAGCTGTGCTGGCAGCGGCACGTAGCTGTCCTGTGAGCGGCACATAGCTGTGCTGGGAGCGGTACGTAGCTGTCCTGGGTGCGGCAATAAGCTGTGCTGGGAGCGGCAATTAGCTGTGCTGGGAGCGGCACTTAGCTGTGCTGGGTGTTGCACATAGCTATGCTGGGAGCGGCAATTCCCTGTGCTGAGAGCGGCACATAGCTATGCTGGGAGCGGCACGTAGCTGTGCTGGGAGCAGCACGTAGCTATGCTGGGTGCGGCACGTAGCTGTGCTGGGAGCGGCACGTAGCTATGCTGGGAGCGGCACGTAGCTGTGCTGGGAGCGGCACGTAGCTGTGCTGGGAGCGGCACGTAGCTGTGCTGGGTGCGGCACATATCTGTGTCGCCAATATTTGTGGTTCTCCTCCCCATGCACATGATGTAACACCATGATGTGAATCATATATATATCTTATTGTCTTTTAATAAAAACTAAATCATTACATTTTTTTACACAATTTCTATTATATATCACTTCTGTTTTATTTCAGATGTCATCAAAGATTTGTTTCATCATCTTGATCATCGTCACCTTAAACATATTAGTTACATCATATCCGGCAGAAGGTAAATATTTCCCTTTCGTAGTTTTTGCCTTAAAGCATACCAAAAATTCTTTTATCACCTTTCCTAATTGAAAACATTCCTATAGAAAATGAATTAAAATAAATTAAATAAAAAGTCTGGAAGAATAAAGCATTATGGTCTGTGATTAGAAATGCATATTACGTTTATTAGAACTGTAGTTTGTGAACCGATTATCGACCCAATAACAGTTTCCTCGGCCCGAATTTTCAAACACCACAAGCGAAAAGATCATAATAAACGTTTTATACCACGACACGGATGGGAAATTATTACTAAATAGAAAAATTGAAGATAATTGAGTCTCCTGAGCGAAAAACTAAGAAAACCACTATGACTTGTGTAGAATTTTGCACAAGAAACAAATAAACCAAGGACTTTTCAAGTCTTATCTCCAGTCGACAATTATTTTTGATGATTTGGTACCAGCCATACGTCCAGAACTATACGTATTTAACACCAGCAGTTAATAATAATCATAAAGCGGTACAGTGAAAAACTTTATAAAGTGTTAAGAAACAACATTGAAAGACACAAACATAAAGATTGAGGCTTTTAAATTAAACAATGTATAATTGAGCAGTAACAAACCTCAATCTTCGTATAAACGCATTTGGAAGTAGCTGGAAACTGCAGTCGAATCACGATCCTAATACTATTGGTTCCCATCCCCGGGACCCTACGCTGGTTCCCATCCCCGGGACCCTACGCTGGTTCCCATCCCCGGGACCCTACGCTGTACAAGGTCCTGCAGTTCCCATCCCCGGGACCCTAGGCTGTACAAGGTCCTGCAGTATACAGAAGCCGAAACCATGTCCAAGTTTAGCCTTTTGTACATTCCAAACATGCGAACAAGCAATGAAAAGGTTTAATGTATTTTATTGATGGATTCAGATGGATTATGGATAGTTCGAAGTTTCCGAGGTTACCATTTACTGATCGTTATTTATGACACTAATGACAAGGTATTGTTTAATTACCATTGTCGATTTCTTATCTGTTCAAATCTCTCGAATGCCTCACATGCAGCATTAACGGTCTAGTGTAACGAGAACGAGATAGGGTAGAACGGAAGCTAGTGAGATTTATCTTGTTATTGCCCTGATAACGTTGGTAGAATCACAGGCGGCAGTATCGGACCCTACACGCTACCCCCCCCCCCCCCCCCAACCCCACCTCCCCGAACCCTGTGCTTGAATTTCACTGAATGACCTCTTAAAACAATATAAAGCACCACATTTATACATATAATAAACCAAAAATATGATTTAAATAAAAAATACTGGGTATACCCTTTACTGGTATATTATCATAGACAAGGTTGGAAAGGACTCTGTCACTATCTATCTCTTTGTTAAAAATTTTCACCCATTAAATATAATCCTTTTCGGCCAGCACTTGGTACTTTAAATGCACATGGTGTTACTTTCCCCAATTCCGAAAACCGATTGCCGAAATATGAAAGCTTATGCACTTTTTAAAATAAAGGTAACACACACATATCAAAACTGCCACACTCGATGATAAAGCCAGAAGAGAGAGATTACAATATTTCCTATGATCTAGTTTTAAAAATAGCACCAAATAATTATCGAATAAGAGAACAAACAATAATTTTAAAAAATCCCTGTTGATACTGAAGGTTCTATTTTATTATGTCCAAGTTTTCAAGACGGTTTTGAGTCTTGGGTAAAGATTAATGTTACTTGGTATTGGAAAAATATATTACCATATTTTATTTAAATCGAGCAAGAGAGATATTTATAGCATTACGCATGGTATACTAAACTGTCACATTACTGCCATCACATGA
The DNA here is from genome assembly GCA_038501625.1 of Corbicula japonica. Lineage (NCBI taxonomy): Eukaryota > Metazoa > Mollusca > Bivalvia > Venerida > Cyrenidae > Corbicula > Corbicula japonica. Next base: position 2,466,371 of record JAZAYU010000083.1, on the reverse strand, counting down.
CTGTCATGTGTTTCCTCCGGTCGGACAAAAAAAATCTGAGAACAGTAGTTGTTTGTTTTCGTATATTTTAAGTATTTTATTACATAAGTTTTTGTTCGGTTCTTGTGTTTACTGTTATTTTTCTATTAAAAAACAAACAAACAAACAATGCAGTCTGAAGGACAGCAATATCCCCCACTGATTAATGATAAGTTGAATGGTTATTCATACTGTAAAGGAAATGTGCAGAAGCTCTCCCACTACCCCTATCCCTTCCACCTAAAGATTGTATCATGTCCTTTATCACGAAATTGCCATCTGTTTGAAAATGTGATATTATCATACCATTCGTTGATAAAAACAGTTCAGTTAAGGTATTGCGCCGTTCGTCATTGCTTTGTCAGACAAAAAGAGAAAAATATGAAAATCTCTCTAACGGCACAATGCAGCTCAATAAAACTTTGCACAAACCAATCTTATGTTTAATTTACATACGCTAAGAAAAGTAAGAACAGTAAAAGATTTACGCCTAAAAATTACCTAACATTCTATTTGCAATTCATCACAAAAACACTGCGGGAATCACGTGGTTTTGTGTTGATACAATGCACGGTTAATGGCCGCCCAAAATCGCCGGTAATGAAAAATGTTTATAATTACGGGGCCAGTTTTACACTCAGACTCTAACGAAATACTTTAATGAACGAGTCAAGTATTTTGGAATTCACACATGTAATTATTGGCCTTTTATTTTACTGCAAACGTATCTGACAAACGACCTGCTTATAATAGGCAACAGAACACTATAGTAACTAGAGTGTGTTCGCGGGACACGGATGCCTCCACTTCTACCACAACATTTGTAATAAAGGACCATAACTCTGGTAAAATGGTCGCATAAAAATATCTTTACGATCAGTTTAAAAGAAATCCGCCCGCTATTTAATTAGGAGTTGATACCACAAGTTTTGGGAGACGGACGGACGTACGTAAGTACGGACAGTCGAGTGCAACTCTATATGCCTCCCACTTTTTGGGGACAAAACACAAACAAGGAAACAACGTTATTTTATTTTAACTTAAGTATCGTCTTTTGTTTTCTACATTATTCAGTGCCATAAAACGACAGGTTTGAACTGTGAACTTTCGACATACCAGCATGATAAGAGAGAATTTATTGTTGCTCCCTCTCGTTTTACATCAATACCAGGCATTAAATAAACAGTCTAATTTCTTTTAATTACTAAAGTATAATGAAACTTTCCCACCTCATTTCCAATGTCGGAGACATTTGACAATACAAAGCATGACTGTTAATTATAATATTCCTTTAGAACTCATTGTCATTCTATAAAAATCATCCCTAATATTTACAGGTTCTCCATAGCTCAAAAAAGCTTTATTAATGGAATAGCAAAATGTCACCTAACACAACACATATGAAAATATTATATGCTCAGGATCCAACTTTTCTGCAAAAGAGAATAAGAAAACAATGTCTTTGTGTCGCCTGCGATAGCAGGTAGACACATACGGATCCTAATGTCCGTCGGCGTCGTCGTCCGCGTCGTCCGGTAGTCCCCTAGCTTTAACATGAAACTTAATGTTGCCTATAACTTTGAAAGTACTTGTCCTATTCACTTCATACTTGGAATATATCATCATCATGAACAGCAACATCGGTTACAACAAGAATGATAACTCCTGTTTGACTATTTTTTGAGTTATGTCCCTTTCAAATGCAACTTTAACATGAAACTTAATGTTGCCTATAACTTTGAAAGTACTTGTCCTATTCACTTCATACTTAAAATATATCATCATCATGAACAGCAACATCGGTTACAACAAGAATGATAACTCCTGTTTGACTATTTTTTTGAGTAATGCCCCTTTCAAATGCAACTTTAACATGAAACTTAATGTTGCCCTTAACTATGTTAGTAATTGTCCTATTCACTTCATACTTGGAATATATCATCATCAGCATCATCGGTTACAAAAAGAATGATAACTCCTGTTTGATTATTTTTTTAGTTATGCCCCCTTCAAATGCAACTTTAACATGAAACTTATTGTTGCCTTTAACCTTGAAAGTACTTGTCCTATTCACTTCATACTTGGAATATATCATCATCATGAACAACAACATCAGTTACAACAAGAATGATAACTCCTGTTTGACTATTTTTGAGCTTGTCCCATTTAATTCATACTTGGAATATATCATCATCATGAACAACAACATCGGTTACAACAAGAATGATAACTCCTGTTTGACTTTTTTTTAGTTATGCCCCTTTCAAATGCAACTCCAACACGAAGCTTAATCTCGCATATAACTTTGAAATTACTTGTCCTATTCAATTAAATATGGGAATATATCATCTTCATAAAGAATGCCACCAGTTAACAACAATGATTACTCCTGTTTCATTTTTTTTAGTTATGCCCTTTTCAAAGGAGACTTTAACATGAAGATGTGGCATATACTTAAAAGTACTTGTTCTATTCATTTTATACTCTGAATATATCATCTTTATGAACAACACCATCAGTGGCAACAAGAATGATAACTCCTGTTTAAATATTTTATGAGTTATGCCCCTTTCAAATGCAACTTTAACATTAACTTAATGTTGCCTATAAATTTTAAAGTGCTTTTCCTTTTTACTTAATACTTGGAATATAATTATATATTATCTGCATGCAAATAGCCATTGGTGAAAACAAGAATGATAACTCAGGTTTCACCATTTTAAGTTAAGCCCCTTTCGAATGCAATTGAGGTGACATGTGTGTTCCGTGGAACACCAGATTCCAGTGTAGTATTGCAATCATCTTGAATTAAATCTTTTTAATAAGCACACATTTCAACAGTTTGCAGACAGACGACACATGTGTTCCGCGGAACACCAAATTCTAGTTTATATTTATTTCGCTCATTTAATTTCACTTATTTCCCGCTGAGAATCTCAATGATGCATGTACTCGTATATAACGTGATTATTTTCCGTATGACGTCATTACTATGGATATTCAATTAACTAAGGGGGTAGAGGAAAAGGGAACTTTGAAGACCCATTGACCATGACAACATTGCAGGCTCGGTTTGATTGAGTATGTTCATGGGCAGTTATGGAAATGCTTATTACTGCCCACACCGCATAGCCCCGGGTTGAGCGCAACACAATATTTACACCAATAAACAGTACAATTTTGATCCATCCTAAACAATGGTATGCATATGGCGGTGAACAAGGAACCTTCAATGCGGTATTTTCAGATTAACACCATTCCATGTTCAGCGGCGTATGGTCCCTAGATAAAAGAATGGGTTTGTCCTAAACGAGAAAACAATGGGCGGAACTAAACAGAATATAATTTTGAGAGGGGATTTTAGAATATAAATCCTGCATATCACAGACAACGCCAAAGGCAAAATTTAAAAAGCAGGAAGTATATCCTTGGTGGTGATTGAAATTATAGTAGCTGGGATATTGAAACCACCAATCTTTAAACTGGTCAAAATATTAAAATCAAAAAAGTAAATTTGGGACATAAATATCGTGCTCGACGACCTTTAAAGGACGTAACTAATAACAGCACTGATTGAATGTACGGGGAGACTTTTTAACAGCACGAAAAGCAATCTTAAAAGCGGTATCGCTACTGTCGCGGCAGTTTGTTGTTGGAGGATAGAACCAAGCGGTGCTCGGGGAATACAAAAATTATTTGTACTTAATATAAAATTCCCAAAAGCATTTTTCTTGCAGTTATTTTCATGTGATATTTGAGCTGTTTGAATAAAATCAAAAATAAATATCATGTTATCCTACAAAATATAAATCAAATGGTTTTTACCCATTCATAATAAACCATTTAAGTTATATATTTTTTTCAATTATGTTTAATTTGCAATGATTAACAAGAAATACAGCTAACCTGTTTTCAAAATTACTTATTTGATGTTTAGTGTGAATCATTAAAAAGTCACTAGTAATGGTACTTTTTACTGTCAAAAATTAATAGAAGCAGACATATGCTTTAAAAATTAAAAAAAAAATATGTGCTTTGCTTCATGAACACAGTTACAGTCTTAACTATAAACATCAGTTATGATGTTAGTGTCAAATAATACACATTCAAATACAGTGAAAAAACAGCACTGATAACTTTTTTACTTTGACCATATTACTGACCAGTTCAATTCAAAGATTGTTAATTAAAAACAACAACAAATGATCCTGTAGGAAGATATCGAACTGTTTCAACAACAAAAGTCAACAACAATAAAAAGTCATGAAACTGTAATTACATAAAAACTATTCCTATATATACGAGCACAACAAAAAGGACAAAATAAATTATGAAAAAAAATGTTTTCAAATCAATTGAAAACAAACACTCGGGATAACGATTGTGACATGTTTTATTTTCCATAATCTACAAAATCAAAGGTTATGTACAGTAGTAAACAGATGATATGTCCCATTGCTGATATGGGAAGACAACAGAATTGCAGAGGTTACCACCCATAATGGTACAAACTACAGCCTGGCTTTAAGACAATATGACTAACATTTCAAATTATAGTATCACATTCCGTATAACAGAATGAACACCGTGAAATTTCTCTGTTTTATCTTAGCTACATTGTATATCTATAAGCAAAAATGACCCAATGTTCACATAATACATGCTACATATAGCAGGAGCACAGTTAACTTTTCCTTTTACTTCCTTTTTATGAATTTGTGAATAAATGTATGTATAATATCTTGAACTAGTTGTTTTCATAAACGGGTTTTGTTTTCAATTTATAATAAATTAATAAGACAATGGCTTTTCTTTCAAATAGATAAAAGCTTACATGATGTTCACTGCTCTTTGTACTATCCCCCATTTACTTGTCGCTAGCGTTTGGAAAAACATTGGTATGATGTTCCATGGAGTATTCCTTTGTTTGATTTCACATCTGATAAGGTCTCAAAGCTCAGCCATATAGTCTTTAACTCTGAGCCGTATTCTTTAACTATGGGTCGTATCGTCTGCTGTCCATTGCCTAAAACATCCGCCAATCTGGGCTGTATCATCTGGGGCGTATCGGTGATTGGTAGTAATGTCTGAAATTCCGTAAAGTGCAACACATGTAGGTAATATGCATTTGTATTTTAGGTATTAAACAATGCTTTCCCAGGCTTATCGAAATCCCACATATTTTGGTCTCCTTAATAGGCCATTATGAAAAGAAACGTTAAGTAATCCTCAACAAGCAATAATTATGCAATAACATTCAATTTTGGTTTTTGTTGATAAATTCATTTAATCCAGTGGTCCTTTTACATTAAAATTAATCTGATGAAGTTATTAACTGTTATGAAAGTGCGGCCGAATGATAATGAAGGTAAATGTCGGTGAAAAGGCTTTTTAAAAGAGGAGAACGGTTAATCAAGACCGGTTCAGAAATTACTGAAAACTACGCAAACATCCTCCCTGAACCGATTGATTTTTGCTTTATACATGCAAATGTGTGCACGACATTCTTAAAGTCACGTGGTATAGCCACCCTGTATTTAGAAGAACAGAACATGCAGAATACAGTTATACTGGCCGAACACGTTGTCGATCAAATATACAAATTGTAATAACCGTGTTGATTCTTTTATCATTGCTTGGCGTTATACACTGTCTGCCATGTTTTCACTGATCATCATTTATCACATTCAATAAATGTAAACAACGATAACGGGTGTCAGACGTGGCTGCAATTCTAAATGAACACTTCAATGAAGTTTGATTTCGAATTTCTTTTAAAAAGAAGTTCGAAATATTGTAAATTAGAATATATGCGTGTCTTAGTACTCTATAAAAGCACACAGACAAAACTGAATGTGAATAACGCGAATAAAAATTATATCATTTACCTCACTAGCATAATGAAACGTTTTACCGACCTTGACCCTGACAAGGTCAACTGCGACTGAGACAGACCTTCGAGCCGCTGAGTAGCGGAGAACGATTTTACACATTATTCGATATATATTTGACAATAATGAGTGATGTTTACTTACTGTGCTCTTCAGATACGCAGCCCTCTCAAGTGTTTGCCAACAGGTTTGGTGACGAGCAGTTGGAGTTTGATAAACGGCGCATGGGCTGGGGGTAAGTCTAGTTCATCTGTTACATCAAAGTGACAATGAGGGTCGGTTAGAGAAAGTAAATGTACCTTAATTGTAGATTAACCGCCTAGCGGGTTGTTATCTAAGATTATTTATTCTGTAACTGGTAATTGTAACACAATGAACCGTTCAATATTCTTCCCGTCAAAGAAAGTAACGGAAATGTCAGACTGATATTCTATGATTATGTCTTTTACAGACCATGTGACGGGTTCTTTAAGTGGCGGTGCGGAACAGAGCGGGTCGTCATTCGTGGGCGATAGGAAACTTCTTACGACCTGGAAATGTCCATATAATGATAAATTGTTTGCCATAAGTTTAGTGACACTGACTTCGAATTAGAGATATTTAAATGATGCAGAAAATAGCACTTGTGTTGCTTAGAATAAGATTCATATTAAATTGCCTTTTATTCTATATTTGGATTTATTACATTATAACATCGAAATAAGATATTTCAGGCATTTAATCAATATTATTTAATTCAAATAAAATAATAGAAGCGATCGAAGAAGGCCACGTTCTGTTAATATTTATTGTTTGTTTTCTGTTCTTCATTTTTTTTCAGAACTTAATAGATAAAAAATAAAAATTTCTATTAAGCAGTGTTGATTCCCTCTTTAGAATGGGCATTACCATGGAATTAATTAAATAACTGTTGTACTTAGTAATCCGCTGGAGGAATATTATTAAAGCTTAACTTAATTAGTAGAGGAGCGAGAAAGTGCTTTTGTCGGATTTACTAAAACCATTTCTTAATTGAATAATGGCATATTATAGCACTTCGGCAATATAGAAAAACGTTGCATACAGACAAATAATAATTAAATTACCTGCTCATAAAGAATGACGATTATTGAGAAATATAGGGACATGATAGAATGCTGTAAAATGATATTCGTCTTTCCAATAAATAGGTTTTAGGTCATAGAGATTTCAGTTCACAAGAAGGAGGCTTTACACAATTTTCCGATAATTGGACAAACCTTAAAAGGTATTGAATCACCTACCAAGAAAAGAAATTCTCATCCTATACAGCCTCCCGGCACACAGCCATTTAAAAGTTACCGCTCTAAAACGACAAGTTTTAGGGTTTATTAACTGCACATATGACAAGCAAGTTTCCCTTAAAACAAATGTTTACATGCTGCCTTGGTAACTTCAACATACCCAACTACTCAACAGTGTTACATGCAAAAAGCATGCACACGCACAAAACAACATTAGCAATTAATCAATAACAAGAAAACCTGATAAGTACTTGATGACCAGTTCGAGATCAGAGCACTTGGAGTTATATCAGTAAGAACATAATGACAAGAATAACAGAAACCTTCATCAAATGGAAACTTCAGAGATATTATTGATAAAGAGCATGCAGATCGTCCTAGAAAACCCCATAAACACAGGCGGAGAAATGCCATTTTGCATAAGTACTTTTAAATTACATACTAATATTAGACTTACTCTTGCTATAGGTGATTGCAATAGTTTGGTGATAATATATATCTGTTTTAACCTCATTTGAATTAGAAACCGGGGCTATGCGGCGTGGGCAGTGATATGCCTTTCCATTACTGCTAATGAACTGGCTAAATCAAATCGAGCCTGCACTGTTTCTTATTTACCGTGTTTAGTGGCTTTCAACTTACCTATTTCGTCGATTTAATCAGCTGACAATATTGCTCGAAATGGTACGACCATGATAATATACAATATTGCAAATTACCATTTTTTTTCGTTTTGAGGCCATTTACGTTTTGTTTTTGCGATGGATGTCACACTTAACTGCTACGCGCTGCCAAATTTTGCACAGGAGCGTCTGCAATAGTCTTTGAAAATCCGGCGCTTGATCAGAAGTAAACAATATATCAAAAGTTTAAGTTCGTTAATGTTTATTAGTTCAAATGCTGTTTATTGCCACTTAATTAGCATTTTCACTCGTTTTACTATATTTCTTTCATGCGATAGGAAATAAAAAAGTAAACCGGAACTGGTTCATAACCCGAACTGGTTGACAAACTGTATAGCTACAAGATAAATTGTTCTCTATGGAGTGTGTGGGTAGGGTTGCCGAAATGCGTAGGTTTGGCGTTATTTGGTATTTGCCCTAGTTTTTCAACCAACGAAGTGTTTTAAATAACACAAATTTTAAATTATTATGCAGCGGGAAAATCAAATTAAGTATTTCAATTGGTGTCATTTTACGGGTTTTTTAGTTAATAGGTACCGAAACAACTTTTTACACATTGCAACAACGTGCATCTAAGCTGTTTTCGGAAAGTCTAAATAAAAAAAGGCCATTGAAAGTACATGTCGATACTTTTTTCAAGAAACCTCGGTGCCATTGCTAATAAAAAAATAGTAAACGGGCAATTTATAAATAAAATCCTTTTCATACAAAATTTCAAACTTAGCTTGTGGTATCGGTTAAACCAAAGTAAAAAAATCTCCATAGACACTTATGTTAAATAAATGATTTTCAATTGCATTTTGTAGTTTTATTTATTAATTAATCCCAGAAAAACTCGGTACTAGTTTGAAGTTCTGTCCATCCCCTTTTGTCTAAAATAAAGCAAATGGCATATTAACTTACCTGTAAGGAAATCCCAGTCCTCCGAATGACGTCACCCTAAATTAGTCTAGTATCAATATGCGGGATTTCCCAAACCTACCTACTTTCACTTTCCAATAAACTGATCATCCATTTTATGTCTGATTTTTTAAATTTCTCAAATGATTTCTAAATCATTGATTGTATCATAATGATAAAAACAACACATTGTGAAGTATTTCATGTCTTTAAATACAGAAAGAAATAAAGCAATACGCACTACATTCAAAGTATACGGGTTATTTGGTTTAATACAACATAGAGTCCCCTAAGTGAAGGCCCAAAAGTCAATTCTAAGTAAGAGCAGTGATTATATAATAATAATAATAATAATAATAATAATAATAATAATAATATTATTAAATTTCAAAGAGGCCTTCTAAATTCAGCAAACAAACAAAAGCAATATTCAGAACAACAGACAAAATCAGAAAATCAGTAAACAACGCATTTAAATAACCCAACAGTTTTCAAACAACAGCAACAAACAAACTGACTTACATACAAATAGAATATAATGTCGTGAAAATTGTCAATTTTCTTGTTGAAATCTTCGTTGCTGAATATTGTTTTGAAGCGCAACAAATATTATAAAGTCTCAATAGTATTATTCCGAGAAGCCTTTTCTGTGAGATGGGCCAGTTTACGAGTTTATTACGCTTTAATTTTTTTCCGTGAGATCCATCTGGGAAACGAGTAAAAACAACCTAAATCGATGCCGAGCTTTGTCGATGCTGCCTTAAATTTTTGTAGCCGATTAGAGCCTATTGTTAAAAACATCATTAAATACATTTTCATGTACCTGCCCAATGTAAGTTTTGTTGTCATTGAGCATTGAAACTCAATTAATTGTAAGGTTTAGCTTGAAAATATATATATATACTCAAAAGAAAACGTTTAGTCAGTATTTTCATTTTCGCCCTAAGTCTACGATATTGCAAATATCGTGAAAAAAAATGAACATATGTGTTGCATTGTCTCTTCTTATCACATACACGATGATTTGTTTACGAAAACCTGTCTCATTAGACCGTGTCTGTGTAAATTCAAAATGCTCGAGATGCACGTGGCGATGAAAACCGACATGGATATTTTCGCAAATTTCCATTGACTTAAAAGTGTATTGTCCACAATGAAAAAAGCCGGAGAAAAATGTCTGGTAACTAGCCCTGGTCGCCGTCCCGGCCTCGCCATTTATGACAGAAATATCGCTTTGAGATTTCTAGAAGCTTGTTTACACGCTGCTGACGTAGCTGGTCGTTTTGGTTTGCATGAGCGAACAATAGATCGGTATGCAAGCGCGATTCTGACAAACTGGCAGCGTCGACCACATGCGTCGTCCAGGTAGGACGTTGAAAACAACGTCGCGCGAAGATCGCTACCTAGTGACGTCAACACGACGTAATCGCTTCACACCTGCTTAAAAGCTCGTTCAACGTCTTAGACAATCCACGGGGGTCAAGAGTATTCGTTTGTAACGCTTGAAACCGGCTGAGAGCAGCCCGGCTGCGAGCTCGACGTCCTTACAAAGTATTCTTTTAACAGAACGTCAACGCGTCGCACATTTGAATTGGGCACGCCAGGGCAGTCGATGGAATAGATAGCGATGGAGCAAAATCGTTTTCACCGCTTAGTCCAAGTTTAATCTCAAAGAAGCTGATGGAATTGATTGTGTTTGGCGACGCCGAGGAGGAAGGTTTGATCCTGCTAACGTCTTCGAATATGACCGTTACGGTGTTGGGAACGCTATGATCTGGGGTGGTATTTCTTATATTAATGGCAAAACAAAACTCAAAACAATACGGAATATCTTAAATGACGTCCATTATTGTGCAGAAATCATTATCCCCGTCATTGTTCCTTACATAGTGTAAGGTAATGCTTACGTTCTACAGCAGGATAATGCACGCTGCCACACGGCACGTCATACACGGAATGTTCTTGTTGTCAACAACATAAACATACTCGAATGACAATTAAAATCACCTGATCTCTCCCCGATTTAACACATGTGCGACTATCTTCGAAGAAAGTGCGTGACAGGATTGACGTCAACAACGTAAATGATCTGAAACGGTTATTGCACAAGAAATTGGCCCAAACCCCTATGCGCATCATTCGAACACTCGTAAACAACAAACGAAAGGCGTTTTCTGGCTTTTATTTAATCTAGAGGTGGTCATACAAAATATTGAGTGTAATGTAAATTTAGATTTTGACCCCTATATATATATATATATATAAATATATATATATATATATATATATATATATATATATATATATATATATATATATATATATATATACTAAGAAATGTGGTAAGTTACGGGTCTAATTTCGATATTACACCTTTATGTGAGGTGCTATAAAGTAATGGGGTATATATGGTACCCCGTAATTTTCAATGCCATTTCTATGCATATTCGGACTTCTTAAGTACGATAAACTTTATTCCCGTAACACGGTTTATTATCGAAATTTATTTTCGGTCTATAAAAAAAAACCCGAAATTTTTTTTTATCATAAACCAAATTTTTATATTACAGCTTATAGTACTTACAAGGTCAGATAGTGCATAGAAATGACATTTAATTAGCGGGGTACCATATATACCCCGTAACTTTTATAGAACCACACATATAGGTATAATATCGAAGTAAGACCCGTAACTTACCACATTTCTTAGTATATATATACAACCCCTGATTAAGGTTTATTACAGAGACCCCATATCTGACGATATTTCTGTATATATATATATATATATATATATATATATATATATATATATATATATATATATATCACTCATTCACTATACATTTATTTTCAAAACGTGGTGTCCATAAACAACCATGCATATCACGCACTAGAAAGGGCATCATCAACTGTTTTCATTCGGTCAACATCATGGTTAGCAGGCATGTAAATATCCCGACAATTAACAAAAAAGTGAGTTATGCATATCAGAAACTGCCACATTCAGCAGACAAAGCCTCCCAACACAGCCAAATAGAAGAGAGGAGAAGAGAGCATGGTATTATAATAATCAGTTTCAAAATGGACGCCACAAACAAGTTACACACTGGACAAAGCTCTCGCGCTTCCGACGCGACTATCGAGTATACTAGGCAGCGTATTTCGATGGCGGATATCCTGGCAAAGGAGCGTCAGCAAGTAAGTTTTAACTTTGTACTTCTCTAGAAGATGATACAATGGCAAGGCACTGATACGTATTAAGTACCCCATCACCATCCTAGTTTTGTAATTATCACTTGAAAATGCACAAACCTTGCTGAAAGTTTTTTGAGAATCGCCCACAGTTTTGCGTGGTAGGTGCAAAATGCTGTGATTTCAAAGAAAAAAATGTACAGTACAACCAGCAAAAAATATCGGGGGAAGTTATCATTTGACAAATAATAAATTTCTTGTAAAATACATCTACTGCTAATTAATCGGAGAAGAAATGAACTGAACGCGTCCTAGAGCGCTTTCGTCTTAACGCATCTACCACGGTGCCCTTTGTGTTCCATGTAAATCGTTAGGTTTGGCAGAGGAACATGTTGCTTCTAAAATTTTAGAGAATAAGTTAAGCTTGTGTGGGTTTTGTTTAAACCGACATAAAATTGAGTGTCTGGACAAGACTGAGACTATCACTTCTCTGTATTATCTGGACAAGACTGAGACTATCACTGTATTATCTGGACAAGACTGAGACTATCACTCCTCTGTATTATCTGGACAAGACTGAGACTATTACTCCTCTGTATTATCTGGACAAGACTGAGACTATCACTTCTCTGTATTATCTGGACAAGACTGAGACTATCACTTCACTGTATTATCTGGACAAGACTGAGACTATCACTCCTCTGTATTATCTGGACAAGACTGAGACTATCACTGTATTATCTGGACAAGACTGAGACTATCACTCCTCTGTAGCTGGACAAGACTGAGATTATCACTCCTCTGTATTATCTGGACAAGACTGAGACTATCACTCCTCTGTATTATCTGGACAAGACTGAGACTATCACTGTATTATCTGGGCAAGACTGAGACTATCACTTCTCTGTATTATCTGGACAAGACTGAGACTATCACTGTATTAGCTGGACAAGACTGAGACTATCACTTCTCTGTATTAGCTGGACAAGACTGAGACTATCACTTCTCTGTATTATCTGGACAAGACTGAGACTATCACTCCTCTGTATTATCTGGACAAGACTGAGACTATCACTTCTCTGTATTATCTGGACAAGACTGAGACTATCACTGTATTATCTGGACAAGACTGAGACTATCACTGTATTATCTGGACAAGACTGAGACTATCACTGTATTATCTGGACAAGACTGAGACTATCACTGTATTAGCTGGACAAGACTGAGACTATCACTCCTCTGTATTATCTGGACAAGACTGAGACTATCACTTCTCTGTATTATCTGGACAAGACTGAGACTATCACTGTTTTATCTGGACAAGACTGAGACTATCACTGTATTATCTGGACAAGACTGAGACTATCACTGTATTAGCTGGACAAGACTGAGACTATCACTCCTCTGTATTATCTGGACAAGACTGAGACTATCACTCCTCTGTATTATCTGGACAAGACTGAGACTATCACTTCACTGTATTATCTGGACAAGACTGAGACTATCACTCCTCTGTATTATCTGGACAAGACTGAGACTATCACTTCTCTGTATTATCTGGACAAGACTGAGACTATCACTCCTCTGTATTATCTGGACAAGACTAAGACTATCACTTCTCTGTATTATTTGGAGAAGACTGAGACTATCACTGTCTTAGCTGGACAAGACTGAGACTATCACTGTCTTAGCTGGACAAGACTGAGACTATCACTCCTCTGTATTATCTGGACAAGACTGAGACTATCACTTCTCTGTATTATTTGGAGAAGACTGAGACTATCACTTCTCTGTATTATCTGGACAAGACTGAGACTATCACTGTATTATCTGGACAAGACTGAGACTATCACTCCTCTGTATTATCTGGACAAGACTGAGACTATCACTCCTCTGTATTATCTGGACAAGACTGAGACTATCACTTCTCTGTATTATCTGGAGAAGACTGAGACTATCACTTCTCTGTATTATCTGGACAAGACTGAGACTATCACTGTATTATCTGGACAAGACTGAGACTATCACTGTATTATCTGGACAAGACTGAGACTATCACTGTATTATCTGGACAAGACTGAGACTATCACTGTATTATCTGGACAAGACTGAGACTATCACTCCTCTGTATTATCTGGACAAGACTGAGACTATCACTTCACTGTATTATCTGGACAAGACTGAGACTATCACTTCACTGTATTATCTGGACAAGACTGAGACTATCACTTCTCTGTATTATCTGGACAAGACTGAGACTATTACTCTTGTGTATTATCTGGACAAGACTGAGACTATCACTTCTCTGTATTATCTGGAGAAGACTGAGACTATCACTTCTCTGTATTATCTGGACAAGACTGAGACTATCACTGTATTATCTGGACAAGACTGAGACTATCACTCCTCTGTATTATCTGGACAAGACTGAGACTATCACTCCTCTGTAGCTGGACAAGACTGAGACTATCACTGTATTATCTGGACAAGACTGAGACTATCACTTCTCTGTATTATCTGGACAAGACTGAGACTATCACTCCTCTGTATTATCTGGACAAAACTGAGACTATCACTGTATTAGCTGGACAAGACTGAGACTATCACTCCTCTGTATTATCTGGACAAGACTGAGACTATCACTCCTCTGTATTATCTGGACAAGACTGAGACTATCACTCCTCTGTATTATCTGGACAAGACTGAGACTATCACTGTTTTATCTGGACAAGACTGAGACTATCACTCCTCTGTATTATCTGGACAAGACTGAGACTATCACTGTATTATCTGAAGAAGACTGAGACTATCACTTCTCTGTAGCTGGACAACACTGAGACTATCACTCCTCTGTAGCTGGACAACACTGAGACTATCACTCTATTATTTGGACAAGACTGAGACTATTACTGTATTATCTGGACAAGACTGAGACTATCACTCCTCTGTAGCTGGACAAGACTGAGATTATCACTCCTCTGTATTAGCTGGACAAGACTGAGACTATCACTTCTCTGTATTATCTGGACAAGACTGAGACTATCACTGTATTATCTGGACAAGACTGAGACTATCACTTCTCTGTATTATCTGGACAAGACTGAGACTATCACTCCTCTGTATTATCTGGACAAAACTGAGACTATCACTCCTCTGTATTAGCTGGACAAGACTGAGACTATCACTTCTCTGTATTATCTGGACAAGACTGAGACTATCACTCCTCTGTATTATCTGGACAAGACTGAGACTATCACTACTCTGTATTATCTGGACAAGACTGAGACTATCACTTCTCTGTATTATCTGGACAAGACTGAGGCTATCACTCCTCTGTATTATCTGGACAAGACTGAGACTTTCACTTCTCTGAATTATCTGGACAAGACTGAGACTATCACTCCTCTGTATTATCTGGACAAGACTGAGACTATCACTCCTCTGTATTATCTGGACAAGACTGAGACTATCACTGTATTATCTGGACAAGACTGAGACTATCACTCCTCTGTATTAGCTGGACAAGACTGAGACTATCACTTCTCTGTATTAGCTGGACAAGACTGAGACTATCACTCCTCTGTATTATTTGGACAAGACTTAGACTATCACTCCTCTGTATTATCTGGACAAGACTGAGACTATCACTGTATTATCTGGACAAGACTGAGACTATCACTACTCTGTATTATCTGGACAAGACTGAGACTATCACTCCTCTGTATTATCTGGACAAGACTGAGACTATCACTCCTCTGTATTATCTGGACAAGACTGAGACTTTCACTTCTCTGAATTATCTGGACAAGACTGAGACTATCACTCCTCTTTATTATCTGGACAAGACTGAGACTATCACTCCTCTGTATTATCTGGACAAGACTGAGGCTATCACTGTATTAGCTGGACAAGACTGAGACTATCACCTCTCTGTATTATCTGGACAAGACTGAGGCTATCACTGTATTAGCTGGACAAGACTGAGACTATCACCTCTCTGTATTATCTGGACAAGACTGAGGCTATCACTGTATTAGCTGGACAAGACTGAGACTATCACTGTATTATCTGGACAAGACTGAGACTATCACTCCTCTGTATTAGCTGGACAAGACTGAGACTATCACTTCTCTGTATTAGCTGGACAAGACTGAGACTATCACTCCTCTGTATTATTTGGACAAGACTGAGACTATCACTCCTCTGTATTATCTGGACAAGACTGAGACTATCACTGTATTATCTGGACAAGACTGAGACTATCACTCATCTGTATTATCTGGACAAGACTGAGACTATCACTCCTCTGTATTATATGGACAAGACTGAGACTATCACTTCTCTGTATTATCTGGACAAAACTGAGACTATCACTGTATTATCTGGACAAGACTGAGACTATCACTCCTCTGTATTATCTGGACAAGACTGAGACTATCACTCCTCTGTATTATCTGGACAAGACTGAGACTATCACTGTATTATCTGGACAAGACTGAGACTATCACTCCTCTGTATTATCTGGACAAGACTGCGACTATCACTGTATTATCTGGACAAGACTGAGACTATCACTCCTCTGTATTAGCTGGACAAGACTGAGACTATCACTTCTCTGTATTAGCTGGACAAGACTGAGACTATCACTTCTCTGTATTATCTGGACAAGACTGAGACTATCTCTTCTCTGTAGCTGGACAAGACTGACACTATCACTCCTCTGTAGCTGGACAAGACTGAGACTATCACTGTATTACCTGGACAAGACTGAGACTATCACTCCTCTGTAGCTGGACAAGACTGAGACTATCACTGTATTATCTGGACAAGACTGAGACTATCACTGTATTATCTGGACAAGACTGAGACTATCACTGTATTATCTGGACAAGACTGAGACTATCACTGTATTATCTGGACAAGACTGAGACTATCACTTCTCTGTATTATCTGGACAAGACTGAGACTATCACTGTATTATCTGGACGAGACTGAGACTATCACTGTATTATCTGGACAAGACTGAGACTATTACTGTATTATCTGGACAAGACTGAGACTATCACTCCTCTGTATTATCTGGACAAGACTGAGACTATCACTTCTCTGTATTATCTGGACAAGACTGAGACTATCACTCCTCTGTATTATCTGGACAAGACTGAGACTATCACTTCTCTGTATTATCTGGACAAGACTGAGACTATCACTCCTCTGTATTATCTGGACAAGACTGAGACTATCACTCCTCTGTATTATCTGGACAAGACTGAGACTATCACTCCTCTGTATTATCTGGACAAGACTGAGACTATCACTTCTCTGTATTAGCTGGACAAGACTGAGACTATCACTCCTCTGTATTATCTGGACAAGACTGAGACTATCACTTCTCTGTATTATCTGGACAAGACTGAGACTATCACTCCTCTGTATTATCTGGACAAGACTGAGACTATCACTCCTCTGTATTATCTGGACAAGACTGAGACTATCACTCCTCTGTATTATCTGGACAAGACTGAGACTATCACTCCTCTGTATTATCTGGACAAGACTGAGACTATCACTCCTCTGTATTATCTGGACAAGACTGAGACTATCACTCCTCTGTATTATCTGGACAAGACTGAGACTATCACTCCTCTGTATTATCTGGACAAGACTGAGACTATCACTTCTCTGTATTTTCTGGACAAGACTGAGACTATCACTTCTCTGTATTATCTGGACAAGACTGAGACTATCACTTCTCTGTATTATCTGGAGAAGACTGAGACTATCACTTCTCTGTATTATCTGGACAAGACTGAGACTATCACTATATTATCTGGACAAGACTGAGACTATCACTCCTCTGTATTATCTGGACAAGACTGAGACTATCACTCCTTTGTATTATCTGGACAAGACTGAGACTATCACTTCTCTGTATTATCTGGACAAGACTGAGCCTATCACTGTATTATCTGGAGAAGACTGAGACTATCACTGCTCTGTATTATCTGGACAAGACTGAGACTATCACTGTATTATCTGGACAAGACTGAGACTATCACTCCTCTGTATTATCTGGACAAGACTGAGACTATCACTCCTCTGTATTGTCTGGACAAGACTGAGACTATCACTGTATTATCTGGACAAGACTGAGACTATCACTCCTCTGTATTATCTGGACAAGACTGAGACTATCACTGTATTATCTGGACAAGACTGAGACTATCACTGTATTATCTGGACAAGACTGAGACTATCACTTCTCTGTATTATCTGGACAAGACTGAGACTATCACTCCTCTGTATTATCTGGACAAGACTGAGACTATCACTTCTCTGTATTATCTGGACAAGACTGAGACTATCACTGTATTATCTGGACAAGACTGAGACTATCACTTCTCTGTATTATCTGGACAAGACTGAGACTATCACTTCTCTGTATTATCTGGAGAAGACTGAGACTATCACTTCTCTGTATTATCTGGACAAGACTGAGACTATCACTATATTATCTGGACAAGACTGAGACTATCACTCCTCTGTATTATCTGGACAAGACTGAGACTATCACTCCTTTGTATTATCTGGACAAGACTGAGACTATCACTTCTCTGTATTATCTGGACAAGACTGAGCCTATCACTGTATTATCTGGAGAAGACTGAGACTATCACTGCTCTGTATTATCTGGACAAGACTGAGACTATCACTGTATTATCTGGACAAGACTGAGACTATCACTCCTCTGTATTATCTGGACAAGGCTGAGACTATCACTCCTCTGTATTGTCTGGACAAGACTGAGACTATCACTCCTCTGTATTATCTGGACAAGACTGAGACTATCACTGTATTATCTGGACAAGACTGAGACTATCACTTCTCTGTAGCTGGACAAGACTGAGACTATCACTCATCTGTATTATCTGGACAAGACTGAGGCTATCACTGTATTAGCTGGACAAGACTGAGACTATCACTGTATTATCTGGACAAGACTGAGACTATCACTGTATTAGCTGGACAAGACTGAGACTATCACTCCTCTGTATTATCTGGACAAGACTGAGACTATCACTTCACTGTATTATCTGGACAAGACTGAGACTATCACTTCACTGTATTATCTGGACAAGACTGAGACTATCACTTCTCTGTATTATCTGGACAAGACTGAGACTATTACTCTTGTGTATTATCTGGACAAGACTGAGACTATCACTTCTCTGTATTATCTGGAGAAGACTGAGACTATCACTTCTCTGTATTATCTGGACAAGACTGAGACTATCACTGTATTATCTGGACAAGACTGAGACTATCACTCCTCTGTATTATCTGGACAAGACTGAGACTATCACTCCTCTGTAGCTGGACAAGACTGAGACTATCACTGTATTATCTGGACAAGACTGAGACTATCACTTCTCTGTATTATCTGGACAAGACTGAGACTATCACTGTTTTATCTGGACAAGACTGAGACTATCACTCCTCTGTAGCTGGACAAGACTGAGACTATCACTCCTCTGTATTAGCTGGACAAGACTGAGACTATCACTCCTCTGTATTATCTGGACAAAACTGAGACTATCACTCCTCTGTATTAGCTGGACAAGACTGAGACTATCACTTCTCTGTATTATCTGGACAAGACTGAGACTATCACTTCTCTGTATTATCTGGACAAGACTGAGACTATCACCCCTCTGTATTATCTGGACAAGACTGAGACTATCACTGTATTAGCTGGACAAGACTGAGACTATCACTCCTCTGTATTATCTGGACAAGACTGAGACTATCACTCCTCTGTATTATCTGGACAAGACTGAGACTATCACTCCTCTGTATTATCTGGACAAGACTGAGACTATCACTTCTCTGTATTATCTGGACAAGACTGAGACTATCACTACTCTGTATTATCTGGACAAGACTGAGACTATCACTTCTCTGTATTATCTGGACAAAACTGAGACTATCACTCCTCTGTATTAGCTGGACAAGACTGAGACTATCACTTCTCTGTATTATCTGGACAAGACTGAGACTATCACTTCTCTGTATTATCTGGACAAGACTGAGACTATCACCCCTCTGTATTATCTGGACAAGACTGAGACTATCACTGTATTAGCTGGACAAGACTGAGACTATCACTCCTCTGTATTATCTGGACAAGACTGAGACTATCACTCCTCTGTATTATCTGGACAAGACTGAGACTATCACTCCTCTGTATTATCTGGACAAGACTGAGACTATCACTTCTCTGTATTATCTGGACAAGACTGAGACTATCACTGTTTTATCTGGACAAGACTGAGACTATCACTCCTCTGTATTATCTGGACAAGACTGAGACTATCACTGTATTATCTGAAGAAGACTGAGACTATCACTTCTCTGTAGCTGGACAACACTGAGACTATCACTCCTCTGTAGCTGGACAACACTGAGACTATCACTCTATTATTTGGACAAGACTGAGACTATTACTGTATTATCTGGACAAGACTGAGACTATCACTCCTCTGTAGCTGGACAAGACTGAGATTATCACTCCTCTGTATTAGCTGGACAAGACTGAGACTATCACTTCTCTGTATTATCTGGACAAGACTGAGACTATCACTGTATTATCTGGACAAGACTGAGACTATCACTTCTCTGTATTATCTGGACAAGACTGAGACTATCACTCCTCTGTATTATCTGGACAAAACTGAGACTATCACTCCTCTGTATTAGCTGGACAAGACTGAGACTATCACTTCTCTGTATTATCTGGACAAGACTGAGACTATCACTCCTCTGTATTATCTGGACAAGACTGAGACTATCACTACTCTGTATTATCTGGACAAGACTGAGACTATCACTCCTCTGTATTATCTGGACAAGACTGAGACTATCACTCCTCTGTATTATCTGGACAAGACTGAGACTATCACTCCTCTGAATTATCTGGACAAGACTGAGACTATCACTTCTCTGTATTATCTGGACAAGACTGAGACTATCACTCCTCTGTATTATCTGGACAAGACAGAGACTATCACTCCTCTGTATTAGCTGGACAAGACAGAGACTATCACTTCTCTGTATTAGCTGGACAAGACTGAGACTATCACTCCTCTGTATTATTTGGACAAGACTTAGACTATCACTCCTCTGTATTATCTGGACAAGACTGAGACTATCACTGTATTATCTGGACAAGACTGAGACTATCACTACTCTGTATTATCTGGACAAGACTGAGACTATCACTCCTCTGTATTATCTGGACAAGACTGAGACTATCACTCCTCTGTATTATCTGGACAAGACTGAGACTTTCACTTCTCTGAATTATCTGGACAAGACTGAGACTATCACTCCTCTTTATTATCTGGACAAGACTGAGACTATCACTCCTCTGTATTATCTGGACAAGACTGAGACTATCACTGTATTATCTGGACAAGACTGAGACTATCACTCCTCTGTATTAGCTGGACAAGACTGAGACTATCACTTCTCTGTATTAGCTGGACAAGACTGAGACTATCACTCCTCTGTATTATTTGGACAAGACTGAGACTATCACTCCTCTGTATTATCTGGACAAGACTGAGACTATCACTGTATTATCTGGACAAGACTGAGACTATCACTCATCTGTATTATCTGGACAAGACTGAGACTATCACTCCTCTGTATTATATGGACAAGACTGAGACTATCACTTCTCTGTATTATCTGGACAAAACTGAGACTATCACTGTATTATCTGGACAAGACTGAGACTATCACTCCTCTGTATTATCTGGACAAGACTGAGACTATCACTCCTCTGTATTATCTTGACAAGACTGAGACTATCACTGTATTATCTGGACAAGACTGAGACTATCACTCCTCTGTATTATCTGGACAAGACTGCGACTATCACTGTATTATCTGGACAAGACTGAGACTATCACTCCTCTGTATTAGCTGGACAAGACTGAGACTATCACTTCTCTGTATTAGCTGGACAAGACTGAGACTATCACTTCTCTGTATTATCTGGACAAGACTGAGACTATCTCTTCTCTGTAGCTGGACAAGACTGACACTATCACTCCTCTGTAGCTGGACAAGACTGAGACTATCACTGTATTACCTGGACAAGACTGAGACTATCACTCCTCTGTAGCTGGACAAGACTGAGACTATCACTGTATTATCTGGACAAGACTGAGACTATCACTGTATTATCTGGACAAGACTGAGACTATCACTGTATTATCTGGACAAGACTGAGACTATCACTGTATTATCTGGACAAGACTGAGACTATCACTTCTCTGTATTATCTGGACAAGACTGAGACTATCACTGTATTATCTGGACGAGACTGAGACTATCACTGTATTATCTGGACAAGACTGAGACTATTACTGTATTACCTGGACAAGACTGAGACTATCACTACTCTGTATTATCTGGACAAGACTGAGACTATCACTGTATTATCTGGACGAGACTGAGACTATCACTGTATTATCTGGACAAGACTGAGACTATCACTGTATTATCTGGACGAGACTGAGACTATCACTGTATTATCTGGACGAGACTGAGACTATCACTGTATTATCTGGACGAGACTGAGACTATCACTGTATTATCTGGACGAGACTGAGACTATCACTGTATTATCTGGACAAGACTGAGACTATCACTGTATTATCTGGACGAGACTGAGACTATCACTGTATTACCTGGACAAGACTGAGACTATCACTACTCTGTATTATCTGGACAAGACTGAGACTATCACTCCTCTGTATTATCTGGACAAGACTGAGACTATTACTGTATTATCTGGACAAGACTGAGACTATCACTTCTCTGTATTATCTGGACAAGACTGAGACTATCACTCCTCTGTATTATCTGGACAAGACTGAGACTATCACTCCTCTGTATTATCTGGACAAGACTGAGACTATCACTCCTCTGTATTATCTGGACAAGACTGAGACTATCACTCCTCTGTATTATCTGGACAAGACTGAGACTATCACTCCTCTGTATTATCTGGACAAGACTGAGACTATCACTCCTCTGTATTATCTGGACAAGACTGAGACTATCACTCCTCTGTATTATCTGGACAAGACTGAGACTATCACTTCTCTGTATTTTCTGGACAAGACTGAGACTATCACTTCTCTGTATTATCTGGACAAGACTGAGACTATCACTCCTCTGTAGGTGGACAAGACTGAGACTATCACTATATTATCTGGACAAGACTGAGACTATCACTCCTCTGTATTATCTGGACAAGACTGAGACTATCACTCCTTTGTATTATCTGGACAAGACTGAGACTATCACTTCTCTGTATTATCTGGACAAGACTGAGCCTATCACTGTATTATCTGGAGAAGACTGAGACTATCACTGCTCTGTATTATCTGGACAAGACTGAGACTATCACTGTATTATCTGGACAAGACTGAGACTATCACTCCTCTGTATTATCTGGACAAGACTGAGACTATCACTCCTCTGTATTATCTGGACAAGGCTGAGACTATCACTCCTCTGTATTGTCTGGACAAGACTGAGACTATCACTCCTCTGTATTATCTGGACAAGACTGAGACTATCACTGTATTATCTGGACAAGACTGAGACTATCACTTCTCTGTAGCTGGACAAGACTGAGACTATCACTCCTCTGTATTATCTGGACAAGACTGAGGCTATCACTGTATTAGCTGGACAAGACTGAGACTATCACTGTATTATCTGGACAAGACTGAGACTATCACTGTATTAGCTGGACAAGACTGAGACTATCACCTCTCTGTATTATCTGGACAAGACTGAGGCTATCACTGTATTAGCTGGACAAGACTGAGACTATCACTGTATTATCTGGACAAGACTGAGACTATCACTTCTCTGTATTAGCTGGACAAGACTGAGGCTATCACTTCTCTGTAGCTGGACAAGACTAAGACTATCACTCCTCTGTAGCTGGACAAGACTGAGACTATCACTGTATTATCTGGACAAGACTGAGACTATCACTGTATTATCTGGACAAGACTGAGACTATCACTTCTCTGTATTAGCTGGACAAGACTGAGACTATCACTGTATTATCTGGACAAGATTGAGACTATCACTTCTCTGTATTATCTGGACAAGACTGAGACTATCACTTCTCTGTATTAGCTGGACAAGACTGAGACTATCACTGTATTATCTGGACAAGACTGAGACTATCACTTCTCTGTATTAGCTGGACAAGACTGAGACTATCACTTCTCTGTATTATCTGGACAAGACTGAGACTATTACTGTATTATCTGGACAAGACTGAGACTATCACTCCTCTGTAGCTGGACAAGACTGAGACTATCACTGTATTATCTGGACAAGACTGAGACTATCACTGTATTATCTGGACAAGACTGAGACTATCACTGTATTATCTGGACAAGACTGAGACTATCACTCCTCTGTATTATCTGGACAAGACTGAGACTATCACTCCTCTGTATTATCTGGACAAGACTGAGACTATCACTTCTCTGTATTATCTGGACAAGACTGAGACTATCACTGTATTATCTGGACAAGACTGAGACTATTACTGTATTATCTGGACAAGACTGAGACTATCACTGTATTGGCTGGACAAGACTGAGACTATCACTGTATTATCTGGACAAGACTGAGACTATCACTGTATTAGCTGGAGAAGACTGAGACTATCACTGTATTATCTGGAGAAGACTGAGACTATCACTGTATTATCTGGACAAGACTGAGACTATCACTTCTCTGTATTATCTGGACAAGACTGAGACTATCACTGTATTATCTGGACAAGTCTGAGACTATCACTCCTCTGTATTATCTGGACAAGACTGAGACTATCACTTCACTGTATTATCTGGACAAGACTGAGACTATCACTCCTCTGTATTATCTGGACAAGACTGAGACTATCACTGTATTATCAGGACAAGACTGAGACTATCACTCCTCTGTAGCTGGACAAGACTGAGACTATCACTTCTCTGTATTATCTGGACAAGACTGAGACTATCACTCCTCTGTATTATCTGGACAAGACTGAGACTATCACTCCTCTGTATTATCTGGACAAGACTGAGACTATCACTGTATTATCTGGACAAGACTGAGACTATCACTCCTCTGTATTAGCTGGACAAGACTGAGACTATCACTTCTCTGTATTATCTGGACAAGACTGAGACTATTACTCATCTGTATTATCTGGACAAGACTGAGACTATCACTCCTCTGTATTATCTGGACAAGACTGAGACTATCACTTCTCTGTATTAGCTGGACAAGACTGAGACTATCACTTCTCTGTATTATCTGGACAAGACTGAGACTATCACTGTCTTAGCTGGACAAGACTGAGACTATCACTTCTCTGTATTATCTGGACAAGACTGAGACTATCACTTCTCTGTATTATCTGGACAAGACTGAGACTATCACTCCTCTGTATTATCTGGACAAGACTGAGACTATTACTCCTCTGTATTATCTGGACAAGACTGAGATTATCACTGTATTATCTGGACAAGACCGAGACTATCACTTCTCTGTATTATCTGGACAAGACTGAGACTATCACTTCTCTGTATTATCTGGACAAGACTGAGACTATCACTCCTCTGTATTATCTGGACAAGACTGAGACTATCACTTCTCTGTATTATCTGGACAAGACTGAGGCTATCACTGTATTATCTGGACAAGACTGAGGCTATCACTGTATTATCTGGACAAGACTGAGACTATCACTCCTCTGTATTATCTGGACAAGACTGAGACTATCACTGTATTATCTGGACAAGACTGAGACTATCACTGTATTATCTGGACAAGACTGAGACTATCACTTCTCTGTATTATCTGGACAAGACTGAGACTATCACTGTATTATCTGGACAAGACTGAGACTATCACTTCTCTGTATTATCTGGACAAGACTGAGACTATCACTCCTCTGTATTATCTGGACAAGACTGAGACTATCACTTCTCTGTATTAGCTGGACAAGACTGAGACTATCACTTCTCTGTATTAGCTGGACAGCTACGCGTCTTGTCAAGTTATAGCAGATGCGTCCTGATGACTTTTCTTAAATGTTCCCAAATGGTTTCAATGATAATAGAGCTAAAATTAAATTATATAATATAACAATAATACCACCATGGCTAACCTGGTACGCTTCGCGAACGGCACTACGCCGTGATCACGGCATATGCAACGCTTTTAACCGGCATAACAGGTAACAATGTGGGAGATTTGTGGGGTAAGGTAAGGAAATTGCAGAGTTTTTGGTTAGATATTCAAATAATACTCAAACCAATAGGCCTGTACGGCTGTCAAATCATGACTACTTGTGATTCTAGTCTTCTATGTGTCCAGAATACAGTAGTGTGCTCAATCATTCGTGAAAATGGAGCTCTCTTTGCTGCAAAAGTTGTAAATTTCCTGCTCAAGCGTATTTTTTCTTGAGCTAAACTAAAGTTTAGTGAAGAATTATGACTGCATAAAAATTGTCTGTATTGGAGGGCAACGCAGTGTAAAATTTGTGTGTGTTTTATCTTATTTTTAGTTACTTCTTCCAAATCAAAGGACTGGAGGTACTGATGGGTCGGCCATCAAAACACAATTGAAAAGCGATGGATCTTTGGCAAAGAGTTTGTGTTTGATTAAGTTGGACCAGAAACAAACTTTCGCCTTAAGGACGGGGACCAATTTACTTTATGACCTCTGAGACATAGATATTCGACCCCAAAACAATTAAGGTCCAATTAACAAGTCAAGGCAAATACTGTTATCAAGTTTGCAGACGCAGTGACATGGAGAGCAAACCTGGTGGAAGGACAATATGTCTAAAGATATAATTAGAATATAATTGGACTTCTTGGACGATAATATGAAATAAGACAATGCCTCTCTCGGAACTGACCAATCGAAATTAAGTGAAGGATATCATACTACATAGGTCATATGGTCAACAGTGAAACAAAGCTGGTCACAGTCCTCAGACATCCTGTGAGCAGTTGCTTGCAAGCACAGTATCAATAGACAGCACCTAAAATTCTGAGTTGAGATACGGTGACACATATGACAGAACTAGATGGGTTTTCAGATGAACTCTTGTGTCGCCCTCTGGTACAATGTCGGAAATAATGCAAGTTCAAAAAGGGTCATAACTCAACCAAATGTGACCTTGACCTTAAGAATTTGGCATCATCATGAATGTGTTGTCATAAGTAAAGTTATAGTCAACGTTGAGTTTTCATGTCAAAATCAAAGTACAAAAAGGGGCATAACTCCATCAAATGTGACCTTGACCTAAAGAATTTGGCATCATCATGAGCCTGTTGTCATAAGCAATATAATTTGAAAGTTTCATGAAGAAATATTAAGAAATGGCAAAGTAATAGCCAACGTTAAGTTTTCGTGACGGACGGACGCTCCCACAGATGGGCATTTGTTGGGTATTTCTTTTGTTTAAAACTACCCAACAAGCGAAAAACTACCCAATAACAGACTGACGGAATGAATGGAAAGTTCTCACAGATGGGCATTTGTTGGGTAACAAGTGCCATCGGTGGGCCCGGATGGACCGAAGGACAAAGCGATCCCTATGAATCGCCATTTCTTCAAAAAGGGCGACACAAAAAATAGCTAAGCTTGTCATTGTCTTTGAATATTCAAACTTGAAATCAACAAACAGTATTGGGTCACATGATTTAAAATAAAACTACAAGGGACACTATGTTTTTTTTCCGATAGTTTTATTATTCAGCAAATAATGTTCAAACAAACAATTACACTGATGCTTTTTTGTCAACTGATGCTTTTTCAATGTGGTGCACATTCTAACGTTTTGTTATATTTTATATAAATTGTCTCATTTTCGCACCCACTATTTGTATCGACATTTGTGATTTTTTTTTATTCTTGTCCGTTACAAAAGCAGCATGTTCCATTGCAGGAATTAGTGGCAATATAAAGGCTGTATGCTCCCTCAGACAGTCATAGACAGAATTGTCAAACTGGTCTCCTCACAGCATTCCATGTGAAGCTGTTATCCTGAAATATTAATTTCAACAAATTACCTATTTATATTGAAGTTCAAGCATAATGGTCTGTGCTTTTTAAAATTTATTTGTTGAAGTTAGAAACTGATAAATATTTGACAATAAATTAGTTTTGTCCAATAATATTAATTTTCTTGCCCTGGCAATACTACATTTATCCTGACTCTTGACTTGTAACCCTTGGGTTCTCATTTTTGTTCATTGGTTGTGGTGTATGTTTTGAAACTGACCATATTTTTCTCATTTCTTATGATGAACCTTAACTCCTTGGAATTGCCTTAATCATATAGACATTTGACCCAGGAAATAACCTTTTGACTTTTGAAAATTAAAAAAAAATAAAAAATCATTCTGACCTTTGCGA
Organism: Corbicula japonica; assembly: GCA_038501625.1. Classification (NCBI taxonomy): domain Eukaryota; kingdom Metazoa; phylum Mollusca; class Bivalvia; order Venerida; family Cyrenidae; genus Corbicula; species Corbicula japonica. The sequence goes on along the minus strand of JAZAYU010000083.1, from coordinate 2,437,898 downwards.
TTTTACCTGAAGTGTCTTCGTTTTCCTTAAATTAAGGGTAATTTTGGTTATTAATTTCCAGAATCCACTAAAAAGTTACACTTATGTCTCCCTGGGAGCTATGTCAGATTATAAAATTCAAGAACAAGAGGGGGAAAAACCCATCTCGACATAAGAACTTGGAGTCATGATGAGTGTGTTGTCATGAGCAATATAATTTGAAAGTTTGATGTAGAAATATTAAGAAAAGGCAAAGTTATAGTAAACATTAAGTTTTTCTGTTAAAATAAAAGTACAGAAAGGGATTAACTCCATCAAATGTGACCTTGACCTGAAAATTTACATCAGCTCAAGCATGTTGTCACAAACAATATAATTCTGGTGTCTGATCTGGATTGATTGGAATCCACACTGTTTGCATATTTATAAGAAATAGCCTCGTGAATCTTATTATGAACCATGTAGATCCTATTAAGACTGCACAGATATGCCTGCTGATCTGGATATACACTGGTCACTCATGTCATGTATTCATGGAAGAAAGGGTCAATAACAACACAGTAAATTTTTTATAGGTTGATTAATTTTCTTGTGAACTGAGGTCTTACAAGTCTTCACATACATACAAACACAATTTTATGTTTTCTAGTTACAAGATACAAATACCAACATTTACAGATAGATTAAGTGTCTCTCTATCATACAGTCATGCAGCTGTAATACATGGAAATAAAAAAATGCAAACCTTGTCTCCATTTTTTTACAGTAACATTCATATTCTGCTCCCTAGTTTTCTACCAATTTTGCAAACATTTCAAGTCCACAGCTTTTACTAGACTGATGGTACACATGGCTGAAAATAATAAATGTTGTATTTTAAATCATAACAAATAACCCAAGTCAATTTCACTGTACTTTTTGTTGCTTATGAATATGTACATAAATAGCTGTTGCAGTTAAACAGTTAACAGATTACACTGTTGTCATAATTTGTTTTTAAGGTAATTTTTTTATAAATATCACACAAAAGAGGTTTTTCTGATGTAAGCTTTGTGCCATCTTCAATTCCTATAGGCTCCTACACAATTTATCCCATGTAAACTTTTCGTCCATGTACATGTATATGCCTTTGTGGCATGGGTGATCAGTGTAGATCTAGATCAGCCGACACATCCATACTATACTGCCTGATTAGGATTTAAACTGTTAGCTTTTTTTATTCAATAGGTTATTTCTGACCACAATGTGACCAGTGCAGATCCAGATCAGATCTGCCATCTGATCTGTATCTCTACACTGGTTGCACAGGCATGAAAATGTGTATATATGTAGTAAAGGGTTAATTATTACAATAACACACTTGCATTTTGATACTCCATTTTACTCGTAGGATACACCTTTTAACACATGACCATCTATTGTAGATCAAGGTGCTGACACATCTGCTTCCAATTAAAAGAGCTTTAGTTTAAATGTATCTAATGAACAGAGTAGATACAGATGAGACCACAAAAATGTCTGATGTGCAAGCTGATCTGGAGCTACATCTGTGCTATCTCTATCTGATCTGGATTTACACTGGTTGCCCATGTGGTGAAATGGCGTGTAAATGGAGTAAAGGGTCAAGTTATTAACCGAGAAAACAGAAACAGCATTGGATTTTTGAGACACATTCACAGACAGATTACCCTATTAATAAATGAATAAGCAACCACAAGAACACATTGTGTTTGTGCAAGGTGGCCCACAGATGAATATTATATAATGTAATTATTCAAGTGAATTCATGTTGGCCATGTTATTGAGCCAAGGGTAGTCATATATGCCTGAGGCAGAAGGCCGAGGGTATATATGACAGCCCGAGGCCCAATAACATGGTCAATAGGAATATACTTGAGTGATAATTTTTTTAATTAACAGAATAAAAACATCAAATTCATACGAAGAATAAAAGTTCTGGGCCAATACAGGGGTTCTGAGCAAATATTGTAATTGCTGGGCCATCATAAAATAGTTAAGTATGAATGTGATATACAATGTAGTGTCTGCCAGGATTATGGCATGATCAGGTCAGGTGATGACATGCCTCGAGATTTCGCTACACAGCAGTCATGTAAAAAGGACAAAGTATGGAATACCTGTACTGTATATTCATATAGGGCTCTCACTAGAGAGAGACTTGAAGGAAGTAGTCCCATCAAAAGTGACCAGACTTCTCTCTTCGTTTAACTTTGGGAGAAGTCTTTTTGTATTTAATATATAGGGAAAGAATGCCTTTGACTGCAAACTTCTCCATAATTCAGTAAATTATGACAAAACTTCTCCCTGATAGGTGAGAGCCCTGTTAATAGTCAACTAATAAAATTAAATATACCATTAGCCTTCTTCCTCTGCTCTTCCAATTCCATGCTTTTTGAACCAGAGATGTCACATTTCTTTCATTTCTTTCACACTGAAATACATATTTAACAAACACAAAATTATAACAATTATTTTGATCTTTGCTCAAATTACAAATATTCTTTATAATAAAACATTGTAGAGCAGCATATACTTATTTCAGGTATTAGTTGCTTTGGTATATTGTCCATGAATTTCAGAGTTCTCATGCAAATGGTTTTTCTTTTGTTTTAGTATGAGCTTGGTAATTAGAACAGGAATTAGACTAAATTGAGCTTGCAAACATTTACTACATCCATAGCTAAATACATTTATTTACTAAAATCTAGGTGGCAATAAGTATTTCCCCCAAAATTCATTTTTTGAAATTTTAGCATGTTTTCGCCATTTGCAATGTTTGCGAAATCTTAATTTGAGTTATACATAAAATGGGTGATGTAAATGTTTCTCTTGTGGAAATCCCAGTAAGATGTTTGTAAATGGTTACAGATCTCACCCATTCAGTACGGATAACAGATTTGGGGAAAGTTTTAAACTTTATTTTAATGCCACATGAGATCAAACTGTTCAATACTGAATTTACATTATTTGCATTAGGTATTTGAGGTAATAATTAACATTGTTCTGTAGAAAATTTCTAATTTATGAAGTGATTCATTTACAATATCATGTCAGCATAGTAATCACTGTTGCACTGTTGAAACAGAACACAGAATAAATAACATCAAAGTGCTTTAAGTCCATTCATACTGTATTTTTGGGCCCAGAGCATGAACCTTGTGGGTAGTACTAGTAGTCGCCCCACCTAAACCAGTCTGGCTAAACCTTGTGGGTAGTACTAGTTGTCGCCCCACATAAACCAGTCTGTCTGCATGTCAATATAAATGAACACTGATTATTCATCAGATTACAATTTACAGGAACCTGAATTTCCATCTGAAAATATCCAGATCCGGAAAAATATTACATTTTCCAAATGCAATGGATTTGTACCCCACCCACTTACATGTTACAAGAATTTACCAGCTGCAATGTTGACACAGCGTTATGGCAGCTCAAGCATTACAAATAAACTAAAATATACTGTTTACAAAAATTACATCTCCTAATACAGTCATTGTGGATTTAACTCAAACATTTTTATTTTACCTTCACTTTTGTTGTCCACTTCATTGCATGATGTCAAACAGTTCTATACAGCTTCAAATGGGGTATTATGTCAAACTTAGTTGATACGGGTCTGACCAGATCCAAAGATCATCTAAACCTGTTTATGAATAATTAAATAAACAATATACATATAATAAATAAATACATGATTATTCTTTCTTCCAGGATGCTAAATTCACCCGAAATGCATTTAAGAGATACTATTAAATAAATTCATATAATTTGTGAAGTTCCTGTTCTGTATACTCAGTGAATCCCTGAGGTTCTACTCTTCTTCTTCTTTTGGTTTTCCCTGGGTTATTTTGAGAATATCTGTTCTGATTAAATGACCTGTGAGACATCATTGAATGGCGTGCAAGACAAAATTGAAAGTAGTAAAAACTTCAGATAGCGGATTTCACTGACTGTTCCAAGGCGGTAACCACTAGGGTACTCATTTTTGTTCATTGTTATTGGCGTCTCTTTTGAAACTGATCATTTTATTAACAATGCTCTCTCCCTCTCTTCTCTTGACTGTGTGGTGAGGCTGTTTTTTCTGAATATGGCGATTCCCAATATGCATTTCAGAAGGTCTACATATAATGTGCAATTATTCAGAAAACCCTGTGTCAACTATGCAGCCGGTTATGATTTGGGAATGGGTTATGATATGGGAAAATTGCATTCATGTCAGATCTGGATATTATCTGATGCCAATGGAAATTCAGGTTCTTTTGATCAAATGCATAAAATGCATTTATTAATATATCTGTTAAATCAATTCATGTATGATTTTAAACTTACTTTAAACACAATTTTTAACAGATCTAAATGTGTTAAAAATAAATCATAATTTGTGAATCAGATGCTTTATGTTTGAAGCATTCAAATGGAAATTTTTATAAAAATCTTACACGCTATTCGTTAATCGTACAAAATCCGACTTCTTTCAATGCAATACATTGAAATGATTTTATTACTTACATCGCTACAAGGTTCCACAATAAATAGCCACAATGATTAGGGCCCAAAATTAAAAAAACAAGTTTTGCCTCGTCCTACTCAGCGGAAACTCCTACTTTCATTTTGGAGAGTGCATTACGGTCCTACTAAACACCATTCTATAAATAGCGGTCACGTCATCAGGCTAACATAGACCTCTATCATAAGAACGCATAACAATCCTAACCAGGATTTTTGTCTTCATACGCGGAGTTAACAGTCCGCAATGTAGTTACGTGAATTAACCGTAGACACATGAATAAATATGGTATTTTTTGTCGATTTAGTTTAGAAACGTATCAGATAACCCGTAATATTGAGTTGTATATCCCTTATTTTAAGTCTAATGTGACTTTTGAACACTGTCTTATGTCTGTATGTAAGAGCGGTATCTAGAGGCATTCTATAAATAGCTGTCACGTCATCAAACTAACTAGTCCCAATCCCAGTATACTTTGAGCGAAAGTACACAGGTCAATGTGATGATCACGTGACCGGTGTGTACACAATGACTAAACACTGCAAAGTCGGTTGTGGGTAAAACCCTGACCAGACCCAGACCCAGACCAGACCCCGGAAACTAACGATTAGGTACGAAAATCTCCGCTCGTTTCCGACTATAGTCTAAAACAATGACGCTGACTACAGAGATATAATTTTTTCTATTTTGTTGGATACTATAAAAAGTTCAGCATTCTATATGGGCGCATACGATTTTTTTTTATCAAATTGAGATTTGCCTTTAAGGGTGTTAAAGCAAAAAAATATTGAAAGACATGAACTATTGTCATTCAGTTCTGTGATTGTATTAATTTTACATGTGGGAGTGAAAAATAACAGAATTTAAATCGGGTCGATTTCCACCACAGCTTTAATCGTAACTGCTCGAGACATAAAGCACAGACAACGAAAAAGTCAGTGTGATAATGGGTCTGTGCTTGCGGTCGAATTATTGAGACTAAGTTCTGTCGAGCAAATTATGATTATGGAGATTGTTAAGTAGTCTGTGTTCACTTAATTCTAAAATTTATTATTCAATTTTTTTTTCGGGTAATGTAAAGAATTATGATAAGGAAATGATATAAAGCACCAAAAACACGAACCGCTAATCAGCAAACATGTCGTTATTTTTTTGTAATGTATTGTCGGAAACGAGCGAAGATTTCCGTGCCTGATCGTTAGTTTCCGGGGTCTGGTCTGGGTCTGGGTCTGGTCAGGGTTTTACCCACAACCGCAAAGTCATACAAAGTCTGGCAAAGTCATACAAAGTCAGTACAAAGTCATACAAAGTCAGTACAAAGTCATACAAAGTCATACAAAATAACATTATAAATGCATAAAAGTATTTTATAATTATATCTGTTTAAATATTATGTATTGAAATAAAGCGTCACATTTGCATACAAAGTCAGTTGTCATCTGACAAAGACCTTACAAAGTCAAGCTTTATCCTTAAAATATCTATGCCAAGTCGATTTAAGGCATTTTATTAATTATTATAACTTCACAAAAGAGTAATTTAAATAAAGTTACTTATTTAATTTAAAATGATGTTTGTTAATTGAAAGATTATAACTCCGAGGCAAAGCCAGTTAGAGTTCTCCAAAGATTATACAATGTCAAGATCAATGATCCACATTTTCCAAACAAAGTCAGACAAAGTCATGCACACTTTTATAAAATGTGTCTTTATCATTTATTTTAACTTTAAACTGTTAAATAAGAATATATACGACATTTAAAGTTGCAGAAAGCGTTGCTCCAAATTTATTACCAAACTAGGCTTTGTCCGGACCCTTGTAAGATATCATGGTTATAATCGTAATGATCAGAGTTGTCACGGTGAAAAATATGAAATGAAATTAAACTGAAATGTCTTTAAGAAATTAGTTCAAAATGTTTGATATTTACAATTGATATAACTAAATATTGAATGTTTTGAAAACAAAAGTCGAATTACGCAACGAAAAACAACACATCCAAAAGGCTAAAAGGATTATTCATATTTAAATAATGTGCTTTCGAATTCAACATGAATTTAGCAAAGAAAGTTTGGTATTTTTTGTGTGTTGATTTTATTTTTTTTTTCATTTCAATTGTCTTTATATCAATTTCAAGTAAGACGGCATGTAGTTAAAGTTCAAAGCGTATTTAATTACTTTAATCCCCTTTGTGTATACCAAACTGCAAGTCGGAGAGTAAATGACAGGAGAGATTAAATTAGAGAACTTTCGCACCTATGTCGGCAAAGTCTTTTACTAAAGGTAAGTGGTCAGTAAAGAACAATTTCGCATTTAATGACAAACACATGTTATAGAGATTGAATGCAGAAGTGTTGTAGTAGTAGTTGATTGATTGTTGAATATTCCTTTAAATCTTCAATTTTTAATTATATATGCGCTTCTTATAAATAATTTAAGAAATGAAACTGTTCACTTACTCTTAAAATCCGTTTTTCAGGGGATTTTATGTTATATGGCCAAATTTCACAATTATTTCCAGACTGCTTGTTAGTCATAAAAGTCCTATTAAAATATGACGCAGTGTAATTATAACAATTTACTTGTGCATGTTCAAGACCGTAAATATTAAGAATTTACATAAATTCAAATAACTTATAACTAGTAATTAATAGTATTTAAATTATATATAAATAAGTTATGAATGTACATACGTCAACTTTATTTAAATTCAATTTTATTATACAAAAATAACGTGTTTGAAAGTAAAAAATAATTTCTAGATATCATCATTCTTACTATTTACTAGAGAGATATTCCTTCTTCAGTCTAAAAACTATTCCCAACACTCATTATTCAAGGTGTTGATTTAATCAGTTTTGTGACCCTGCCATCTTGTTACATTAGTATCACGAATATACAACAATTGCATTAACAGTCAGAGGTGCAAATTCAATCTCAAACTCATTATTCAAGGTGTTGATTTAATCAGGTTTGTGACCCTGCCATGTTGTTACATTAGTATCACAATATACAACAATCGCAGTCAGAGGTGCTAATTCAATCAAAGGACTGGTTTCATAATTGAAATGTAAATTGAGTTTGTATATTAATGTTGAAGAATCAAGGACCTATTCTTGATACCTTCATAAAATACAACTTAAAAATTATTCTATATTGTGATTTCGTTTTTGTCTAGACTCTATATTTTTCTCAGAAAACGCGTGATAATTCTTATTTCTTAAACAATCATGTATATGTTTCACATTTTGCTCAATTTAAAATAAATACTGGGGAATACTATGCATTATAAAAATGTAGAATATGGCATTGTCACACTTAAAATAGACTCTTTCTCCGTCGTTATCAGAAAATAAACGACTGTTGTAAACCAAAATCTAGAGGCCTCTGATTGGCTGATGGATGATGTCACACTTGCTTTCTGTATCTATTTTAAAAACTCTCTCTAAAGCTGCTTATCAACAAGGCTTATTGCTCATCACAATAATTCATGATAAACCTTGACATGGATAAAGCATGATCGAGTAAATATGCACTATTTGTGATAAAGATTAGAAGAAGTACAGATTATACGTTATAAACCAGCAACTGGAAGGTGTAAACAGCGCACTGAACAACATTATATGGCAAACATTGTGCAGAATTTGTGCAACTCGAAGGTTTAACATATCGCAGTAATGTAGGCATTCCAAACATTATGTATGGCAATAAATCAGTGACCAGGTTAAGTGGCATCAAATTGCTATCAGCAACGCAGTTGGGAAAATGGTAAACATTCATCTGTAATATGACTCCAAGTTCTTTTGTATTTTTAAACCTAACACTAGCTGGTGTTGTTATGTACTTGTGAACGTGGGGAATACCGCCTAATTTAAACCTCAAGGAAAGATAACTGAAACTCGCTAAGGATTCTCTGGCGGCTATAGCCGCCAGACAAAATTGGTTTACTACTGTCGCTGTCTGCTGAAAGTACAGACATGCGCAGTGAAACAGTCAACACTTAAAACTGACTTTGTATGACTTTGTCAATACTGACTTTGTACGACTTTGTCATACTTAATACTGACTTTGTATGACTTTGTCATACTTAATACTGACTTCGTCATACTTTATGCGGACTTAATGTAGCTTTGTATTTCCAAGAATTCATTAAAACAACAAAATTTGATAAATTTTTAAACATTAATTGTTCTTATGCATACATAATATTATTTTACATGCCTTTGTAATGCTAGATACTGACTTTTTCGTACTTAATACTGACTTTGTCATACTGTATACTGACTTTGCCCTACTTTCTACGGACTTCATTTGACTTTGTATCAAAATATATTTATAAAAATTCCTAAAAAACTACAATTTTATATTTTTTTATAAACATTAAACATTTGTCATACTGTATAATACTTTAATAGGTTTTGTACTGTAAATTAGTACCACAAAGTCATAAAATGACGTAACGGGACGTAACGTTCAATAAAACCTAAAGAGCCAAAATCTCGTTTACTGCGGTATAGTCTTTCGAATCTAAACATGGTAAATTTCAGTCAACTGTTGAAGACGGTCAGTATTCTGGAAGAAGAATATAAAATTTCAGTTTTACAAAGATTTTGTAACGTAACCACTCGTAAACCACCAAATCCACCTCCATTTTCCATATGAAATTCTATTTACAAAGAGAAATGCTATATACATTCAAATGTAACCTGGGTGTTATAAAACATTGCATCACGAAAATAACTCGATAAATACTTACTATTCAGTTGATTGCGATAGATTTTTCGTCTTAACCGAGCGTTGTCGAATCCAATATGGCGATCCGCCATTAGGTATTCATGCGCGTTCATGTCTCAAAATCTTGTCTGACGTTCCACGAGTTAAATTTCTTCAAATATTGATTGATTCCATATGTTTAAATATAACTTTTATCATTTTGCACAGCATTACAAAATTGACCGCTCTGCAGCATTGACTTACTTTTTGAAACTAAGAACTATATTCTAGGGTAGCACGCAATACTGTCGTAACAACATTGAAATAAAGAAGGAGGTACGATAGTCTTGCATGCAACCCTAAATTGTTAGGTTTGCAGTAATTCAAAACGATTGTCGAAAACCGGCTAAACTGGGTCGTGCCGACCCAAAAATGAGAGGCCACGCGCCGTACACCGGCACTTGATTTTTGCTACGCTGCGTATCACGGCATTTCATTCGATGCTGGTATACTTTGGTTGTCAAAATCTTTTTCTGTTTCTTCACATTTAATTGAGCTGTAGTTTGAGCAACCCCAAAGAATATCCCTGGGATCCGCTCCTGCTTGTTGATGGAAGAATTTTTAAGTATATCAAACTCTGTTTTGCAATGTACACCAACACAACAAACTACAACTATATTAGATGTGAAGAAACAGTTTAATATTTCGACAACTAAAGTATAAGAGTATTTTAATACCAGCATCTTATAAAATGCCGTGATACGCAGCGTAGCAAAAATCAAGTGCCGGTGTACGGTGCGTGGCCTCTCATTTTTTGGAAGAAGCAAGTAAAATATAGATAAAAATACACTCAAATTTTACACTGCAGTGTCTTCCAGTGCAAACAATTTTTATGCAGACATAATTCTTCACTAGACTTCAGTTTAGATCAAGAAAAATACGTTTGAGCATGAAATTTACAACTTTTGCAGCACAGAGAGGTCCATTTTCACGAATGATTGAGCAAACTACTGTATTCTGGACATAGAGAAGTGTAGAATCATAAGTAGTCATGATTTGACAGCCGTACAGGCCTATTGATTTGAATATTATTTAAATATCTAACCAAACACTCTGTAATTTTCTTACCTTACCCCACAAAATCTCCTACATTGTTACCTGTTATGCCGGTTAAAAGCGTTGCATATGCCGTGATCGCGGCGTAGTGCCGTTCGCGAAGCGCACCAGGTTAGCCAGGGTGAATACTGCATGTAAAACCCACGAAGTCTTTGATATTCGGTGTGTGGTAGCACTTAATGATTTTATCTTAAACGCTTTCTAATTGCCCCAGATTTCAAAATTTGCCACGTGGATCTATGAAAAGAACTTAAAAAAAATTTGTTCTGACACCATTCTTTTTAAACATTTACTATGATGAATTTCAAAACACTGCACAAATATCATCACACAAGATTTACATTGTTATACATGTAGAGATTAAATTGTCCTATAGGAAAAGACCGGTAAACTATAGGTATGTTTTGCATGCTTTTTGCATGGGTGAATGACCTCATAGGACAATGAATGATGTGTTTGGATTTTGATTTATAAGAGCAATATTTCAAGTTCTTTTTTTAAATAACACTGGTTGGCCCTTGAGGGAAAATTGAACTGGATATTGTAATTAATTATCAAGTTTGGATTTATTTGAATGCAAAGTGCTTTATTTTGACACCCGGATTAGACAACATAGCAGGTACAATGTACCACATTTTATTACTTTTCTAACTAAATTCTTTTTTTCCACTAAATGTTTCATGATATTATTAATATTCATCTGTTTATAACAATATAATAACAGTATTTTTGAAAAATGTTCAAAAACGATAATTTTATTTTAACAGCTCATCATTATTCCATTTGTATAGTGTGCAAGAACATATTACCTTAATTACCGATGTCATGCAGTGATTGTTACGTATATCAGGGCTATCCTTTTTTATGTCGCCTTTAGTTTTGGGCACACTAAAGAAAGTCATCTATACGCTCAACATGCTGCGCGTGACAGGAATTAACGACTAAAGATGACCACCGGATGTTAATTGCACTTTATGACACGTACAGTGCCAGAGTATTATCAATAATGATTTTGTTAATAGTATTTAAGAGCGGATCATGCAGTGGTTAGCGCGTCTGCCTCTGAGTCCAGGGATCCCCGCTACTCCAACTAAAATTACTAATTCTTTCGGAAGAGACGTTAAACCGATCTCCAGTGTAGTAAAAAGGACCAGAGACGATTCTGGAATTGGAGAGTCCTCTGTATCTTGCACTATCCTCCTAAACTTAAAATGAATAACACTCTTCTGGAGGCGTCGCTCATATGGGCTTCCGGTAGCGAGGATAAATAAAAAAATAACTAAAAACAATTGTATTTATCTGTCAATTAATAAGATCACCGGCGACATGTTACATTAGTTTTGGTGTCCAATATTAACAAGCACGTAGTATATCATATCTGTTGAATAATATTTCCTAATCCATAATTAGATGTGAACAGGTATAATGGATATTTCTAATCAACCTCAGAATTTTGAAAACCCCGAGTTGCGAGCATTTAAACCTAGTTGGTTTGATGTCTATCCATGTCTTCATTAGTTTACGATGAGGTTTTTAAATTAATATGTTTTTGAAATGCTTCAAAATCTTTAGCAAAAATAACTTTAAATATTCAATAATTTCAATTGATGCAGATTCTTGCATTTTGATGCTAAGTAAATTTGATTTTTTTTCAACTTTTGACCCCACCTAATTCTGAGCTTTGGGTCAATTTGATGCAGATGAATTATGGAAAAAGTGGTCAAATTTTTCAAGAATAAAGATAGATAGTGTGTCTTTTACATTTTAAATATAAAATAAATGTTTATTTGAACCATGAAAATAAGTTAAAATGGAGTTAATAAATAGTTAAGATCACAGAAAACTGATGAACCCTGGTTTTCAAAAGCTATTGAAATCCCTGAATATTATTATAAAATATACAAACTTAGTAACCATGAAACCATCTTATCCGTGCCTCTCTAGTTTTATCTTTTAAACAAAACTAATTAAATCATATTACAAAATTTCCGCCGCCCCCATATTTAGAACTTTCCTACGCCCCTGAAGGATTTTGTTGTATCTTACTAGCTAATATGTTTGCAATAATAAATACTGCTTTTCATTCAGGTTGCTGATGTTAATTGTAGGGATACATAGTACAATTACTGTCCGTTACTGGTGTCAGACCCCTAAATACAGTCGAATACTGGCGTCGTCCACCAAATAGTAAACTTTGGAACAGCGTATCTAACAGTAAGGTTTTTGAGCAACTAACCAGTTTCAGTTAGCAGATTATGTTTATATGACGTTTTTGAAAGAAGAATTTGATGTTATTATCAAGTATCTTTCTTAAAATTTTGTTTTTAGTACAACATTTGGAAATGAGCAAGTAGACTAGTTTCGGATATAACTATTCGGATAGTGAATGAATTTACCGGTTAAATGCTTTGTCACCTAAGCCAGCTCACACTGGTAACGCCAGGATTTTCCGATTATATTCTACTATACACACAGGTGTACGGCATGTTGGACCCAGTCAAACCTCCTTTCCCTCACACTACTACCCTCCCTTGAAGAAAAAAAAGCTCTACAGAAAAAATGGGTCCAACATGCCGTACACCTGTGACTATACATTAATTCTATGACAGTTTGACCAAATAGGGTTTTTGACTTTCCCTTGTCAATTGCAGACAGAAACGATATAAAAGTAATAAAGATTTGGTATTCAGTGATCATTAGTAAGCATGTTATTGAGTTGTGCTAAGTGTGCTAAGTGTTGTCATGAATTATCTGTGACAGGTCATGGGGTTAAGAAGCAGCATCCTTCAAGGCAGACTAAGTTCCTGATGCTGTCTAACAGAAGTGCAAGTTCATTTGGTTGTAGCTTCCCGGCTTAACGCATTCTAAGGGGATCCCTTAAGGTTGTTCACATGGTCTTTCAGTTGTGATAAAAATGTCACGTTCTGTAAGGTCTTCTCCAGATAAAATGTGGAGTTCACAGTTTGTGTCCATGGTTTTAAGAAAACCCCTTAACTAAAAGCAATCCTTGTAACTTGACAGCACTGGAAAGGACTTTCAGATGTTGAGGAGTTCATGTGTTTCATGTTGCACTATTTCATGAACCACTTCCCAGTTTTGTAATGACCTTTTACATATTTTCATGTTTTGAAGCATTTCCCCCATTGTACTACAGTCAAGTACAGTTCTCATCTGCAAGATGGCAAATTTTTGAAAAGTTTGAAAATCTGGCCTGGCATTGACAGCAATTATCATCTGTCACGTTAAGCTATCCTGTCAGGCTGTCTCCCAACGTTGTCTCACATTCATCCCATTTTCTCCACTTGCCTGAACCATGATTGCTGTGACCACTGGAAACTTAGTGTACCTTAGCATAAACTTAGTGTGTTGTCTCGTCATGCACTGCAGACTCTTAAAAAGCTACAGAAAGTTGTTTCAGTAAAATGGAATGCCAAACCACAACATTTACTTTCTGAAAACATCAGATTTAAATGACACAAAGATCAGTAAAATAATCACAATTAATGAAGTACATACAAAGAGGTTATTAAATTCAGAATTGCTTTAAGTTTACCAATGAGAATATAACAATATTGTAATTGTTAATCTTGTTAAGCACATTCAACTTTGTTTGTGTGATTTACTAGAAGTCGTCATATCATTCTTAACCCTTTCGCTGCCATAAGGACGGCATATGCCGTCCCTATTTTTTTAGGCGTATTTGCCATATGGACGGCTTTTGCCGTTTCTATATATAGACCAGCATGCAAAGCGGGGGTTTCTATGCTGACGTAGGCAGATCATTGAAATATTGACCGATAATGTTATTGCTTTGGTTTTCACATGTACACATAGTAATTACGTCGATATATCTATAAATAACCAGCCTCATTCTGACCTTGGTATTGGTAAATATAGAATATATATATGGAAACGGCAAAAGCCGTCCATACGGAAAATCCACAAATGTACATGCTGGAAATAGTATGTCAATCAAATCTGAGCAACTTATTCAATTCTCATGAAGAAATATATAGGTTTTGTTGGGATATCTTGAAAAATAAAAAAGTTATGCATAAAATTTATAATGGACTGTAATTTCTTATAAAAACCTCTGGCAAATAGGTGTGCAATAAATCAATAACCCTCTGGCAGCAAAAGGGTTAATATTTTGACAAATACAGTCAAATAGCTTTGAAAATCAATATTTACAAAGTGTGTTCTTAGAAAATGCAAAGGGAGACAGATTTGATTGCTTTGTTCATTTCAAACAAGACTTAGTCTAACATTGTATGTACATATTGATGTGATTGTCAGCTCTTGGTATAACTGGAGTCCTCACACATTTGCTTGAATGAATATTTTATTTATACCCACATGATTTTGCATTCTATGCTGTTTGATGCAATAAAAATGTTTTAGAAGTATTAATTGTACATCCATATATACAATGTAACTTGTTAACTTTGTTGTTTGGCTAAATAAATTGTACAACTCGCAATTAAGAATTAAGGTATCAATTTCAAAGTCGGCCAGATATGATGTTTTTAATATTTTAATTATACCTGAAACATTTGCTGTATTTACTTGGTTTTGAATCATGCTGTTTTGGTTAAACATTCAAGTATTAGTATTTTATCCTCCTGATGTCAGAAGACACACAAGAACTTTACATGTTAAATAACCTTATTATTTCTTCAACAACATTTATATTCCAATTTCTCAATAAGTAATTTAAAACAAATAATCTGATGTGTAAACAAATAATCTGATGTGTAGCTAAAATAGATAGAAAATGTGACCAGGAGTTGATAACATGATCAAGACATCACAAACATTTAAAATAAAGAGAACCCAGGAGCTACTGCCTAAGAAGGGTCATTTGCAAAGCATATTATCACTGTGAATTTAAACCAAGAATGCCGGAAACTTACTGAATTTAATTAATTTGAACCATAATATTGGGAAAACTTTCCTGTTTTGAGAGCCTCAACTCGTCCTTTGTTAAACTTGAATTTACCTGCATTTACAAAAGTTGTTTTTTACTTTTAAAAGTAGTAGGAATAAAAAAAGCATCATAGGTCTTTTGCTAAACTTACTAAACTTACTTTCTGAATAACAAGACAGAATAACTACTTTTTAACATTTGTTTCAAACTCTTTTATCATCATTTGTAAAAAACAGTGAGGTTGTTCTCCATTTCTTGACTTCTGTAATTCCTCTTTGTTATTTATCAGATTTTATGAGCGGATGAGGAGGCTGCGGTCAAGCTGATAACTGCTCAAATGGATATCAGGAACTGGGTTTGTACTGAATCTATGTATTCAAAAAAATAATTTGTGGTGTTTAAGAACTTGACATTTTTAATAAAAACTTATTTGCTGTTTACTGATGATGATTCTAATCAAGTCAGGACATCATGGGATCAAGTGCAATCTCTCAACAACAATCTATAAAATAGATAAATGATGAATTACAGCTTCATTGTTGGACAACTTTTATTATTTCAAATGATAGCAAATGGAAAGCATATGTGGTCTGTCCTCAAATGATAACTCATGGATAGCATATATGGTCTGTCCTTAAATGGTAGTACATGGGTAACATGTGCGCTCTGTCTTAAAATGATAGAACAAGGAAAGCATGTGTGATCTGTCCTCACATGATAGCACATGGATAGCACGTGTGGTCTGTTCTCAAATGGTAGTGCATGGATAGCATGTGTGGTCTGTCCTCAAATGATAGTACATGGATAGCACGTGTGGTCTGTCCTCAAATGATAGCACATGGATAGCACATGTGGTCTGTCCTCACATGATAGCACATGGATAGCACATGTGGTCTGTCCTCATGTGATAGTACATGGATAGCATGTGTGGTCTGTTCTCACATGATAGAACATGGATAGCATGCGTGGCTTGTCCTCATGTGATAGTACATGGATAGCATGTGTGGTCTGTCCTCACATGATAGAACATGGATAGAATGTGTGGTCTTTCCTCACATGATAGAACAATGATAGCATGTTTGGTCTGTCCTCACATGATTGTACATGGATAGCATGTGTGGTATGTCCTCACATGATAATACATGGATAGCATGTGTGGTATGTCCTCACATGATTGTACATGGATAGCATGTGTGGTATGTCCTCACATGATAATACATGGATAGCATGTGTGGTCTGTCCTCACATGATAGTACATGGATAGCATGTGTGGTCTGTCTTCAACTGATAGAACAAGGATAGCATGTGTGGTCTGTCCTCACATGATTGTACATGGATGGCATGTGTGGGCTTTCCTCACATGATATTACATGGAAAGCATGTGTGGCTTGTCCTCAAATGAAAGTACATGGATAGCATGTGTGGTCTGTCCTTAAGTGATAGTACATGGAAAGCATGTGTTGTCTGTCCTAATATGATAGTACATGGATAGCATGTGTGGTGTCCTCACATGATAGAACATGGATAGAATGTGTGGCTTGTCCTCATGTGATAGTATATGGATAGCATGTGTGGTGTCCTAACATGATAGAACATGGAAAGCATGTGTGGTCTGTCCTCACATTATAGCACATGGATAGCATGTGTGGTCTGTCCTCACATTATAGCACATGGATAGCATGTGTGGTCTGTCCTCACGTGATTAAACATGGATAGCGTTTGTGGTCTGTCCTCACATGATTGTACATGGATAGCATGTGTGGCTTGTCCTAATGTGATAGTACATGGATAGCATGTGCGGTTTGTCCTCACATGATAGCACATGGATAGCATGTGTGGTCTGTCCTCACATCATAGCACATGGATAGCATGTGTGGTCTGTCCTCACATGATAGTACATGGATAGCATGTGTGGTCTGTCCTCACATGATAGTACATGGATAGCATGTGTGGTCTATCCAGAAATGATAGAACAAGGATAGCATGTGTGGTCTTAATTAACATGATAGAACGAGGAAAGCATGTGTGGGCTGTCCTCATGTGATAGTACATGGATAGCATGTGTGATCAGTCCTCACATGATAGAACATGGATAGCATGTGTGATCAGTCCTCACATGAAAGTACATGGATAGCATGTGTGGTCTTTCCTCACATGATAGAACAATGAGAGCATGTGTGGTCTGTCCTCACATGATTGTACATGGATAGCATGTGCGGTACGTCCTCACATGATAGTACATGGATAGCATGTGTGGTCTGTCCTAAAATGATAGAACAAAGAGAGCATGTGTGGTCTGTCCTCACATGATATTACATGGAAAGAATGTGTGGTCTGTCCTCACATGATAGTACATGGATAGCATGTGTGGTCTGTCCTCACATGATTGTACATGGATAGCATGTGTGGCTTTTCCTCATGTGATAGTACATGGATAGCATGTGTGGTGTCCTCACATGATTGTACATGGATAGCATGTGTGGTCTGTCCTCACATGATTGTACATGGATAGCATGTGTGATCTGTCCTCACATGATTGTACATGGATAGCATGTGTGGTCTGTCCTCAAATGAAAGTACATGGATAGCATGTGTGTATGTCCTCATGTGATAGTACATGGATAGCATGTGTAATCTGTCCTCAAATGAAAGTACATGGATAGCATATGTGGTCTGTCATCACATGATAGTACATGGATAGCATGTGTGGTCTGTCCTCAGATGATAGCACATGGATAGCATGTGTGGTCTGTCCTCACATGACAGTACATGGATAGCATGTGTGGTCTGTCCTCATGTGATAGTACATGGATAGCATGTGCGGTCTGTCCTCACATGATAGCACATGGATAGCATGTGTGGTCTGTCATCACATTATTGCACATGAATAGCATGTGAGGTCTGTCCTCAGATGATAGCACATGGATAGCATGTGTGGTCTGTCCTCACATGACAGTACATGGATAGCATGTGTGGTCTGTCATCACATTATTGCACATGAATAGCATGTGAGGTCTGTCCTCAGATGATAGCACATGGATAGCATGTGTGGTCTGTCCTCACATGACAGTACATGGATAGCATGTGTGGTCTGTCCTCACATGATAGTACATGGATAGCATGCGTGGTCTGTCCTCACATGATAGCACATGGACAGCATTTGTGGTCTGTCCTCACATGATAGCACGTGAATAGCATGTGAGGTCTGTCCTCACATGATAGCACATGTATAGCATGTGTGGTCTATCCTCATGTTATATTACATGGATAGCATGTGTGGTCTGTCCTCCCATGATAGCACATGGATAGCACGTGTGGTCTGTCCTCAAATGATAGAACATTGATAGCATGTGTGGTCTGTCCTCACATGATAGAAGATGGATAGCATATGTGGTCTGTCCTCACATGATAGCACATGGATAGCATGTGTGGTCTGTCCTCACATGATAGCACATGGACAGCATGTATGGTCTGTCCTCACATGATAGAAGATGGATAGCATATGTGGTCTGTCCTCACATGATAGCACATGGATAGCATGTGTGGTCTATCCTCAAATGATAGTACATGGATAACATGTTTGGTCTGTCCTCACATGATAGCACATGGATAGCATGTGTAGTATGCCCTCACATGATAGTACATGGATAGCATGTGTGGTCTGTACTCCCATGATAGCACATGGATAGCATGTGTGATCTGTCCTCAAATGATAGAACATGGATAGCATGTGTGGTCTGTTCTCACATGATAGAAGATGGATAGCATGTGTGGTCTGTACTCACATGATAGCACATGGATATCATTTGTGGTCTGTCCTCACATGATAGAACATGTATAGCATGTTTGGTCTGTTCTCAAATGATAGTACATGGATAGCATGTGTTGTCTGTCCTCAAATGATAGTACATGGATAGCATATGTGGTCTGTCCTCAAATGATCGCACATGGATAGCATGTGTGGTCTGTCGTCATATGATAGTTCATGTATAGCATGTGTGGTCTGTCCTCATATGATAGTACATGGATAGCATGTGTGGTCTGTCCTCACATGATGGCACATGGATAGCATGTGTGGTCTGTCCTCACATGATGGCACATGGATAGCATGTGTGGTCTGTCCTCACATGATAGAACATGGATAGCATGTGTGGTCTGTCCTCACATGATAGAACATGGATAGCATGTGTGGTATGTCCTCATATGATAGAACATGGATAGCATGTGTGGTCTGTCCTCACATGATGGCACATGGATAGCATGTGTTGTCTGTCCTCACATGATAGTACATGGATAGCACGTGTGGTCTGTCCTCACATGATAGAACATGGATAGCATGTGTGGTATGTCCTCATATGATAGTACATGGATAGCATGTGTGGTCTGTCCTCACATGATAGAACATGGATAGCACGTGTGGTCTGTCCTCACATGATAGAACATGGATAGCATGTGTGGTCTGTCCTCACATGATAGCACATGGACAGCATGTGTGGTCTGTCCTCACATGATTGAACATGGATAGCATGTGTGGTCTGTCCTCAAATGATAGTACATGGATATCATGTTTGGTCTGTCCTCACATGATAGAACATGGATAGCATGTGTGGTCTGCCCTCAAATGATAGTACATGGATAGCATGTGCGGTATGTCCTTACATGGTAGTACATGAATAGCATGTGTGGTCTGTCCTCAAATGATAGTACATGGATAGCATGTGTGGTCTGTCCTCAAGTGATAGTACATGGAAAGCATGTGTTGTCTGTCCTAATATGATAGTACATGGATAGCATGTGTGGTCTGTCCTCACATGATAGTACATTGAAAGCATGTGTGGTATGTCCTCATATGATAGTACATGGATAGCATGTGTGGTATGTCCTCACATGATAGAACATGGATAGCATGTGTGGTATGTCCTCACATGATAGAACATGGATAGCATGTGTGGTATGTCCTCATATGATAGTACATGGATAGCATGTGTGGTCTGTCCTCACATGATAGTACATTGAAAGCATGTGTGGTATGTCCTCATATGATAGTACATGGATAGCATGTGTGGGATATCCTCACATGATAGAACATCGATAGCATGTGTGGTATGTCCTCACGTAATAATACATGAATAGCATTTGCGGTATTTCCTCATATGATAGAAGATGGATAGTATTTGTGGTCTGTCCTCACATGATAGAACAAGGATAGTATTTGTGGTCTGTCCTCACATGATAGAACAAGGATAGCATGTGTGGTCTGTCCTCATATGAAAGAACATGGATAGCATGTGTGGTCTGTCCTCACATAATAATACCGGGATAGCATGTGTGGTCTGTCATCACATGTTAATACATGCATAGCATGTGTGGTCTGTCCTCACATGTTTAAGTTGCACACTGTAAACATTAGGGAGAACAAAGCTGCCAAATCAAATGTTCAAGTATGTGGATTTCATGATCCCCCACATTGCTAGTGCTGTATTCTATGGATGTTTAATTTGTATACATCACAATGAATCTCCCAGAAATATCTTTCAGCTCTAGAATTTTCATGGATTCAAAAAAGTAATTTACCGGTATATCTTTCCTGAATTCTGATTGGTGTGCTTTTTAATAGTATTCCTATTTTCAGATTGGTTTGTTTTTGCTGGGAACAATTAACAATCTACCATATGTAATTGTGACATCTGCTGCCAGCACTATAGCTTCCAGGTAAGTTTTGGAATGATCAAAGTTTGTTGTTATAGTTACATGCTGTTGGTAGCAGTCTTTACAACTAAGTGATTTATCTCAGACTGGTAGCAGTCATACTTTATGTGTGGGTATTACCAGGTTGATTAATGTCATTCCTGATTGGTTAGCTAACCCAGCTTGTTAGGATTGTAACCTAATATGTAGGTTATTTCTGGTTGGTAGATATCATTCCTAGTTAGTTTGTCAACCCAGTTTATTGGTAATCACTGGTTTTTATTCCTGGCTGGAAAATGCCTTTCCAATAATTCAGTGATTTTTTCGATGACCTCCCCTGTCCAGTCGCGTGACTAATAAACAGGAAAAATTATTGCATGCTGTATGAACGTAATTGGGAATATTTACCACTGGCGCTTGACCAGACCCCCCATCCCCTGCCAACCCTTACTAATACGCCCTTTTTTGTAAAAATGGTGTCAAGTCACTAATATTATTCCATTCTATCAAAATATGCGAAAATACACCGTCAAAATTGTATTCTAAAAACAATTATTCAATTATATACTTAGAAATATATTTTTTTTAGAATACGATTTTGACGGTGTACTTTCGCATATTTTGATAGAATGGAATAATATAAATGACTTGACACCATTTTTACAAAAAGGGCGTAAGGGTTGACAGGTGGTGGGGCGGCTGGTCAAGCACCAGTGATATTTACCTGTAACTTTCGTTTTTCATCATAAAATTTCTTTTTGAATAAACATCGTCTCGTTTATCGTTGAGTTAGTAACACTACATCAGTGTCATGATTATTTTTTAATATTAAGGGGTCGCAAACATTGCAAATGGCGAAAAGTGGCTAAAATGTTTAAAATTGCATTTTGGGGGAAATACTTATTGCCACCTAGATTTTAGTAAACAAATATATTTAGCTAAGGATTTAGTTAATGTTTGCAAGCTCAATTTAGTCTAATTCATGTTCTAATTACCAAGCACATACTAAAACAAAAGAAAAACCGTTTGCATGAGAACTCTGAAATTCATGGACAATATACCAAAGCAACTCATACCTGAAATAAGTTTATGCTGGTCTACAATGTTTAGTGCTAATTCGTCAAAATAATGTTAGGGTTTTAAAGAAATTCAAGGAAAACTTACTTCCGGGTTTCTACTTTCGGTTTGAAGTCAAACACTTTGATGTACCTTTTCAAAACTCGACATTAATTCCCACTGGCAGACCAATAAAAGTGAAAAAAAAAAGTATCACGTGGCTTTATTTAAGTTTGGATGCTCAAGTTGTTTGAAAAAAATTGCTTTATTTACATACATGTAGAACAGACACACACAAAAACGAAATACCGTTTGCACAAGAAGTCTGGAATGGCTGTTTAAAATGTCCAGAAAAATGATATAGGTATCACGTAATCACATATTTAAAATACTTTGTGGTCATTTGTCAAAATAATGTCAGAAATTTTAAGAAGTACATTTTGACTTCAAACGGAAACCGAGAGTCTTACCTGATAGTTGAGTTATTCCTGACTGGTAGAGTCATACCTGAAAGTTGAGTTATTCCTGACTGGTAGAGTCATACCTGATAGGTGAGTTATTCCTGAC
This sequence comes from Corbicula japonica, assembly GCA_038501625.1. Classification (NCBI taxonomy): domain Eukaryota; kingdom Metazoa; phylum Mollusca; class Bivalvia; order Venerida; family Cyrenidae; genus Corbicula; species Corbicula japonica. The sequence goes on along the minus strand of JAZAYU010000083.1, from coordinate 2,415,320 downwards.
TGGTAGTCATACCTGATAGGTGAGTTATTCCTGACTGGTAGAGTCATACATGATAGTTGAATTATTCCTGACTGGTTTAGTCATACCTGAAAGTTGAGTTATTCCATACCTGATAGGTGAGTTATTCCTGACTGGTAGGTGAGTTAATTGTGGCTGTTGATTTTTATAAATAAATAAATGTTTATAAATAGCGTTTTAATATAGTTTGTAATACCCTATCAAATATATCTTAGCAACCATCATGACCAAAGTAAGTTCTTACTTATTGCTTGCTTGGTGAAAACTTAGTACATGTATATAGGAAAAAATAGCATCTTGACTCTAAGAAACAAAAAGATAATTTTGCAACACATATTATTTTTGTGAAGTTCAGTGTAGTTTTTGCTTGAGCACTGTTTTGTTAACCAGGTTTTTAAAGAAAAACTGGTTATTATACCCCTACAAACGAAGTTTGAGGGGGTATATAGGAGTGAGTTTGTCGGTCGGTCTGTTAACTGGTCTGTTGGTCGGCTCGTCGGTCGGATTATATAATAATAATAATAATAATAATAATAATAAATTCTTTATTTTAAGATGGTAAACTCTTAAGTTTCATACATAGTCAAATAACAATTATACAAAACTTATTTTCAAGAGGCCATCTAACTAAACACACGCACACACAACAATAATACAATAATATCAATAATAATTCATAATAATTAAATAAAAAACAACAACAAAATAACAACACAAAATCACACATGTTTACAGAGCAGTGGTCTAAGAAGTCGAATTGTTTTTTAACAAATATGTTTTATACGTCTTTTTAAAAATTTCAAGTTTCGATATAAATTTTATTGAAGCTGGTATTGTATTCCAGATCACCATTCCAGAGTAACTGAATGTCTTTTTAAGGTATTCTGTGTTTGGTTTTAGGACAACTAGATTCAAATTACTTTGGGATCGCAAATTGTAGTTTTCATTGTTACATGTATGAATTAATTCTCTCATGTATGAAGGAGATAAATTGTTAATAGTTTTATAAACAAGAATAGCAATATAGTATTTATAACGGTCTGTTATTGGTAACCAGTTTAAGTTCTTGAAAAGAATTAACCGTTGCACATAAGTTTGTTTAGGAAATATCAGTTTTGCAAATTTATGTTGAAATTTGAAGACCTTATCTAACAGTCTTTTTGAGCATCCTCCCCATGTAACTAACCCATAATCTATAATTGGAGTAACATAAGCATTATAAAACATTTCTTTCATTTCATGAGTGAGATATTTTGATATGCGATGAAACAGATATTATTTTGACTTGAGTTTTTTGCAAACATTGTCTATTTGTGGTGACCATTTCATGGTTTGGTCTACGGTAACACCTAAAATAATCTGAGTTTCAACATTATGAATTTGCAATTGATTTATTGAAACATTTAGAGGAGCAGAACGTTTTAATCTTAGATTTTGACCAATGAGCATGCAAGTTGTTTTTGCAGGATTTAATGCCATGCTGTTTACAGAACACCAGTTGTTTATATTAATAAGATCTTTTTGAAGTTTTTCTTGAATATCAGAAACATTCTTTGCAGAACAATGTAAGGTTGAATCATCGGCATACATGTCTAGATTAGATTCTGGTACCGATAAAGGTAGGTCATTGACATAAAGCAAAAATAACAGAGGACCTAGAATAGAACCCTGGGGTACCCCGGACTTGATACGGAGTTTTTGTGACTCGAAATTATTAACCTTGACAAATTGGTGTCTATCTGTTAAATAAGATTTAAACCATTTTAACGCCTGGTTATCGAAGTGATAAAGTTTTAGTTTATGCAGAAGAATTTCATGATTAACCATGTCGAATGCTTTGCTAAGATCTAAGAATACACTCCCAACTAGTTTACCACTATCAATATCTGTCATCCAGTTATCAATTAGGTATGCAAGGGCTGTTTGGCATGAATGGGTTTTCCTTAACCCAGACTGAGTCTTGTGTAAAATGTTTGTAGATTGCAAAAACTCGTGCAATTGATTTGCCACGTGGCGTTCAATAACTTTTGAAATAGAGTTTAAAATTGATATCGGTCGGTAATTATTAGGGTCTTCTCTTTGCCCGTTTTTATGAAGAGGAAGAACTGCTGCCTCTTTAAGCTTGTTGGGAAAATCGCCTAACACTATGCAATCATTAATAATTTTCGCAATAGCAGACGAGACATAATCACAACTTATTTTTAGCTCGACTATTCGAAGAATAGGGGAGCTATCCTACTCGCCCCGGTGTCGGCGTCGGCGTCGGCGTCGGCGTCCGTTAAACAAAATATGCACTTTGGTCCATAACTTGAAAACTACTTATGATATCAACTTGAAACTTGGAATATATATTCACCATCAAATTCTACATCATTACCAACAAGACCCATAACTCTGCTACAAATATTTTTCAAGTTATGCCCCTTTTTCACTTAAATTTTGCGTTAAGGAAAATATGCACTTTGGTCCATAACTTATAAACTACTTGAGATATCAACTTGAAGTTTGGAATATATATTCACCATCAAATTCTACATCATTACCAACAAGACCCATAACTCTGCTGTCAATATATTTCAAGTTATGCCCCTTTTTTCTTATATTTTGTGTTAAGCAAAATATGCATTTTGCCCATAACTTTAAAACTACTTGAGATATTGCCTTGAAACTTGAAATATATTTTCACCACCAAAATCTACATCATAACCAACAAGACCCATAACCCTGCTTCCAATATTTTTCAAATTATGCCCCTTTTTCACTTACATTTAGTGTTAAGCAAAATATACACTTGGCCCTTAACTTCGTTTTGAATGGAGGGATTTCAAAATAACTTGGCACAAATGTTCACCATGACAATGCGGTGTGTCGCGTTCAATACCCATGCCTGTAGGTCCAAGGTCAAGGTCACTGTTACTAAAAATAGAATTTTCTTGCAAAATCTTGTCCGCTCTAACTTAGTTATTTCTTATTGGATTTTTAAATAACTTGGTATAATTGTTCACCATATCAAGATGGTGTGTCAAGTACAAGCCCATGCCTGTAAGTCGAAGGTCAAGGTCACTGTTACTAAAAATAGAATTTTCATGTCCAGGCTGTTACTTTGTTATGAATGGAGGGATTTCAAAATAACTTGGCACAAATGTTCACCATGACAAGGCGGTGTGTCCACACAATACCCATGCCTGTAGATCCAAGGTCAAGGTCACTGTTACTAAAAATAGCATTTTCTTGTCCAGGCTGTAACTTTGTTATAAATGGAGGGATTTCAAAATAACTTGACACAAATGTTCACCATGACAGGGCGGTGTCTCGCGTACCATGCCCATGCCTGTAGGTCGAAGGTCAAGGTCACTGTTACTAAAAATAGAATTTTATTGTAAGGGCTATAACTTTGTTTTGAATGGAGGGTTTTCAAAATAACTTGGCACAAATGTTCACAATGACAAGGCGGTATGTTGCGTACATTACCCATGCCTGTAAGTCCAAGGTCAAGGTCACAGTTACTTAAATTGAATTTACTTGTTCAGGCTATAACTCTTTTATGAATGAAGGAATTTCAAAATAACTTGGCACAAATGTTCGCTATGACATTGCATTGCATTACCACCAACTTCTTCGCAGACATTTCCGTAATGTGAAGACAACAGTGCCACAAATACAAATAATTTACTTAACTTCAAGTTTATGCATATTCTTATAATTCCTCCAACATCACTGTCGTTGAAATGCTATTATTCCCATCATTTCACTTGAGTGTCTGAAAATGATGCATAGCAGGGGCATCTGTGTCCTATGGACACATTTCTAGTTTCACTTATATTTTCACTTAAGTGCACCTCATCGATAACTTTGCACAAAATACTTAAGGTATCAACTTCAAACTTCCATTATATTTTCATTTCAGTTCTTTTCTTTAACATTACTGAAGTGATTGATATTTGACTAAAAGTAAATGTCTCTCATAAAAAATTACTAACATGTTTTCTAACAAATTCAGAAATATTTCATAGTTATTCCCCTATTCAGTTTAATATTTATGGTACATTAAGGAATTATTTCTGTTATTTGAAATGAATTTCTCCCTTACCATTCACTTGTTAATATTTTTCCTGATTTCACACCAATATATGGCCATAGTTGTTATTGTTTTAATCTTCAAATTGCATTTGTTTCAAATGATTCGAATAGTCGAGCATGCTGTCTCCTCTGACAGCTCTTGTTAAAATACGTGGTCCAATTCCATCAGGCCCAGTAGCCTTCTTTATATTTAATGAATCTATTATCTTTTTAACCTCAAATGGCGTAATTAATTTAATAGTAAATGCTTTATATTTCAATTTTTCATCTAGATAAAGTTTTAAATCATTGAAATCTGTGATACACAAGTTGGAGTTTATTAGTGAGTCAGCAATATTAATAAAATGACAATTCAGGGCATTTATTATGTCGTGTTCCTTAGTTAAAGTGCTACCGTGAAATATTAGTGTAGATGGCAATGAACATGGTTTGTGAATATCATCCGAGGACACAGTTTTAATATGTTTCCACAGTAATTTTGAATCAGATTTGTCTTTAATAGCATTATTGTAAAAATTTGTTATACCCCCACAAACGAAGTTTGAGGGGGTATATAGGAGTGAGCTTGTCGGTCGGTCGGTCGGTCTGTCGGTCGGTCGGTCGGTCGGATTCTTCGTTTCCAGATGATAACTCATGAAAGGCTTGACAGAATTAAATAATTTTTGGTACACAGGTATATCGTCACAAGATACAGGTCAAGTTCGATTTTGGGGCTGGTGGGATCAGTGTCAAGGTCACTGTTACTAAAAATAGAAAAATGGTTTCCGGATGATAACTCATGAAACACTTCACAGATTTAATCCTTGTTTGGTAAATAGATGTAACATCACAAGATACAGGTCAAGTTCGACTTTGGGGCTGGTGGGGTCAATGTCAAGGTCAGTATTACTAAAAATAGAAAAAGGGTTTCCAGATAATAACTCATGAAAAACTTCACAGATTAAATCCTTTTTTGGTACATATATGTAATATCAGAAGATACAGGTCGAGTTCGACTTTGGGGCCTGAGGGGTCAGTGTCAAGGTCACTGTAACTTAAAAAAGAAAAATTGTTTCTGGACTATTACTCATGAAATACTTCATAGATTTAATTATTTTTTGGGACACAGATGTAACATAACAAGATAAAGATTAGGTTTGACTTTGGGGCCTGTGGGTTCAAGGTCAAGGTCACTGTTATTTAAACTTCAAAACTTCGTTTCCACTCAGTAACTATAGTTTGGAATGAGATTCTTAAATGAAATTTGGTGTATTGATGGTTTTTGTGAAGATGACTTTTGGGATTCAAGGCCTGTGGGGTCAAGGTCACTGTTACTAAAAATAGAAAATAAACTGTATGCTCAATAACTTTGGTTCAGAATGAGATATTGTGATGAAAATTGCTATATAGGTAGTGTCTGTGAAGACGAAACTTGGTATTGAAATTGGGCCTGATGGGGTCAAGGTCACTGTTACTAAAAATAGAAAAAATGGTTTCTGGATGATTTCTCATAAACAATGTTTGGCACACAGTTCTTAGATAAAAGTTAGATAAAGGCCACTGTTACTAACATATTTAAACCATTTCTGCTCAATAAATTTAGAAGGAATGAGATATTGTGATGAAACTTGCTGAATATGTGGCTACTGTGAAGACGACACTTTGGATTGAAAGTGGGGCACATTATGCCATTGATTCGAAGCATTCCCAGTTCAATTATCAAGCATACATGTGGGGGTATTTAATCACTTTCAGTGATAATTCTAGTTTTAGCTTGTTCAATAAGTTTTATAGTATTATTACGCCAAACTTTGTAGTTATTCCAATCCTTTTTGGCATGAAATATATCCCTTGTTTTCCGAGCATGTTTAATTTCTTCCGAGTACCAGTCAGGTTGATGTTGTCTTTTTATGCGTTTAACTTTTATCGGTGCGTGTTTATTTAACACATCATAGAATATGTTGTAAAAAATATCAAGCGCATCAGAAGGGTACGGTATTGATTCAACATAATCAATGCCATAGTTTAAAAGATCCGCATTAAATTCGTTTTCATTAAATTTGCTAAATGATCTGTATTTTATCGTGGTATGTCTACTTGGTGAGTTACAACGCATTTGCTTGATTTTTCTGGTAAAACATATAGGATAATGATCGCTCAAACTGATTTTGGGAACAGTTACCTCAATAATATTTTCAGGAAAGGTTGAGTATATGTGGTCAATAATCGAGCTGTTGGCTTCAGTTACCCTGGTTTGGGATTTTACCTTTTGCGTCATGCCTAAACACATAATTGTTGCATTCCATTTGTTATTTTTAAATCCTTTTTCTGGCGAGAAATCAAAATTATAATCCCCAAGAGAATATATTTCATCAAACAATTCCTGTGCTGTAGTTACTTGTTGTTCGTAAGAATCTATCCAACTTTGTAATGCGGAAGGCGGTCTATACACAAAGTTTAAAATGAAAGGCTTTCCGTTTGGTATAATTATTTCAATAAAAATTGATTCTAAGATATCATTTTCGAGGTCTAATCTTCGCCGATATGAAACATTATCTTTTATATAAACTACTATTCCACCACCTTGTTTTGAAAATCTGTCTCTTTTTTCCAAATTATAACCATGAATATGAATTTCATCATTTACAGTATTCTCAGTCAAAAAAGTTTCGCATAATCCTAAAACATGAATGGGATCTTCTAAAAGTAATATCTTGATTTCATCCAATTTCGGTAAAATATGTTGAATATTAAGATTAACTACTCGAAATCCTTTGCTTATGAATTGAAACGGTGAGTATTGTTTAGTGGCATTAACAAAATTTGAAGAGTATGCATTGCGTTCATCGCTGCATGAACTGTTATTAAACATTGAATTAGTCTGCATTAGTAATTTAGCATTTAGTGTTTTTTCACCCAAAGAACAGTTACATGTACATATATTAAAAAGATTATTACATTCAGAACATAAATCATTAAAAACATTAAACATATTTTGATTAGAAATATAACTATTAGATTCTTTGATACTGCTCAGAGTGTCCTAGTACTGTCCGTCGTGTTTATTTTGATTTAACCTGGAGTTACCTCCATTTCGATAACCTGATGCCGGCGACCAAGTAGAACGTTGTTGACCATGGCTCCGATAATGATGTCCTCGAACTTCGGTGGGATTCCCCCTGGGCGGAAATCTTCGGTAGTTTCCGTGATTGTGATTCTTCGTTTCCAGATGATAACTCATGAAAGGCTTGACAGATTTGAATAATTTTTTGTACACAGGTGTAACATCATAAGATACAGGTCAAGTTCGATTTTGGGGCTGGTGGGGTGAGTGTCAAGGTCACTGTTACTAAAAATAGAAAAATGCTTTCCCTAGGATAACTCCTGAAAGGCATCAGATATTTTAAAAATGTTTGGTACACAGGTGTAACATCACAAGATACAGGTCAGGTTTGACTTTGGGGCTGGTGGGGTCAATGTCAAGGTCAGTGTTACTAAAAATAGAAAAATGGTTTCTGGAGGATAACTCCTGAAAGGCACCAAATATTTTAAAAGTGTTTGGTACACAGATGTAACATCACAAGATACAGGTCAGGTACGACTTTGGGGCTTGTGGGGTATATATCAAGGTCACTGTTGCTAAAAATAGAAAAATGGTTTCCGGATGATAACTCATGAAATACTTCACAGATTAAATCCTTTTTTGGGACATAGATGTCATATAAAAAGATACAGATTGAATTCGACTTTTGGGCCTATGGGGTCAATGTGAAGGTCACTGTTACTTAAAATAGAAAAGCTGTTTCTGGGCGATAACTCATGAAATACTTCAGAGATTTAATTATTTTTGGGACACAGATGTAACATTACAAGATACAGGTTAGGTTTGACTTTGGGGCCTTTGTGTTCAAGGTCATGGTCACTGTTATTTAAACTTCAAAACTTCATTTCCACTCAGTAACAATAGCTTAGAATGAATTTCTTGAATGAAATTTGGTGTATTGGTGGTTTCTGTGAAGACGACTTTGGAATTGAAAGTAAGGTCTGTGGGGTCATGGTCACTGTTTCTAGAAATAGAAAAACTTTATATGCTCAATAACTGTAGTTCGGAATGAGATTTTGTGATGAAAATTGCTATATAGGTAGTGTCTCTGAAGACGAAACTTGGTATTAAAAATGGGCCCCAGATGGGGTCAAGGTCACTGTTCATTGTTACTAAAAATAGAAAAAATGGTTTCTGGATGATTTCTAATGAAAAGCTTCACATAGGTATTTTAACATTTTTTGGCACACATTGATTCTAAGAATTCCCAGTTCAAGTATCAAGCACACATGTGGGGGTATTTGATCACTTTCAGTGATAATTCTAGTTGAAATGCTGAAGTCGGGTGGGTGCATGAATTAGCAGGCGCACATCAACTTTTGGATTCCGTTCAATAACTCGAGTTTGCAACCTGAGATTGCTACCTAGATGTCTGTGATTGGTCAGTTTGGTGTTAATAGGTTAAAGCAAACTCAAGTAATTTCACAGAAAATGTTCTTTTTTAGCAACAGTGACCCTGACCTTGATCACAGACACCTAGGTAACCTTGGGGTTAAGGTCACTTTTGCTTAAAATAGAAATTCAGTTTCTGTGTAATAACTTGAGTTTGCTTTGACCTTTTTGAACCAAACTTGGTGGGTAGCTTATACCAAGATGCATTTCTGGATTTGACTCAAGTGTCTCTAGGTGGTCATTAAAACACTTCTTGTTTATTCTGTAAATGCTGTAAATAAAGCAACAGATTTACTTTTTCAGTTTTGGTAAGAAGAATCTGATTGGACTTGTGTTTGGAGCTAATGTGGCCCTGTCAGCCATTGTCAAAGGTAACCTTAACTGCCTGAAATAGATAAGTATGGTACTGTTCACAACCTGATGACATATTGTCTTATTTCAGATGTTCCTCATTCAGAAATGGATGGTTCTCCTTGTCAAGTTTGGTGCCCTTTTATCAACTTTTGAGTATTTCACTAGAAATTTGAATGCAGAAAATTGAATCTTATTATACCCCCGCATACAAAGTATGGGCAGTATATAAGAGTGATCATCCTGTTGGTTCGTTGGTCGGTTGGGTGGGTGGTTGGTCTGTGGCACTTACTACGTCAACAGTTTTCAAGATATCGACTTGAAACTTTAAATTTATGTTCGTGAGTAGATTTGCGCAAACATTTTTTTCTCATGTGGATCAGTCCATTATTTTTTTGGAGGGGAGCACGCTTAAACAAAATCTTGTGACACGAACTTCTTCAACAGTTTTCAAGATATTGACTTGGCAAAACTTGAAACACATATGTTCGGCATGAAGTGTAGATGTGCGTGACATATTTTTCATGTGGATCAGTCTATTATTTTTTGTTGGGGACATGATTTAATAAAACCGTTTTATGTAAACTTCTACAGATTCAAGATATCAACTTGAAACTGAAATCTTATGTTCTGCACAAAGTGCGCATGTAAGCGACATATTTTTTGTGTGGATCAGTCCATTATTTTGGAGTGGAGCATTATTTAACAAAATCTTTAATTTTTAACAAAATCTTATGACTCAAATTACTTCTCCAGTTTTCAAACTTTAGACATATGTTCGTGAGTAGATTTGCATGACATATTTTTTTCCATGTGGATCAGTTCATTATTTTTTAGAAGGGGAGCATGATTCAACAAAATCTTGTGACCCCAACTACTTCTACAGTTTTTAAGATATTAATATAAAGGATGCAAACATTATTTCTGCATACTCTAACAAAGCAGTATTGCAGGGGTATTAATCACCTTCAGTGATAGCTCTAGTTGATCTTATTATACCGCCATGAAATTTCCTTTGATTCAAGTGGATAATTTGCTGCTGATCTATATCCATATTTACAGATCGGCTATCTTTCAAACGTGCTGTTTGAAGGCCAAGATCACAAGTGGGGTTCAATGGTATGAGCCAATTATTTCCTGTCCGGCCCATTACTTGTTAAACCCCTTGAAGGAATTTCATGAAACTTTGGTCAAATATTCATATTATTGAGACAATGTGCAGAGCGTATGTTTCAACTGTGCTGCTAAAGGTCAAGGTCACAAGTGGAGGTCTTTGGTATAGGCAACATTGAGCAACCATCAGACAGCCTTGTTAAACTATTTTTTGTAATAGTTTTTTTGTGTATTTTAATTTTGAAAATATTTGACAAATAAAGAGGTCAGTCACTTTAAGTTGTGTTTATTTGAAAAAATCAAAGCCAATAGGTAACAAGTATCAACAATATTATAGTTACAGCCTGTCACTTGCAGTATTCAATCAAGATATAATTTTTAAAGTAATTTGCTAATTTAGAGCAAAAGTGATTCTTCTAGCATTTTGAATGTTTAACAAAAACAAATAGAAATCAAATGTCTTTTTAAGCATTTATATATATGATGATTGTGTTCGTTAACACTCTAGTCGTCATATTTTTGCTCCAATTGTCACGAAACTTGATCACGATGTCCCAGTAATTACTCGGATGAGTTCAAATATAGGTCATCTGGGGTCAAAAACTAGGTCAAATGACCTTAAAATAGAAAAATCTTGTTAAGGCTCTAGAGGCTATCGTTTCAGTCCAAAAATCCTCAGACCTGGCAATTTTTTTTCAGAAAGGTTGTTTGGTTGATTTCTAGCCCAAGTTCAAATACGGGTTGTTTGGGGTAAAAAACTAGTCTCACAGCCCAAATACGGAAAAACATTACTTTATTACTCTAGAGGTATCTTTTTCAGCCCAAATATCCTGGAAATTTTTCAGTTATTTTACAAGAAATTTTCAAGCTCAAGTTCGAATATGGGTCATCTGGGGTCAAAAACTAGGTCACAGAGCCCAAATATGGAAACACCTTGTTAACAGAGGTAACATTTTCACCCCAAATATCCTTGCAATATGTCAGAAAGATTATTTGGATGATTTCTAGATCAAATTTTAATATGGGTCATCTGGGGTCAAAAACTAGGTCACACAGCCTAAATTTGGTAAAACCTTGTTAACACTCTAGAGGTAACATTTTTACCCCAAGTTTCTTGAAATACTGTCAGAAAGGTTGCTAAACTGATTTCTAGGTCAAGTTCGAATATTGGTCATCTGGGGTCAAAAACTAAGTCACACAGCCTGAATTTAGAACTCGGGTGTGCGATAAAGGGCCATCATGGCCCTCTTGTTTTCAGAAAATAGTTTATTGTCAGCATGAAGGTGTTAATAAATGAAATGTAAATTAATTTCTACAAAAACTTAAAATGGACTTAAACAGATTAAATATCTCTTCATCAGACTTTGAAATTTTATTGCTGATGACAACAGCCCCTTGATGATGACAAAATATTTAGGTCAAGGTGACATTTGATAGAGTTATGCCTTGGATGTACTTCGATTTTGTCCTGAAAACTTAATGTTGTCTATAACTTTGTCATATTTTTTTCCATCAAACTTTCAAATTATATTGTTTATGACAACAGGATTTTGATGATGCCAAAATCTTTAGGCCAAGGTCACATTTGACAGAAATATTCCTCTTTTTGTACTTGGATTTTTATTCTGACAAACTTATAAGGGTGACTTAAGTGTTCAACTGAACAACCATCTAATGTTAAATGTGTTCATTGATTAAACTTTTGCATAATGTTTGGAGTCAGTTTTTGTTTTTAGTTATATTTTATTTGTGTTGCAACTTGTTATGTTTCTTTGCAGCAATAAATGGAGCATTTTTGTTGAATGTATCTTATGGGTTGAGATATGTGGTGAATGCTGGTCTTATGCTGATAGGTGAGTAACCATCATTCATTCTGCAGCTGTATTCATGCAGGACAGGTGAGTAACCATCATTCATTCTGCAGCTGTATGCATGCAGGACAGGTGGGTAACCTTCATTCATTCTGCAGCTGTATGCATGCAGGTCAGATGAGTAACCTTCATACATTCTGCAGCTGTATGCATGCAGGTCAGATGAGTAACCTTCATACATTCTGCAGCTGTATGCATACAGGTCAGATGAGTAATCTTCACTGAATCTGCAGCTGTATGCATGCAGGTCAGATGAGTAACCTTCATACATTCTGCAGCTGTATGCATGCAGGTCAGATGAGTAACCTTCATTCATTCTGCAGCTGTATGAATGCAGGTCAGATGAGTAACCTTCATACATTCTGCAGCTGTATGCATGCAGGTCAGATGAGTAACCTTCATTCATTCTGCAGCTGGATGAATGCAGGACAGGTGGGTAACCTTCATTCATTCTGCAGCTGTATGCATGCAGGACAGGTGAGTAACCTTCATTCATTCTGTAGCTGTATGCATGCAGGACAGGTGGGTAACCTTCATTCATTCTGCAGCTGTATGCATGCAGGACAGGTGGGTAACCTTCATTCATTCTGCAGCTGTATGCATGCAGGACAGGTGGGTAACCTTCGTACGTTCTGCAGCTGTATGCATGCAGGACAGGTGAGTAACCTTCATTCATTCTGCAGCTGTATACATGCAGGACAGGTGGGTAACCTTCATTCATTTTGCAGCTGTATGCATGCAGGTCAGATGAGTAACCTTCATTCATTCTGCAGCTGTATGCATGCAGGACAGGTGGGTAACCTTCATTCATTCTGCAGCTGTATGCATGTAGGTCAGATGAGTAACCTTCATACATTCTACAGCTGTATGCATGCAGGTCAGATGAGTAACCTTCATTCAGTCTGCAGCTGTATACATGCAGGACAGGTGGGTAACCTTCATTCATTTTGCAGCTGTATGCATGCAGGTCAGATGAGTAACCTTCATTCATTCTGCAGCTGTATGCATGCAGGACAGGTGGGTAACCTTCATTCATTCTGCAGCTGTATGCATGTAGGTCAGATGAGTAATCTTCATACATTCTGCAGCTGTATGCATGCAGGACAGGTGAGTAACCTTCATTCAGTCTGCAGATGTATACATGCAGGACAGGTGGGTAACTTTCATTCATTTTGCAGCTGTATGCATGCAGGTCAGATGAGTAACCTTCATTCCTTCTGCAGCTGTATGCATGCAGGACAGGTGGATTACCTTCATTCATTCTGCAGCTGTATGCATGTAGGTCAGATGAGTAGCCTTCATACATTCTGCAGCTGTATGCATGTAGGTCAGATGAGTAACCTTCCACATCATATGAGTAACCTTCAGTCAGTCTGCAGCTCTGTGCATGCAGGTCAGATGAGTAACCTTCATTCATTCTGCAGCTGTATGCATGCAGGTCAGATGAGTAACCTTCATTCATTCATTCTGCAGCAGTATGCATGCCTGTCAGATGATAGAATTCCTGAAAAGGGGTTAATTTGTGACAGGCTGTGGGTAGTTATGTGATAATTAACAACATTCTGGCCGAATTCCCCATTATAATTGAATATTGCTGTCAAGGAACCCCACCAAATCCCTCTGGATCTGCCCCAGGAATGAATAGGAAGATCATAAAATGAGCATTATCATTCCTCACTCTGGGTCCTTTTTGGTTGGTATTGTTAAGTTTAATAAAGATGAAAAAAAGGAAAGTGAACACTCTCGTTATATGTCAGTACAATACTGGTGAAAAACTTTTTAACTGGTCACATAGTATTACCAGTTCTTATTTATTAGCATTCTCTGCATATTTCAACAAAATCTAATTAGAATTGGGAGAGGAAATATAGTTTTATGCTGCAACCTTGGAATCAAAAATTATCAGCAACTTGAAATTACACCGCTTAAGTCATATCCCATTACTCCATAGATACACTGTTCAATGAATGTAGATCTAGATCATTGTGCAACTGATCAGAGTCTAAACTTCTAAGTCAGAAATATCCCATTGAATAACCTATTTAGCTAAGTTTTTATTTGTTGTCATGATTGACTTGCCTGTGGAATGTTTGGTTGTTTCATGTATGATGTGCTGACTGTTGTACTCTTTTGTTTGCAGGCTTGTTTGGAGTAGCATATGCCCCAAGCTTTTGGTTTTCCCTTGTCTGTATTGTAAGTTTTTATTGTACATTTATTGTAGAGATTCTGACCTTCTTTATAAGATGTTTTGGTATTGTCGTGTGTATTTTGATTTTGCATATAACAAAATTTTGAAGGGTAGAACATGTGACATGGATTTAAAAATTGCTTGTAGAAACCCATAAAAGAAGAGATTCTTTGTTGATCTGTTGAAACAATCAGTCAGCACACACCCTGAACTGTCAGTCGTCACAGACCTTGTACTGTCAGTCATCACAGACCTTGTACAGTCAGTCAGCACACATCTTGTACTGTCAGTCATCACAGACCTTGTACAGTCAGTCTTCACAGACCTTGTGCAGTCAGTCATCACAGACCTTGTACAGTCAGTCATCACAGACCTTGTACAGTCAGTCATCACAGACCTCGTACAGTCTGTCATCACATACATTGTACAGTCAGTCTTCATAGACCTTGTACAGTCAGTCTTCTCAGACCTTGTACAGTCAGTCAGCACAGACCTTGTAACTCAGTCTTCATAGACCTTGTACAGTCAGTCTTCACAGACCTTGTACAGTCAGTCTTCATAGACCTTGTACGGTCAGTCTTCATAGACCTTGTACAGTCAGTCTTCATAGACCTTGTACAGTCAGTCAGCACAGACCTTGTACAGTCAGTCTTCACAGACCTTGTACAGTCAGTCATCACAGACCTTGTACAGTCAGTCAGCACAGACCTTGTACAGTCAGTCAGCACAGACCTTGTACGGTCAGTCTTCACAGACCTTGTACAGTCAGTCATCACAGACCTTGTACAGTCTGTCATCACAGACCTTGTACTGTCAGTCATCACAGACCTTGTACAGTCAGTCAGCACACATCTTGTACTGTCAGTCATCACAGACCTTGTACAGTCAGTCTTCACAGACCTTGTGCAGTCAGTCATCACAGACCTTGTACAGTCAGTCATCACAGACCTGGTACAGTCAGTCATCACAGACCTCGTACAGTCTGTCATCACATACCTTGTACAGTCAGTCTTCATAGACCTTGTACAGTCAGTCTTCTCAGACCTTGTACAGGCAGTCAGCACAGACCTTGTAACTCAGTCTTCATAGACCTTGTACAGTCAGTCTTCACAGACCTTGTACAGTCAGTCTTCATAGACCTTGTACGGTCAGTCTTCATAGACCTTGTACAGTCAGTCTTCATAGACCTTGTACAGTCAGTCAGCACAGACCTTGTACAGTCAGTCTTCACAGACCTTGTAGTCAGTCATCACAGACCTTGTACAGTCAGTCAGCACAGACCTTGTACAGTCAGTCAGCACAGACCTTGTACGGTCAGTCTTCACAGACCTTGTACAGTCAGTCATCACATACCTTGTACAGTCAGTCATCACAGACCTTGTACAGTCAGTCATCACATACCTTGTACAGTCAGTCATCACAGACCTTGTACAGTCAGTCATCACAGACCTTGTACAGTCTGTCATCACAGACCTTGTACAGTCAGTCATCACAGACCTTGTACAGTCAGTCATCACAGACCTTGTACAGTCAGTCAGCACAGACCTTGTACAGTCAGTCATCACAGACCTTGTACAGTCAGTCATCACAGACCTTGTACAGTCAGTCATCACAGACCTTGTACAATTAGTCATCACAGACCTTGTACAGTCAGTCATCACAGACCTTGTACAGTCAGTCATCACAGACCTTGTACAGTCAGTCATCACAGACCTTGTACAATTAGTCATCACAGACCTTGTACAGTCAGTCATCACAGACCTTGTACAGTCAGTCAGCACAGACATTGTACTGTCAGTTTCACAGACCTTGTACAGTCAGTCATCACATACCTTGCACAGTCAGTCATCACAGACCTTGTACAGTCAGTAATCACAGACCTTGTACAGTCAGTCATCACAGACCTTGTACACTCAGTCATCACAGACCTTGTACAGTCAGTCATCATAGACCTTGTACAGTCAGTCAGCACAGACCTTGTACAGTCAGTCATCACAGACATTGTACTGTCAGTCTTCACAGACCTTGTACAGTCAGTCAGCACAGACATTGTACTGTCAGTCAGCACAGACATTGTACTGTCAGTCAGCACAGACATTGTACTGTCAGTCATCACAGACCTTGTACAGTCAGTCATCACAGACCTTGTACAGTCAGTCATCACAGACCTTGTACAGTCAGTCAGCACACATCTTGTACAGTCAGTCTTCATAGACCTTGTACAGTCAGTCATCACAGACCTTGTACTGTCAGTTTCACTGAACTTGTACAGTCAGTCATCAGACCTTGTACAGTCAGTCATCACAGACCTTGTACAGTCAGTCATCACAGACCTTGTACAGTCAGTCAGCACAGACCTTGTACAGTCAGTCTTCACAGACCTTGTACAGTCAGTCTTCACAGACCTTTTACAGTAAGTCAGCACAGACCTTGTACAGTCAGTCAGCACACATCTTGTACAGTCAGTCTTCATAGACCTTGTAAGTCATTCTTCATAGACCTTGTACAGTCAGTCTTCATAGACCTTGTACAGTCAGTATTCACAGACCTTGTACAGTCAGTCTTCATAGACCTTGTACAGTCAATCTTCACAGACCTTGTACAGTCAGTCTTTGCAGACCTTGTACAGTCAGTCAGAGAATTGTTAAGGATTTCTTACAAGTTGACGTGTATGCGCTCTTTTAATCATTTATTCATGACCATGTTGCAAAGCGATTCTCGACTATGCTGTCAAATGCTAAGAAACCCTTAAATGTCCAAGACCTGTACTAATGTTCAAAACGGAAGCGGCTACAAAACAAAAACAGTTAGGTGAACAACGTAAGTCACGTTGACGTCACTTATAAGCCGCCACGATGATGTACGGCGATTACTCGCTTAAAAACTTCAATTATAAACTGTATACTTAGTAATAAATAACGTCAAAATTGAACGTGTATTAATATTGTTGTTGTTGTTGCTATAAAGTAACAAAGGTGCACATGTACAAATGTGAAAAAACAAACATACATATATAATAAACATATTACATAAGAATCTATACCGATTCTTACAGTCAGTCTTCACAGACCTTGTACAGTCAGTCATCACAGACCTTGTTCAGTCTGTCTTCACAGACCTTGTACAGTCAGTCATCACAGACCTTGTACAGTCAGTCTTCATAGACCTTGTACAGTCAGTCTTCACAGACCTTGTACAGTCAGTCTTTGCAGACCTTGTACAGTCAGTCAGAGAATTGTTAAGGATTTCTTACAGACCTTGTACAGTCAGTCATCACAGACCTTGTACAGTCAGTCTTCACAGACCTTGTACAGTCAGTCTTCACAGACCTTGTACAGTCAGTCATCACAGACCTTGTAAGTCAGTCTTCATAGACCTTGTACAGTCAGTTATCACAGACCTTGTACAGTCAGTCAGCATAGACCTTGTACAGTCAGTCTTCATAGACCTTGTACAGTCAGTCTTCATAGACCTTGTACAGTCAGTCAGCACAGACCTTGTACTGTCAGTCTTCACAGACCTTGTACAGTCAGTCATCACATACCTTGTACAGTCAGTCATCACAGACCTTGTACAGTCAGTCTTCACAGACCTTGTACAGTCAGTCTTCACAGTCTTGTTCAGTCAGTTATCACAGACCTTGTACAGTCAGTCATCACAGACCTTGTACAGTCAGTCAGCACACATCTTGTCATGTGATAATAAATATTAGAAATGAATGGAAAATTTTTTTAAGTTTTCTTAACTAATTGTGGCATTATTTCAGGTGTTTGTTGGGGCAAGTTCTGCATTTGGAGAAAAGTAAGTGACATCACTAATAATGTCTTATTGTTTGCTAAAAAAACTTTACAGATAAACAGTAAATTACTTTAATTCACTGTTCTTTATTATTGTGTCCCTTGTGATAGCAGATAGGGTTCCTATTGTCATTGTCGCCATCATTGTTTTCGGGTAGTCCCCCTACTTTAATATGAAACGTAATGTTGCCTACAACTTGGAAAGTAATTGTCTTATCACTTAATACATAGGAAATATTTTCTGCATGAACAAAGCCATCTGTGACAATGACAGTGATAACTCCTGTTAGACTATTTTTATGCCCTCGAAGGGAGGCATATAGTAATCGCACTGTCCGTCCGTCTGTCCGTCCGTCCGTCCGTCCGTCTGTCCGTGCTTACGCCACGCCATTTATGTGGCTATGAGAACAATGGTAACGGTAAATTCTATTCATTCCGTTCTGTTACGTGGCTAATTTTTTCTTTTATGTGGCTAAAAGAACAATAGAGAGGACAATAGAGTAGCCACATAAATGACGTTCGTAAGAACGTCCGTCCGTCCGTCTTTCCGTCCGTCCGAAATAATCTTGTCCTCGCTTCTCCTCAGAAACCGCTTGAGGGATTTCTTTGAAACTTCACAGGAATGTTTGTCACCAAGCCTAGTTGTGCATATCGTCAGGAATTTCTGCTCGGATTATTTTTGGCTGAGCTATGGCCCTTTTAAGCAAAATCTTGTCCTCGCTTCTTCTCCCAAACCGCTTGAGGGATTTCATTGAAACTTCACAGGAATGTTTGTCACCAAGTGTAGATGTGCATATCCGAAGGAATTTCTGATCGGATTATTTTTGGCGGAGTTACGGACCTTTTTACCTAACCCTAACCCTAACCCTAAACCCTAACCCTAACCCTAACGTAAACTGAAACCGCTTGAGGGATTTCATTGAAACTTCAAAGGAGTGTTTGTCACCAAGACTTATTGTGCATATCCAAAGGAATTTCTGATCGGATTATTTTTGGCTGAGTTATGGGCCTTTTTTACCTAACCCTAACCCTAAACCCTAACCCTAACCCTAAGGTAAATTTTGTTAACGCAGTAGAGGTTACATTTTTTGTCCGATTGTCATGAAATTTGGTCAGGATGTTTGTCCCAATGATTTCTCGGACGAGTTCCAATATGGGTCATCAGGGTCCAAAAACTAGGTCACTGTTACTAAAAATAGAATTTTCTTGTTAACACTCTAGCGGTCACATTTTTGTTCTGATTGTCATGAAACTTGATCAGGATGTTTGTCCCAATGATTTGTCAGAAGAATTCGAATACGGGTATCTGGGTCCAAAAACTAGGTCACTGTTACTTAAAATAGAATTTTCTTTTTAACACTCTAGCGGGCACATTTTTGCTCCGATTGTCATGAAACTTGGTCAGGATGTTTGTCCCAATAAATTCTCGGACGAGTTCGAATAAGGGTCATCTGGGTCCAAAAACTAGGTCACTATTACTATGAATAGAATTTTCTTGTTAACACACTAGCAGTCACATTTTTGCTCCAATTATCATGAAACTTGGTCAGGATATTTGTCCCAATTATTTCTAGGCTGAGTTTGAATATGGGTCATCTGGGTCCAAAAACTAGGTCACTGTTACTATAAATAGAATTTTCTTGTTAACACTCTAGCAGTCACATTTTTGCTCCAGTTATCATGAAACTTGGTCAGGATGTTTGTCCCAATGATTTCTAGAATGAGTTTGAATATGGATCATCTGGGTCCAAAAACTAGGTCACTGTAACTAAAAATAGAATTTTCTTGTTAACACTCTAGCGGTCACATTTTTGTTCTGATTGTCATGACACTTGGTCAGGATGTTTGTCCCTATGATTTCTGGGACAATTTTGAATATGGGTCGTCTGGGTCCAAAAACTAGGTCACTGTTACTAAAAATACAATTTTCTTGTTTACACTATAGAGGTCACATTTTTGCTCCGATTGTCATGAAACTTGGTCAGGATGTTTGTCCCAATGATTTCTCAGACAAGTTCGAATATAGGTCATCTGGGTCCAAAAACTAGGTCACTGTTTCTAAAAATAGAATTTTCTTGTTTACACTATAGTGGTCACACTTTACTCTGATTACTTGAATATGGGTCACCTGGGGTCAAAAACTAGGTCACTGTTACTATAAATAGAAAAATCTTGTCCAGGCTGTAAATTTGTTATTTCTCATTGGATTTTAAAATAACTTGGCTCAAATGTTTACCATGAGAAGGTGTACTTTCGCGTACAGTACCCATGCCTGTTGGTCCAAGGTCAAGGTCACCTTTACAAAAAATAACATTTTCTTGTCTGGGCTGTTAATTCCTAATGAATGAAGTGATTTTAAAATAACTTTACATAAATGTTCACCATGACAAAGAGATGTGTTGCTTACAATACCCATGCCGGTAGGTCAAAGGTCAAGGTCACTGTTACGAAAAATAGCATTTTCTTTTCCAAGCTGTAGATTTGTTGTTTCTTATTGGATTTTAAAATAACTTGGTGTAAATGTTCACCCTATGGGTCTTGGGTCTTGTACAACACAACTTTGTTGTACTCAGGTGAGTGATAAAGGGCCATCATGGCCCTCTGGTTCATATTACCCACATCACATGTAGTAAGGTTCATAACTCTAATAATCATTTTCCAGGATAATTTCCCCAATAATCTTCGTATTTAAAAAAAAATGTAATATTTAACTTTATTTAACTATATATTTACTACAGACTTAAAACATATGATCCTTTCATCTTTCACATTATATGCATGCAGTATGCTTTGTCTTCCACAAGCATATTTTTCATTACATATGTTTATTTATTACATATGTATACCTATTCGATTTCAAAGCTGCATTTCGGGGGCATATGTCAATTTCAAGTGACAGCTCTTGTTGATTTATGTCCCTTTACAATGACTTGAATAAGAAACTTTATTTTGCCGGTTACTTAAAAAGTACTTGTCCTGTTAACTTAATACTCAGAATATATCATCTGGATGAACCAAGTTATCTATGACAACAAGAATGATAACTCTTGTTTTACTATTTTTGAGTTATGCCCCTTTCAAATGATTTTATTATGTAACTAAATGTTGCTTAAAACATTGAAAGAACTTGTCGCTATTGACTAAATACTGGCCACCCGCAAAACTGTGTTAAGAAAATTGTTTTTTGGTGAATTCACTTTGATGTACCCACCATATTTGACACTATGAATTGTAGCAAAGATCACCAAGATCTGGCTTATTACAGTTATGTACCTGAATGTTGTTCTTGCATTCCAGATTAGTTTTCCCAATGTTTCACCTGTGTAGTGCTAGTCAGGGGTACATTTGACAGTCATTCCCCTTTAACTTTACCATCTTTTAATATTTCTTCATCAAAATTTTAATTATAATTGCTTGTAACAAAAGGGTTATGATCTAGCCAAGTCCTTAAGGTCAATGCCAGATTTGAAAGAATTATGCCCCTTTTGTACTTAATCATAATTATATGCTTTGTTTCTGATAGTCTTTTTAATTTTTTTGTTATTCTGACAAATTATCCAAGGGCGAAACAATCTAGTTGTATTCTAAATGTAATGGTCAATGTCTTGGATCAGTAAGCATCATTAACTTGAACCCTCTACTCCAACATGTTTGTCATGTACAGCCACTGTAGATCCAGGTCAGTATGCTGTTTGTGCAGTCTGATCAAGATCTACAAGGTTCTCTTTTTGATTTGTTAGGCTAAATAGACCTAGAAGCCAACAGTTTGAGATCATGATTCAGACTATGTTGTTATATTTTTTCCTTTTCGTATGGTTTGCGTATAATTACAACTTGCAACCAGTTAAGATCCTAATAAACCTGCACATCTGGAAAGTCTTGATCTATACATGTTTGCCTCTCGATCAGAAATAATCGAATTGTAACAATGTGAATAGTGTAGATGATGGTCTGACTGCAAGGAAGTGCAGGCTGATCTGTGTCAACACTGAGCACAGATTGGATGTAAGCTGTATCCACGGAGAAAAGGGTGAAAAAATGATAAATTTCAATGGAAAATTGTTATGTTATTTCAGTGTTGCTTTGGGATATTTACGTTTGTTTCCCAGCAAGATGGTGAATGCTTGGTCGAGCGGGACAGGAATGGCTGGAGTTCTTGGATCTCTGATTTACATTACATTCGGTTGTGTTGTCGGGGCAGGAGGAGAAGATCAGGATCAACTTAGACGTCTTACTCAGTAAGTTTCAACACATCAAACGGTTATTGCAAAAACATCATTTGATCCTGCTTTTTAGTCAGCACTCATGTTGATGCTGTGTTTCAGGGTAATTTTGGGCCAAAATAAGCCACCCCCTCCAACAGATGCCAAAACATACATTCTAGAATTCAGATCTCCTTTTAGCATTTTTATTAAACCCTCTTATTTAGGTTTTCTCTTGGTCAGTCATTGAGTTCATCTGTCTGTTAAAAGATTTGTTATGAACGTAACGTCGTTATGCCGTTTGGCGTACTTTGATGTGACGTCGATGACGTCACTTATGTTAACGTTATATATACATGATCAGTGGAAGGTTAAAGGTCGAACCTGGAAGCTGTTATTGTTATACCCCCACAAACGAAGTTTGAGGGGGTGTATAGGAGTGAGCTTGTCGGTCGGTCGGTCTGTCGGTCGGTCGGTCGGTCGGATTCTTCGTTTCCAGATGATAACTCATGAAAGGCTTGACAGAATTAAATAATTTTGGTACACAGGTATATCGTCATAAGATACAGGTCAAGTTCGATTTTGGGGCTGGTGGGATCAGTGTCAAGGTCACTGTTACTAAAAATAGAAAAATGGTTTCCGGATGATAACTCATGAAACACTTCACAGATTTAATCCTTGTTTGGTAAATAGATGTAACATCACAAGATACAGGTCAAGTTCGACTTTGGGGCTGGTGGGGTCAATGTCAAGGTCAGTATTACTAAAAATAGAAAAAGGGTTTCCAGATGATAACTCATGAAAAACTTCACAGATTAAATCCTTTTTTGGTACATATATGTAATATCAGAAGATACAGGTCGGGTTCGACTTTGGGGCCTGAGGGGTCAGTGTCAAGGTCACTGTAACTTAAAAAAGAAAAATTGTTTCTGGACTATAACTCATGAAATACTTCATAGATTTAATTATTTTTTGGGACACAGATGTAACATAACAAGATATAGGTTAGGTTTGACTTTGAGGCCTGTGGGTTCAAGGTCAAGGTCACTGTTATTTAAACTTCAAAACTTCGTTTCCACTCAGTAACTATAGCTTGGAATGAGATTCTTAAATGAAATTTGGTGTATTGGTGGTTTTTGTGAAGATGACTTTTGGGATTCAAGGCCTGTGGGGTCAAGGTCACTGTTACTAAAAAAAGAAAATAAACTGTATGCTCAATAACTTTGGTTCAGAATGAGATATTGTGATGAAAATTGCTATATAGGTAGTGTCTGTGAAGACGAAACTTGGTATTGAAATTGGGCCTAATGGGGTCAAGGTCACTGTTACTAAAAATAGAAAAAATGGTTTCTGGATGATTTCTCATAAACAATGTTTGGCACACAGTTCTTATATAAAAGTTAGATAGAGGCCACTGTTACTAACATATTCAAACCATTTCTGCTCAATAAATTTAGAAGGAATGAGATATTGTGATGAAACTTGCTGTATATGTGGCTACTGTGAAGACGACACTTTGGATTGAAAGTGGGGCACATTATACCATTGATTCGAAGCATTCCCAGTTCAATTATCAAGCATACAAGTGGGGGTATTTAATCACTTTCAGTGATAATTCTAGTTTCTTAATTAACACAACAGAGTACATCCACCATACATTTTGGTGCCGTGATAAAACAATACAACTATGCATCTACAGAAGCTGATTTCATTACGAGCCGCCCAGCGCAGTGTGGTTTCTAGACAGTTGGAGAAGTTTGAAAGTGAGCTAACCACCTCCGAGTTCAAGAAGCTTTTAGAGATTTTAGAAGAAAAGGCGGCGCACATAAAGACCCTCAACGATAAAATCGTGAAACACTCAGAGATTGTGGATTTAGAAGTGGAACTGATCGAGAGCGAGGAATATTCAATCGATGTGGACTTAAAACTGCAAACACTCAGGGACAGAGTGACCGAGGTAACAGATGTTCAGCCAACACACAACAATAACCACAATCACTACATTGATTTGGAAATACAAGGTACATCAAATGGAGCAACACAGGTTAACCAACCCCAACAAGTAAGTCAATCTAATACAAGTAATTCTAGCAATTACCACAAATTGCCGAAGTTGACATTGCCTAACTTTTATGGAGAGATAACACAGTGGCAAACTTTCTGGGACTGCTTTGACTCATCGGTGCATTCGAATAATACCTTGTCAGACGTCCATAAATTCAGTTACTTGCGCTCCTTGGTACATGACACTGCTGCATCTTGCATTGCTGGTTTCCCGCTTACGAACACTAATTATGCCAAGGCTGTAGATCTTCTAAAGCAGCGTTTCGGTCAGCCCCATAAGATTATTAGTACATATATGCAATCCTTAATTGAACTTCCCAAACCAGAAAACAATAAATGCAGTTTACAGAGTTTCCATGATCAACTGGAAACATACATACGCGGCCTGGAGTCCTTGGGTCAGTACCAAGAATCTTTTGGCGATCTGCTGGTTCCCATCATCCGAGACAAATTACCAGGTGATATAAAGCGAAATATGGCACGTGATCATGGAAACAGTCATTGGAAATTATCTGACCTGACAGCCTCACTTGAAAAGGAAATCAACATTTTAGAAGCCGGAGAAACTGTTGAGTGCCAGGATGCACACGTCCCGACTGCGTCTTTTTTCACCGGGAGTAGAAGTACAAAGAAACAGCAAATTCATGAGCACAGAATGCAGGATGATCAAAGTGGTAAAAAGAGAATCTCATGCGCATTCTGTGGAGACAAACACTTGCCGATTGACTGCAAAAAGGTAACAACCGTGGAGGCCCGTATCGAGTGTGTGAAGCGGAAACGACTGTGTTTTAACTGCCTTTCTGAGACACATCAGGTCGTAACATGTAAGTCACGCAACAGGTGTCGCCACTGTGAACGTAAACATCATACAGCTATTTGCAGACAACAGACAAAAGGCGAGGCACTAAACCCCGATGCTAAGCCATTTCAGACAAACACAGATAGTCAGCCCGATACAGCCATTTTACATTCAACGACACAGCCACGCCCAAACGTACTGCTGAAAACTGCTGTTGCCAAGATAAGTTCAAGAAATTACACAATGGATGCAAACATTCTTTTCGAGGAAGGGGCACAGAGATCCTTTATTACTTCGAAGATGGCCGAAAAACTACATGTACATCATACTGGAATGGATACAATTCACTTAGCCTCGTTTGGGGATACCACTCAGAATGTAAGACAAATGCCTACAGCAACAATATTTCTCCTCACCGACTGTGGCGAAAACATCCCGATAGACGTACTCATAGTACCAACAATTGCAGTACCCATGCGCAACACCCAAAAGGATGTGACGTCACTGAAGTATCTCAAGGGACTAAAGCTTGCTCATCCAGTCACAGACGATGAAATATTTGAAATTTCACTTCTTATCGGCGCAGATTCCTACTGGAAAATAGTACAAAATCACGTTGTTAGAGGTAATGGGCCAACTGCTGTTAATTCGAAAATTGGGTACTTGCTTTCTGGCCCACTTCCGGTAAGCTCTGAAAAACTTGCTGCTCAATATATGTTGAATGTGATCACAGCGCCACCAGAGAGTCTTGATTTAGAACGCTTCTGGAAGCTGGAGTCCATAGGGATTACACCGGAAGAGGATACATCTCCTTCAAGTCACATGAAAACCTACATGGATGAGTGCATTACATTTAATGACGGACGTTACAGCGCTAAACTCCCATGGAAGAATGAACATTCACCGTTACTTACCAACTATGACATCACTAGACGACGCACCGAAAGCATGATTCGTCGTTTACGCAAGGAGCCGCTATTGTTTGAAAAGTATTGTGAGATAATGAACAAGCAACTGGAACGAGGGTTTATTGAAACAGTGGACGAACGTTCCATGCCAGATCATCAAGTGCATTACATTCCACATCATGGAGTGATAAAAGATTCAGTTACTACACCAGTTAGAATAGTCTTCGATTGCAGCTGCCGTCAGTCTGCTGATAAGCCCAGTCTCAATGAATGTTTGCAGTCAACTCCACCAGAACTAAATGACCTTGCGGGCATCCTGATGAGATTTAGACAGAGAAAATATGCCGTTGCGACAGATATTGAAAAGGCTTTTCTCCAGATCTCTTTAGACGAGAAAGACCGCGATGTGACCAGATTCCTATGGCTGAGCAATCCCAATGACCCAGAAAGTGCATTAATGACATTAAGGTTTAAATCAGTCTTTTTTGGAGCTAATGTTCTCCATTCATCCTTTGCGCGACAATTGTGAAACACTTGGAAAACAACAAGGACAACTGGGTTAGTAGACACTTACATCGGGATATATATGTGGACAATATTATATCTAGTTTTTCGCAAGAATCAACTGCTGTTCAGTATTTCCAAGACACTCGTACCATGATGTCTAGTGCCAATTTTTACTTGCGCTCATGGACATCCAACAGCACAACATTAAGAGAAATGGCAGAAGCAGAAAAGGTCTTAGATAATGACCAAACGTCAAAAATTCTTGGTATGAGATGGGATGAAACCAACGATATTATGTATTTTCCCCAACGACAAAGCCCCATTACAGACTTTGTCACGAAACGTGAGATTTTACAACACACTTCTAGACTATACGACCTTTTAGGCCTTCTCACACCTGTAACAGTACGTGCAAAAATCCTAGTGCAAGACTTGTGGAAACAGAATTTAAGCTGGGATACACCAATACCAAGCGAACTGCAAGACAGATGGCACAATATAGCACGGGATATGAACATAGTTTCCACCATCAAGTTCACGAGGTACTTGTTTGATAGTAAAACAGACAATACCGAATATGCTGCAGACGACGCTACCGTGTGTTTTCCGACTCGAGCATTATGTCATATGGAGCTGTAGTATATGTATGCAAAGGAAACCAGTCCTCACTAGTGCTTGCAAAATCACGCGTTGCACCACTAAAAGGACTTACTTTACCAAGGCTGGAGCTGATGGGAGCTGTAATTGGTGCACGACTCGCTAAACATGTGCGGCATGAGATGGAGATAACCAAGACAGTAATGTGGTCAGATAGCCAAATAGTTTTACATTGGCTACAAACATCAAAACCCTTACCACGGTTTGTTAGAAACCGAGTGACCGAAATTCACAAATTAGACCAAAATTGGGAATGGCGATATTGTCCAACAAAGGATAACCCTGCCGACTTACTGACACGTGGTATCACAGATGCTCAGTTCACAGACAACCCCCTGTGGTTTCATGGTCCTGAATGGATTAACGACATAACCAATTGGCCAAAATGGGAATTACAGACAACTGCTGTACTTATTACTGATACACAAGACAGTCAAGAGTGCGCACAAAACATCATGTCGGACATTAACAGTAATGTGAACAGTGTCGGAATTCATAATTTGATTGACATAAAGAAATTTGACAGCCTTAGATAATTATTACGTGTGACAGCTTATGTTTTAAGATTTACTGCCAATTGCAAATCTGAAAAGTTGGCTCGAAGACTCGAACATCTGACCGTTGAGGAAATTTCCAAGGCTGAACAGATGTGGATTAATAGTTGTCAAAACAGTGCATACACTAGTGAAATACAGAACTTGAAATCAAAAGAGAGCCGGTCACCTTTGGTAAAACAACTAAGACTATTTCTTGATAATATGGGAGCTATCCGTTGCGGTGGTAGAATTCATAATGCACCATTGGCCGAAGTAACAAAGTTCCCGTATCTGCTACCACAAAACCACCTTTTCACAAGACTTGTAGTACTGGATGCTCACGAGAGGTTATTACACTCAGGGCCAAGTTCAACTATTACATATATTCGACAGAAGTTCTGGGTACCAGCCATACGACAATGTGTACGCAATGTACTTCGAAAATGTGTCATATGTAGAAAGGTCAGTGGCAAGTCCTATGCAGCACCCGACCCGCCACCATTACCGGAAGTAAGAGTTCAAGATTCACAACCATTTGCAGTGAGTGGATTTTTCGGGCTCCTTGTACGTGCGTGGAAAACATGGAGAAGAATCAAAAGCGTACATCTGTCTGTTTACGTGTGCGACAACCAGAGCCGTTCACCTTGAACTCATTACAGACCTATCCGTGGAGTCATTCATGCAAGCTTTCCGTCGCTTCTGCAGCCGGAAGTCTGTACCTCGCATCATGATTTCCGATAACGCTACTACATACATGAGTGCA
The DNA here is from genome assembly GCA_038501625.1 of Corbicula japonica. Taxonomy (NCBI): domain Eukaryota; kingdom Metazoa; phylum Mollusca; class Bivalvia; order Venerida; family Cyrenidae; genus Corbicula; species Corbicula japonica. Next base: position 2,386,992 of record JAZAYU010000083.1, on the reverse strand, counting down.
GCAAAACAGATCCATAGCCTCTATAGCTCGAGGGCAGTACATGAAGAACTAGCAAACAGAGGTATTGAGTGGCGCTTCATACCAAAACGAGCCCCATGGTATGGAGGGTGGTGGGAGCTTTTGATAGGATTAACTAAGACAGCTGTGAAGAAAGTTCTCGGGCGATCATACGTGACATTTCAGGCCCTAGCAACAGTCGTCACAGAAATCGAAGCATTATTAAACGATCGTCCATTGACGTACGTCACATCTGGTGAATTAGAGATAGAATCATTGACGCCATCACACCTTTTGTATGGACGAAGAATCACAAAGTTACCATACACCGACACAACAGATATCTCCACGATCAATGTTGACACCAGCAATCATGCAAACATAACACGATGGGCCAGTATTCAAAGGACCTTAAGCAATGACTTCCGAGATAGATGGAAGCATGAATATCTAACAGCCCTTCGTGAACACAACAGGACTTCTGGCAGAAATCAGCAGACAATAAGAGTTGGAGACATAGTTCAAATCCACGGTGATGTCCCGCGATTACAATGGAAACTTGCCCAGGTCGAAGAACTAATACGGGGAAAAGATGGCCTGGTGCGTTCTGCAAAGATACGGACAGCTACAGGAGTAACCAACCGTCCAATCGTGAAACTGTTCCCACTTGAAGTGATTCATTGATCCAGATTCAAAGTGCTTTGTAACTTACCGACAATCTGATGAGTATTTTAGAGACTGTACTAAGTGATTCAGTTTTAATCGAAATGACATTATTAAATAATTAGTTATAATGAATATCAATATTGACTGTCATTCCATTCGCGAATAATACATAAATTTAAAGTTAATATATTAAAGACAATTAGATTGCCTAAGTCATTGTGATATTTTCTTTAAAAATACTGTGACAACTTTGGACATTATGTGATTAATGATTGATTTGAAAATACGTTATTTCATTAAGAGACATTAACTTTACAATTTGTAATTCTTAGAAGATATGAAATTATTTACATTTTGAGGCCCCCAGTGTTATGAACGTAACATCGTTATGCCATTTGGCGTACTTTGATGTGACGTCGATGACGTCACTTATGTTAACGTTATATATACAAGATCAGTGGAAGGTTAAAGGTCGAACCTGGAAGCTGTTATTGTTTCTTAATTAACACAACAGAGTACATCCACCATACAGTACTCAAGAACTTTTTGCAAAACTTGGTATATGTATTATAATGGCAATGTGAGAAAATATGCAAAAAAAGCAGTAACCATTTAATTTTCACTTGAGGTCAAAGGTTAGGAGAGAGTAAAAGTTTTAAAAAAATTAAGAAAACACTGAAAACTACAAAAGGTATGAAACATTAAGTTACAAAAATCTGTCACTGCAGAGCCTCATTCCATCAAACTCTTGGTGGCAGATTTGTCCATCTTCACCTCAAAGTCGTGCTGATAAGAATTATTGTGTCGCCTGCGATAGCCTGAAACTTAATGTTGCCTATAACTTTGAAAGTACTTGTCCTATTGACTTCATACTTGGAATATATCATCAGCATGAACAATGCCATCTGTGATGACAAGAATGATAACTCCAGTTTCAATATTTTTTTAGTTATGCCCCTTTTAAATGCAACTTTAACCTGAAACTTAATGTTGAAACTTAATGTTGCCTATAACTTTGAAAGTACTTGTCCTATTCACTTCATACTTGGAATATATCATCAGCATGAACAATGCCATCTGTGCCGACAAGAATGATAACTCAAGTTTCAATATTCTTTGAATTATGTCCCTTTCAAATGCAACTTTAACCTGAAACTTAATGTTGCCTATAACTTTGAAAGTACTTGTCCTATTCACTTCATTTTTGAATTTATCATCAGCAAGAACAATGCCATCTGTGACGACAAGAATAATAACTCCAGTTTCAATATTTTTTGAGTTATGACCCTTAAAATGCAACTTTTACCTGAAACTTAATTTTGCCTATAACTTTGAAAGTACTTGTCCTATTCGACTCGTACTTGGAATATATCATCAGCATGAACAATGTCATCAGTGACGACAAGAATGATAACTCAAGTTTAAATATTTTTTGAGTTATGCCCCTTTCAAATGCAACTTTAACCTGAAACTTAATGTTGCCTATAACTTAGAAAGTACTTGTCCTATATACTTCATACTTGGAAAATATCATCAGCATGAACAATGTCCTCAGTGACGACAAGAATGATAACTCCAGTTTCAATATTTTTTGAGTTATGCCCCTTTCAAATGCAACTTTAATCTGAAACTTAATGTTGCCTATAACTTTGAAAGTACTTGTCCTATTCACTTCATACTTGGAATATATCATCAGCATGAACAATGCCATCTGTGACTACAAGAATGATAACTCCTATTTCAATATTTTTTAGTTATGCCCCTTTTAAATGCAACTTTAACCTGAAACTTAATGTTGCCTATAACTTTGAAAGTACTTGTCCTATTCACTTCGTACTTGGAATATATCATCAGCACGAACAATGCCATCTGTGACCACAAGAATGATAACTCCAGTTTCAAAATTTTTGAGATATGCCCCTTTCAAATGCAACTTTAACATGAAACTTAATGTTGACTTTAACTTTGAAAGTACTTGTCCTTTTCACTTCATACTTGGAATATGTCATCAGCATGAACAATGCAATCTGTGACGACAAGAATGATAACTCCAGTTTCAATATTTTTTTAGTTATGCCCCTTTCAAATGCAACTTTAACCTGAAACTTAATGTTGCCTGTAAAATGGAAAGTACTTGTTCAATTCACTGAATACTTAATAACTCATCTGCATTTACAAACCAATTTTTGAAGATGATAACTTAGGTTTCACCATTATTTTAGTTATTCCCCTTTTAAATGCAATTTAGATGACACATGTGTTCTGTGGTGTAGTATTAAATATTTTTATTATATATGATTAAACATAAGCTCACATTTCAACTTTTTCCATACAGGCGACACATGAGTTCCGCGGAACACAACATTCTAGTTGTTTTTATTACTGCAAACTCTTTTGTGTTAGTTATGGTTAATTATTTTTGTCATTGGATAAAAACATTATTTTTGTGGGAGAATAACTTGAATTTATGGTTTTGAAGTTTTTATGTGTGCAGAAAAAGGATGGCTTCGCCTGTCTGCTAATCCATTAAAAAACTTAATGTTATCTTATAGCCAACTTTGCCATTTCCTTATATTTCTTCAACAAACTTTCAAATTTTATTGCTTACGACAACAACAGGTTTATAATGAAACCCCAATCTTTAGGTCACATTCAAAAGAGTTATGCCCATTCTTTTTATTCTTGGACTTTGTCATGAAAATGTAACGTTGCCATTTCTTTATCAAACTGTTTGTTTTTTTCTGTTTCGAGTCACAAGGGAGACACAAGTGTTCGACTAAAACACCCATCTTGTCTAGAATAGAAAACTTACAAAGTTCTATTAATAGCATGTAGTTTTTTAATTTCATTAATTGATTGACAAACTAGTTAACAATACTTACCAGTACATGTTATACCTTACAAATAAAAAAGAATATTGCAGTTTAAATAAATCAGAACAAATGCTTTCAAATGATATTGCCTCTACTTGGGAGCAAACCCACACCATCACAGCACAATGGCTATCCTTGCCATTCTGAAAATGCTACCAACTGAGCTAGCTGGGACAACCCCAAAAAAGTTTGAACAGATAACCCTGATAAATATTATCACTGCATGACATTGGTAACGGATTATTTTACTGATAACAGTACTGACTAATATGTACCAATATATTGATTCAGGACTTCCATCTTTTTTCAGGTACGCCTTCTTGTTGACAAGTCCTGCAGTGGCGATTTACCTTTTCTCATATTTTTTCATCATAAAAAGACCAACAGGCCGGCTTCATGCAGACAGTCAAATACAAGAAGAAGAGACACAACCCATTCTAGGTGATGCCAGTAATATACAGGGTAAAACAAGCCACACACTGAAAAAAATGCAATAGAAATGTTGATAAACCCTTAGTCTACAATTGTCATCATGATAAACAACTCAAAAATTAACACCACAGAATTGAAGTGGTCAGAAGGAGAAGTGTGGTTACAATAAATGCGCTACATTACCTACTTTCTGTCGAAGAGGCAGTAAAATATGTGCACACATACACACAAGCTGGCCCTCCTCTAAAGCCTGAGCAATAATAACTGCTAATGATGTATAAGAAACAAAGTGTCTTGTGATATATAAGATATGATTCTTATAACGGCTGTGAGATCTCGGAATCACTGGGCGGAATATAGATCACTCCGGGCATAGCCTGCTGTGACATACTGGTACATGTACATCTCTGCATCTAAACAAATATCAAGGATATATTCAAGATATATCATAGGTGGCCATTCAGTATTTTGTTATCCATGAGATCTGACTGATATCCCAGGAGCATCCAGTTTAGATCTAGATCAGCCAGCACTACCTATTCGGTTGTGTTAATGGCGCACATTTTTACCTCCCGAAATGCGCGCGGATCGTGGGTGCGCGTTATACACCCGATAAACTTTTTCAGTATTTTTTCTTCACTTAAATTTCGCCGAAAAACAAAGCGCAGTGATCAGCAAGAACGTCTGAATTTGAGTACGAAACGAGCCGTCGACACATGACGATTCTACACAGAGTTACAGTTAAACTTATTGTAGTTATTTAAAGAAACAAACTATTAAAGTTGAGGAAAGATCTTACAAAAAGACGTCGATTTTTTAATTAAACTGACTCCGAAAATCGACCGCCAATTGTTGTTCAAATTTATACCGGAAGCGGAAGTACATATAAAACAATCACAAATGCCGTTGTCATCTCGTTCAAGAGAGTCTGACAGTGTCAAAATGGCAGTGTATTTATGCGTGATTTCTTTTATTTACTTATTGTGGAAAAAATCGAGTTTTATGAAATAAATGGTTTCATCATTTGAAATTTATTCTATGCGTAATTACATGTTACAGAAGCATCTTTCAATCTGTACTTGTGAAGATCAATTGATAGCTACTAACAATTAACCTCCAATTTCAAAGGACCTTTCATAATATTTTTCACGCCTCTCACATTGTTTGTAGCATATGCAAACACGCATATTATTTAAAGATTATAAATGGAGCTAATTTCTGACAGGTGTGACAATAAATTAGCTGATTGGCTTGCAATTGTTGGAGTAGGTGGTGACATGTTTGCGTTAAATAAAATGGTTATTTTACTGTCTTAATTGTTTATTAAAGTTTTTCTCTTCTTTGTAATATTTTACTTCAGCACAAAATGTAATACTTAAATCGGCGCCGATTTTTCTCATTCCCGCCGATTTTTCTTATGTCGGCACCGACTTTGTTTTACTGTCTTTATTGTTTATTAAAGATTATCTTTACTTTGTAATATTTTACTTCGACACAAATAGGTCAGATCGGCGCCGAATCGTCTTACGTTCGCGCCGATTTTTCTCATTCGCGCCGATTTTGTTTTACTGTCTATTGTTTATTTAAGATTTTCTTTACTCTGTAATATTTTATTTCAACACAAAAAGGTCAGATCGGCGCCAAATTTTCTTACGTTCGCGTCGATTTTTGATGCGCATTATACATCCGAAAACGGCTTTTCTGTCGATTTTTTACCAAAATTATGGGTGCGCGTTATGCACAACGGAATAGGTATGTGCTTTCTGATTAAAATTGACAGGTTTCAGTTCAGATTCAGTACATTATTACAGAACATATATGAAGAGATTTTCAAAAATGTGTTATTTTGTACTTGTAAACAAAGATTTAGAAGTTTTGTCGCAAGATGTAAATAATGTCTGATGTATTAATTTAAAGGTGTATCAGCGGACGATGTTATACGATCCTCAGACAAGGAAGAAAGACCATTAAAAAGAATCATCCGATGTACCAAGCTGGTGTCTTGGATGGCTGTTAATGTAAGTGATACTTAACCCTTTACACCATGTATACATCTTAATCCAATGTGCTACTGGTGTGGATCCAGATCGGCCTTTACATCCCTGCAGTCTGGTCTGGATCTACAATGTTCACTTCTTGGACTTAACGAATCTTAAGTGAGCAGTGTAGAGTCAGATCAGATTGAACAGATGTGAATGCTGATCAGAATCAACACTGGTTGCCATGTGATTTAAAGTTTTATCCTTGGAATAAAGTGTTAAGCCAGTATGTGCTTATCACAACTAATATTTCAACTTACTGGTGTTAGGTAATACACTATTTTGAACTTTTATTGTGTCGCCCTTTCGAAGAAAAGGCAATATATAGGGATTGCTTTGTCCGTCTGTCAGTTCGATTGTCATAAAACTTAACGTTGGCTATAACTTTACCGTTTCTTAATATTCTTTATCAAACTTTCAAATTATATTGCATATGAAAACATACTCGAGATGATGCCAAATTTTTAAGCTCAAAAGGTCACATTTGATTGTGTTATGCCCCGTTTTGTACTTGAATTTTAATACGAAAACTTACGTTGGCTACAACTTCGCCATTTCTTAATATTTCTTCATCAAACTTTCAAATTGATTGCTATTGACAACACATTCATGATGATGCCTATTTCTTCAGGTCAAGATCACATTTGATGGAGTTATGCCCCTTTTAGTCCATGCATTTTAATTCCAAAATAGCACCATAGGGCAACACAAGTGTTCAACTGAACACCCAACAAGTCCTTTTCATTTGTAGAGTGTTTTGCTGTGCATTCACAGTATACACTGTTAATCACGGATGTGCAAGCAGATGTTAATCTACACAACCAATGAGACTTGTGTTCACTGGTTGGTCAATTGTAACTGATGTGACAAGCTTGCTTATGTCCTAGTCTCTAATGTCAGTGTTATGATAGTGGATCCAGATCAGTGAGCATTGTCTAGGAGCCTGGAATGGAACTTGTTCAATAGATTTCTGCATGTTTATTTATTTGGATAAAAAAATTAACCACCACATTCCACTACACTTACAATGAATGAGTTAAGTTTGCCCTGTTGGAATAGATAATCTGAAGCTTTATAAATAAAGTGGGATACCATATAAACCATCTGTTCAGGGGTGTATAGCACAGGATTATAAATAAATTTTAAAGAAATTATATCACAGCTTTAAAATCTCAACAAAATCAAATCTATCTTGAAAGTTTGTCTTGAAAATATATATTTCAATTCCCGTCTACATCTATTTATAATTATTGTGCACTAGTGATATACTAGCTTACACCAGTAATGTGGAGCTATAGTTTGTGTCAGATTAACTGGCCAACTAAACATTAGGTTATTCTGACAATTCCATCGGTGAATACATGAGAATTTATAAATTTGTCTGGCACTTATAATGGTACTCGTACAAGTTTACTTTTTTTTTCTGACAATAGGCATTATTGTTGCTGCTAGCCTGTGACACAGTTGACTGACAATAGGCGTTATTGTTGCTGCTAGCCTGTGACACAGTTGACTGACAATAGGCGTTATTGTTGCTGCTAGCCTGTGACACAGTTGACTGACAATAGGCATTATTGTTGCTGCTAGCATGTGACACAGCTGAATAGCCTTTCATGAATATCATTATCCCCCGCCACATAGCTGCTGGGGGATATCGGAATGGTCTTTGTCCTTCCGTCCGTCCGTCCTTCCGTGCGTGCGTGCACATTTCGTGTCCGGTCTTTAACTTTTCAACCCCTAGAAGGAATTCCATGAAACTTTACTCAAATCTTCTCCTCATCAAGACGACATGCAGAACCCATGTTCCAACCTGGCTTGCTCAAGGTCACCAGTGGTGTTTGAAGATTTGAACCATGTATTTCGTGTCCGGTTCATATCTTCTAAACCCCAAGAGGGAATTTCATGAAACTTTAGTCAAATTTTCTCCCCATCAAGACGACGTGCAGAACCCATGTTCCATCCTGGCCCGCTCAAGGTCAAGGTCACCAGTGGTGTTTGAAGATTTGAACCATGCATTTCGTGTCCGGTGCATATCTTCTGAACCCCTAGAAGGAATTTCATGAAACTTCAGTCAAATGCTCGGCCTAAAAAGGCGATGTGTCAAGGTCACCCGTGGTGTTTGGTGATTTGAACCATGTACTTCACGTCTGGTTCATATCTTCTGAACACCTTGAAGGAATTTCATGAAACTTTAGTCAAATGCTCAGTTCATGAACCTGATGTGCAGAACCCATGTTCCAACCTGGCTGGCTCAAGGTCAAGGCCACCTGTGAGCCCCGCCCTGGGGATTTAAAAAAAATTCTTTTAAATTCTGTTTTTTAACCTTTGATTTTTCTACAGTTATCAACCAGATTTTGACACAAACTTTATACTATCTTAAAATTCAATCTTTCCTGAACAATTCATTCACTGGTTGTTCAGTGATAAAATTTGAAACAAAAATTTTAGTAGCAGAGTGAAAATTTCAAGTGTCAAAATTCCAATATTTCTACCTGCCTTCAGCTATATTTAGATTCAATCATAAGATGTATTAGGATGCATTATTATCCAGTTGCTGGTCAATGACCTAATTAGCTTTGCTGCTTAGATCTGTGTTATGCAATATTAAGACCTTTGCTCTGGAAGATTTAATAGGGTAAATTTTGTCATTTTCTATGGATACTGACCAAATAAACTTTCTTTCTTTATAGCACTTTGAAAATCAGGCTTTTCTGAATATTTTATTCACTGTTTGTAAGAAAAACAACAACAACAACACATTTGTAGCACATTCTCAAAATGTTAAGGCTAAATTTAAGAGAGGTCTCAGCTGTATACAGTGTATGTACACAAATTGGCAAGTTAATTGGAGGTCTCTGAACCCCTGGAATGAATATCATGAAACTTAACTTGTGAAATGTTCAGTTCTTGAACATGATGTGCTGAACCCATGTTCCAACCTGGCTGGCTCAAGGTCAAGGCTGCCTGTGATGTTTGAGCATATTTCGTGTCCAGTCCATAACTTTCAACCTTTAGAAGAATTTCATGAAACTTTAGTCAAACGTTCTCCCCATGAAGACGACGTGCAGAACACATGTTTCAACATGGCCGCCTCAATGACAAGGTTACCAGTGGTGGTTTTTGAAAAGCCTTGAAGGAATTTCATGAAAGTTGCATGCTTTGTGTCCGGTCTATAACTTTTTAACCCCTTGAACGAATTTCATTAAACTTTAGTCAAATGTTCTCCCCATCAAGACGACGTGCAGAACCCATGTTCCAGCATGGCCGGCTCAATGTCAAGGTCACCAGTGGTGTTTGAAGACTTGAACCATGCATTTCGTGTCCAGTTCATATCTTCTGAAACCCTGGAATGAATATCATGAAACTTAAGTGAAATGTTCAGTTCATGAACCTGATGTGCAGAACCCATGTTCCAACCTGGCTGGCTCAAGGTCAAGGCCACCTGTGGTATTTGAGCAGGCCAATACTCTGAAACTTATCTGAACATGACATACCCTTGCACTTGAATTGGCTTCCACCTGCCTGCCCGTTGCCCAGAGCTATTGTTTAATTTGCTCTTAACCATCCATAACCTTTCCCACATTCACATCTGCGGCGGGGGATACCGTAAATTGGGATATTTTGGCCTTGGTTAATAATTGGCCTAATTGGCCACCCTAATGAAAAGGCGAAAATTAAACACACCAAAATATGCCACAGGTAAAAATAAAGCCCAGGTAGTGCAAACACAACAAAACAGATTATTTTTCACACTTCGCCGACGTTGATCACAATTTGGCGCTAATAAAAACAACTCGATAAATCTCATTATTTTAAATTTCAATTAGTGTATTTAAGTTTGTTGGATTATTGTTTGTTGCAATAAATGTTGTGAAAATGTGAGATTGGTTTTAGTGGTTTAAATATCATATCGTTATTTGCATTACACTTATATAATGTTTATGCTTTCTAAATTTATATTTCTGCATTTGAAGTTTTATTTTTGTATTTAAAATAATAATATGAATAATTGTGTTGTCTTTAGTTGCTTTCTCCTATATTTATCGTTTATAAATATGTCTAAGATAAATGCTGACCAATCTGACAAATTAGCGTAGATGACATGACAAAATAACGTATTTGTGTTTATTTTTCGCCACACAATGGTAAATGGCGCAAATTAAACTGGCCAAAATAAAACACAGGCACTTTGGGGCAAAATGGCCAAAATTTGACAACGCCAAAATATCCCAATTTACGGTATTGCTGTCGTTCCGACTGCCTTGTGTGATCTTTAACTTGGCCAGTCATTCTAGCACGCACAATATATGTACTGGTATGTGTTTTTTCTGTTGTAGTTATGTGCAGTTTATTTGTTTGAATACATAGCCCAGGGTTGTGCTGCTAAAGTTCGACCAAAGCACGAGTATAATATAGGATGTCCTGAACTCTATGCTGGGATATCACTCTGTTATCAGGTAAGTTTTAGTATAATATAGGATGTCCTGAACTCTATGCTGGGATATCACTCTGTTATCAGGTAAGTTTGTGTACTGTTATCAGTTTAAATTGTGATATACAGTATCCAGGGAAAAAGTTCAGAATTTATCGAAATTTAACTAGCTAGGGATTTTTGTGTAAACCTCTGAAACGCGACCTAAGCACAAGGCTTTTACAGCAATATCCCCATTTTACCTTCAACACTCATTAGTAATACATGTGATGCAAAATTAAGTAAACATTTCATGTGCAGTTCAGGTACATTTTGTTCCAAACTAAAACAAGATAACGTGGTTGCATAACCAAGTTAGAAAACACCAATAATACCTTCACAGTGGCAAAAATATTTTGACTTTGTTTAAATATAATTTCATGTACATGAACATTTTCCTTAGAAGCATATTGATTGGTTTATTACAGTCATGTGACTGCATTTCATTCATTTTAGGTGATTACTTATTACTCTCCAGCTTGCATGAAAAATTCTGTTTTAAGATTGTAATTTTTTCCTCATCCCTGTGTCAAAATTTCCACCTAACAGTTGTTAACAATTTTGACAGGGTTGTTGAAGGTTGGTGGGGTTAGATTACTATGGTAATTTCTCCATGGACACGAATTAACCAATACTGTATATATGGTTTTACAGGTAATTTATCATTGGCATAGGTTGTTAAAGGACAAGGACAATTTGATGAAAAAATCACTGTTTTCATTCTAAAAAGAGTTGCCAATTAAGTTAAAGATTTTAAAGATTTTTTATACACCGGAAGGGTCGTATTATGTTATTGCCTTGGTGGCCGTCCGTTCATTTGTCCATCTGTCATTAGCAATTTCCCCTCGGCTCTGTAACTCTTAAACCCCTTGAAGGATTTTAATAAACCTGACTCAAATGTTTACCACATTGAGATGATATGCAAGAAGCCATGTTCAGGATGGCTCGCTTAAGGTCAAGGTCAGACACAGGGGACAAAGGTCATATAACTCTGTTTCCCTTCCGCTCTGAACCCCTTAAGGGTTTTCAAAGAAACCTGACACAAATGTTTATGTAAAGGAATTTTTTCTGTTATTTCAAATCAATTTTCTGCCTTACCATAGGCGTACTCAATGGGGCGGCAGGGGCGGCACTCGCCGCCCCAATATTTCGATCAACCGCCGATATATATATATATATATTAGCCTAGCTGTTCCAATATTTTTATGTCGCATTTACACTCGGCTAAGCTGATGACAGGTCATCTTAATTAGCTGTACGCGATAGGGGATTAACGACACCATAGGGTCACTGTTAATAGCACTTTATTGTTTTTGTGTTTTGATTGCACATTCATTGTCTTGGTTGTACCAATAATGATTTTGTTTATTGTATTTATCTAATTTTAAATGTGACATGTTAACTCAATTTTGGCGTCCAAACTTAACAAGTAATTCATGTATCATATATGTTGAAAGCATAATTCTTAATTCATGAATATATGTCATCAGATATTGGCGTTCCTAATCAACTATAGAAAAGTCAGGGAGTTGAGTTATAAACAATCAAAAGATTTTGAAATCAGATAAAATTTGTAGGTGTAATTGTTGTTGTTGTATTTTCTATATTGTTCTACCTCCGATGGCTCGAACTACCCATAGCTCGAACAGTCGAACACCAATCAAGGTCCCAACAGTTAGTTTCAATGTTTTGACACCCCTTGGCTCGAACAGACTGTTATCGGTAATCATCAAAGGTGCGAACAAAGGCGCGAAAATTCAATCCAATGTCATCACAGGGGTTGAAAAGTAGCAAAAATCGATTTTTAATGAGATACATGAACTACATTAAAACAAGAAATATAAAGATTATGCGATAGCTTAGTTAGTGAATAGAAACCCATTCGCACATACCAACCACAGATCGCTCGAACTACCGATGGCTCGAACAAATCTGCCGGTCCCATGGAGTTCGAGCTATCGAAGTTCGACTGTATTTAAACTTTTACTAATTAAATTATGTGACAAACTGTCCGCCGCCCCAATATCCAAAACTTGCCTACGCCCCTGCTTACTGTTCACTTGTTAATATTTTTATCAATTTCACATAATGTTTTGCCATATTTGTTGTTCTTTTATCTTTAAATTGCATTTGTTTCAATTGAATCAAATAGTCGAGTGCGCTGTCTTTTCGGACAACTCTTGCTTTTAATTTTCTTACTTTTTTGTTTCGCCTGTGAAAGCAGGTGGACACATAGGGATCCTATTGTCCTGCGACGTGAGCGCTGTCGTCGTCAGCAGCGTCGTCGTCCGTTAGTCCCCCGATGTTGCCTGTAACTTTAAAAGTACTTGTCCTTTTTACTTCATACTTGGAATATATCATCAGCATGAACAATGCCATCTGTGAAGACAAGAACAATAACTCCAGTTTCAATATTTTTTGAGTTATGTCCCTTTCAAATGCAACTTTAACATGAAACTTAATGTTGCCTATAACTTTGAAAGTACTTGTCCTATTCACTTCATACTTGGAATATGTCATCAGCATGAACAACAACATCGGTTACGACAAGAATGATAACTCCAGTTTCAATACTTATGGAGTTATGCCCCTTTCAAATGCAACTTTAACATGAAACTTAATGTTGCCTTTAACTTTGAAAGTACTTGTCCTATTCACTTCATACTTGGAATATATCATCAGCATGAACAACAATATCTGTTACAACAAGAATGATAACTCCAGTTTCAATATTTTGGAGTTATGCCCCTTTCAAATGCAACTTTAACATGAAACTTTATGTTGCCTATAACTTTGAAAGTACTTGTCCTATTCACTTCTTACTTGGAATATACTATCAGCATGATCCACAACATCGGTTACAACAAGAATCATAACTTCTGTATTTTGAGTTATGCCCCCTTCAAATGCTTCTAAAACATGAAACTTAATGTTGACTTTAAATTTGAAAGTAATTTTCTTATTAACTTAATATTCAAAATCACTTAATATTTAAAATAAATCATCTTCATGAACAACGTCATTACGAACAACAAGAATGATAACTCCTGTTTGACAATTTTATTAGTTGTATCCCTTTAATATGCAACTTTTTAATGAAACTTAATGTTGCCTATAACTTTTAAAGTACTTGTCCTATTCACTCTTGGAATATATCGTCTTCATGAACAACAGCATCGGTTCCAACAAGAATCATAACTCCTGTTTGACTATTTTATGAGTTATGCCCCTTTCAAATGCAAATTTTACATGCAATTTTATTTTGCGTATAACTTTGAAAGTACTTGTTGTATTCATTCAATACTTGGATTGTATCATCAACATAAACATTGCCATCGCGACAACAAAAATGATAACACCTGTTTCAATATTTTTGAGTTATGCCCCTTTCAAATGCAACTTTTACATGAAACCTTATGTTGGCTTAAACTTTGAAAGTACTTATCCTATTCACTTATTACTTGGAATATATCATCAGCATGAACAACATCATCTGTGACAAGAAAGATAACTCCTGTTTCAATATTTATGAGTTATACCCCTTTCAAATGCAACTTCAACATGAAACCTTATGTTGCATATAACTTTTAAAGTACTTGTCCTATTCACCTAATACTTGGAATTATTATCATCTGCATGAACAATGCCATTGGTGACAAAAAGAATGAAAACTCTGGTTTGACTATTTTATGAGTTATGCCCCTTTCAAATGCAACTTTAATATGAAAATGCTGGCTGTAACATTGAAAGTAATTGTCCAATTCACGTAATACTTGGAATATATCATCTGCATGCACTAAGCTATTGGTGAAGAATGATAACTCAGGTTTCACCATTTTTTAGTGAAGCCCATTTTAAATGCAATTAAGGTGACACGTGTTCCATGGGTTAGTATTGCAATAACTTGAATTAAGTCTTTTTAGCATGTATGATTAAACATAGGCCCACGTTTCAACTTCTTGCAAGCAGGCAACACAATGTGTTCCACGGAACACCAAATTCAAGTTATTAAATTAATTCCCTTTATGTTACTATAAATAGCATATTTTGTAACTTTTTGTATTATTGGCAGTACGGAAAAACCGAAAATATGGATGTCATCTCGAATTTTTTGGTGTTTTTTGACATTTTTGTACCTGGTTAGGATTTTCAGGGTGGGGACTAACATTTTGTGTCTCCCTTTGGAAGAAACGGCGATACATAGAGATCGCTTTGTAAGTCTTTTTAGCATGTATGATTAAACATAGGCCCACATTTCAACTTTTCGCAAGCAGGCAACAAAATGTGTTCCAGGGAACACCAAATTCTAGTTATTAAATTAATTCCCTTTATGTTACTATAAATAGCATATTTTGTAACTTTTTTGTTATTGGCAGTACGGGAAAACCGAAAATATGGATGTCACCTCGAATTTTTAGGCGTTTTTTGACATTTTTGTACCTGGTTAGGATTTTCAGGGTGGGGACTAAGATTTTGTGTCTCCCTTTGAAAGAAACGGCGATACATAGAGATCGCTTTGTACGTCTGTCCGACAGTCTGTCGGTCGGTCCGTCCGTCAGTCTGTCACAAAAACCTAATGTTGGCTATAACTTTGCCATTTCTTTATATTTCTTCATCCAATTTGGAGAATATTGTTTATGACAACACAGTCATGATGATGCCAAATTCTTTAGGTCAAGGTCACTTTTGATGGAGTTATGCACCTTTTTGAACTTGGATTTTGACAAGAAAACTTAACACTGGCTATAACTTTGCCATTTCTTAATATTTCTTCATCAAGTTATGTTACTTATGACGACACAGTGATGATGATGTCATGTTCTTTGGGTCAAGGTCACATTTGATGGAGTTATGTCCCTTTTTGTACTTGGATTTTTATATTCTGACAAATGACCCGAGGGCGACACAAGTGTTCAACTGAACACCCATCTAGTTTTATATAACTTTAATCTTTTTATTGGGCCATATTGATGTTCCTGTCTTATATATTTACATTTCCTGTCCTTTTGGTTTCAACAGTCTAAATTTTGCTCACATCCTCTGATACAAACTTTCAGGCATATACTTGCGGTGCTCTTGTTATACTGATAATAACACTAAACCTCATTTGATATGGCGAACAGTGTAGATCCAGATCAGCTGGCTTCATATTTCCCTCCTAGAGGTTTTGTATCTATTTTCAAACACAGGCATTTTTCCAGGCTGGAGTTTTTGTATGTATGTTCAAACGCAGGCTTTATTTGCAGGCTTGAGTTCTTGTATCTATGTTCAAACACAGGCTTTATTTGCAGGCTGAAGTTCTTGTATCGATGTTCAAACACATACTTTATTTGCAGGCTGGAGTTTTTGTATGTATGTTCAAACACAGGCTTTATTTGCAGGCTGGAGTTTATGTATGTATGTTCAAACACAGGCTTTATTTGCAGGATGGAGTTTTTGTATCGATGTTCAAACACATAGGTACTTTATTTGCAGGATGGAGTTTTTGTATCTATGTTCAGACACATACTTTATTTATAGGCTGGTATTTTTTGTATGTATGTTCAAATACAGGCTTTATTTTATATCTATTTTCAAACACAGGCTTTATTTGCAGGCTGGAGTTTTTGTATCCAGATCTTCTGTTCAGTTGGTGCAAATTAAAAAAGTCCACATATTGTCTATACTTCAATTTATCAACATGATGCTTTGGTTAATTGATGTCCATGTAAGTATACAAACCTTTGTACAAGATTCATTTTGGTTGGCACATGCAGATTAATAGTGGTACTCAGTGTGCAAAAATAAAAAAGTGCAAATGTATTTACAAAAATGTAAGGTTCCTGCAACATGTCTTAAACAAAGAAGAAAAGGAGGTCCAAGTTCTTTCTTTCCACTTTTGTAATTAGACATAGATGTACATTTAATATAATTAATACTTTCATTTTGGCAACATCATTTGTTTGGAAAAAAAATCTATCAGGGTGGGTAATCAAACTGCACCTTGCCATTCATTTTGTAAACAAAAGTCGACCATTTTACTTTTAATCATTTTAAAAATAACTCTTAAAGTAGAGGTATAGTTATGGACCTGCTACACATTTTTCTGAATCTTTTGGTACCTAGATGGAGTAATAACTCTATGTGGAACAAAAGTTACCTTGGACACGGAAAATGAGTCCAAAATGGCAAACTTTTGTTTACATATGGCATGGTAAGGTGCAGTTTGATTACCCGCCTTGTCTATCGCTGGAAAAAAGTTTGTTTCTGGAACCATAAATTTCCTTCTTTTGGCTGAAACATGTTCCTACAATGAGCATTTGCAGCTGTCAGATTGTAAAGTATTTGTTGGTCTTTTATTTAAAAGTAATTTAATTTACCTGATGGATCTTGATGTGTTGGGCTTAAAATCACATCTATTTCTTCAATTAATTGTTGTGTCAATTTGAGAATTAATGGTCATACTGTTTTTAAATGCCTACCTGACAAAAATAACCACCATGTTTTATAGTAATTAGTAAATTTAGGCTTTGTTGGTTTTCCAGTACAAGTTTTTACCAGTATCCATTTTACCAGCGTTGATGGTATTTGTTGGTCTTCTGGGTGGAGCTTCATATGTAAATATCTTCTATCTGCTCCTACATGATTCCAAGTACCCGGACAAAGACAGAGAGCTGTGTATCAATATTACAGCACTGTTCATTACCGTCGGTAAGTACGTATATGCCCCAAATATAGAGATATGCTGATGACATACATGTGATAACTGAAACAGGCCTGAACTGGATTTAAAGCTCAAATTTTTAAAACATGTGCAAAATTTGATGAAAAAAGTTAATCCAATACACATTTTAGTTAGTTTTAAGTTTTGCCACCTTTTGGTTTATGGTCTTTCAATAACATGCCAGCAAAGTGCATGACCAGAAACCATTTCCTCCCCCACAAAAATTTAATATATCTCTAGGACAAAACATGTGTACACTATTTCTTATTCAATTTTCCAAGAAAACCTGACTTGTTTTCAAAACTCATGGATGTTTCTTTTGCATTTTAAAAGATCTAGTCAAGCTAATTTGAAATATCTGGTGGAAAAATAAAAAATGGCATTTAGCAGGAGGTTCCATTATATTCAATGGAATGAAATTCTATGATATTTTAAAGCAAGTAAGTTTTCTTGAAAAGCATAAAAATTTGCACTGACGTTTGCGTCAATAAACAATATTGATGCCTCCAGCACGAAAATGAACATGCCTCTGTTTCTCAACATCAGATTTTGATGATGGAGGCAGTGTTTATTGGGCTTGTGAAAAAAGCTTGTGTAAATTTCAGTTTTCAGTGCTCGATTTAATATTTAATTCTTGAAATTAATGCATTTTTAGAAAAATTGTTGAATAAATCATAGATTTAGTGGTCTATTTGTCGGTTTTACCAAAAAGTTGGCTGAGATCTGACTTTAAAAATGGCCAGTTTGATTTTCAATCTCAAAGACTGATAAGCACTTAATCCTAAAACTCTTGTTATATAACTATTCTTGAATCATATGCAGTCTTACTTGTGAAAAAATATATAATGAATTAAGTGATTCTGTGTTTGTATGAAGCAATAAGTTGAAATGTTTAATTTGGCAAGGACCTGACAAAAGAACATACATTCTCCCAGAGATCTATGTTGGTTCATAACAATCACGGGGGAAAATTCTTTGTCAGAGGAATTGAAATGATGCATACCTATATGCCTTGATTTAATATACAAGGCACCAAATAGTTCTTAAATAATGTGCACCACGACATTTACTATCTCAAAAACATGATGAAGTTCAATTTCAGTTTCTTATAAAAAGAAATCTTTGCCTTGATTGAATAAGGTTGACAACTTAAACAATATGGCTAAATGAACGTATTGAAGCACAGTGTTTTTATTTTAACAAGTTTCCGTGCTTGGTTTTAGCTATCACTGGATTGAATTTAGAACCAATTCTTGGAAAGATTCACTAATATGCATATTATTACTATGTTTCAGTTTGGTGATATTTGCTTAGATTTTGCCTTTCTAATATTTATTTATAAAAGCAACATGACAAAGTATTACGATAATTTTTTTACATATATATAACATGTTTAAGCTTAATGAACTCACACTGTAGACAATTGACAGACACATAATACTATGTAGACCATTGCATGATATACACATGTTTTGTAACCTTATACATGTACATTCACTGAGTACTGTGATCTTCTTTTTCTAAAACATAGCATTTTCCTTTCACAGTTGCCCCTGTGTGAATATAACATTTTGTGAATTTCAACGTATATGTAGTGTGTATTGGAGTAAATAACGTGTATGTGGTGTGTATTGGAGTAAATATGGTAATGGAGTGTTATCTGTCAAGTAGTGGAATGTTTATGTTACAGGAATCATTGGCGGCACAGCAATAGAGACGTTGTTCTTTAGTACGTTGCTCAAAGATGACTAAGACTGTTCACTCAGGGACATAACAAATCTTCCGTCTACAAACTGTGATAAACTACTCAAACTTTATTATATTGACAATAATGACTTTATCCGTTGACACGTGCATATTGTCAATGCAGTTAGATTTCTAGGCATGAAATTGCATGTTTTTACTACATACTACATAAGCATATCCTGAGTTCTCTCCATTTTCAAACAATTTTATGGTTGTTTAAATTGCTGGATTGGTCTGTCCAAAGTCTACCTAAGTGTCTCAGGAAGAATCTTCCATTAGTGTTAGAGTTGAACATGGAGCATATGCCGCTGACGATGCTGACGGGAACGAGGATCTGCTGAGTAACTTAAGAGGCAGTTTACCTGAGATGACACATTTTCTGTCTGAATGAATATATCATAGATAGATATATGCATGAAAGATATTTTCATGCATACTCTGTAATGTAAGTCTTTCTAGTCATAGTTTTCTTCATATTTATCTTTTTGGCTTTTTGAATGTGAAATTTGACTATTTTATTTTTATATGCATGCCATCATGATGTCCAGTTGTTACATCTGTTTGCACAAAACATGACATCATTGACCTGTTAGAATTTTTCAGCACTGGGGAAACGAGTGGGGTCCCCTATTCAGTATGCAAGATCATTCATGAGTTCACAGAAAGTAAATCATAAGACACATGCATCGGCAGTATTGTGATATAAACAAAATGCCATTAACGTAATTTGCTTAAATGTAGGTGGTCAAAGTCTAAGTCCAGAGATTTCACAAAAAGCAATTCTATTTCACTTAAATTGTCAAAGAGGGCTTTTTTGTGTATAATATTTAAGACATAGATAAACAAATACATTGTTTTCTATCTGGCATACATATACCGTGAATTCGTGAATATTATTAAAATACTACTTAAATAGTATTTACATGTGATTTAAAACATTAAAAAATATGAAAATGATGCTTTGCAATTTATTGTTTTAAGACACTTATATTTTCAAAAAGACCAGCAAAGTAGACTTTGATAATAAAATTTTGTATATACATTACAAGATGTATGAATTTGTAATGTTTTGTCATTGTGTTTATTATGTGTTGTGTATGTTATATGTGCAATGAAAACATGTGCAATAAAAATAAAGAAGGTTTTCTGGCTTTAAAGCTCTTTTAAATTACAAAATGTTAAGTTTACTCTTACCAATTTAAGCTACACCAAACCCATCAGATTTTCCATTGATGAAATACAAGGTAACTGGTTCATTTACTAGGATTATTCTCTTTGAATTTGTTTGTTATTTATATCAGTGTTTCACAAAATAGACGAATTTTAAAGATTTGCAGCTTCAATCGCAGAGTTGTCGTTCCTTACACTCACTTTACACCTCTGCGAAAGGCTCAATGTCAAGATTTTTTACCAAACTAAAAAGCTACGTTGAATACGGTCATAATTATGGATTTGAAAGCTTGTGATATAATAAATGACAGAAATCTTCACTATCTTTAATTAAACTGAATAACCTGTAGTTGGTGAACTATTTTTTGAGTTAAAGGAATACACCTGCCCGGATTTCAACAATACAAGGTTATAAATCGTTACTTATGCATCATTTTGACGTATAGAACTTTATTTTATGTTAAACATTGACAAAGTTATCTCCTGTCAAAGATCGCTTATTTGCAAAATCGGCGGGCATCGATGGTCGTCGCCATGTTTGTTTCCTTTTCGATGCGCGCACCTGTTGGTGACGTCAATTACACACTTCCGGTTCGTATCGTTTCCATTTTATGTCCAATACTTATCAGTCTCAACAATGGAATATTCATTCATAAAACATCTACATAATTCCTTATGATTTCGAGCCTGAAAATTCTGAAACTGAATTAGCCGAGATTTAAAGATGCTACCATTAATACGAAAAAAAGAATGCTGTGAATTGTAGCACGTTTTACCTTATTTTCTCGTTTGAGAGTATGGTGTGAGGCCAATATAAAGGTGTAGAGCTTGTGGTATTTTTTCCTGATCGACTTTAGAGATTTTCCGGACAAAATGCGTTTGCTTCGTGAGATGGATACATGATTACCTTAAATTGGAGGTAAACATTAAATTTTGAATTTAGCGATATAGCGTCGTTGTATGCGGCATTTGAAGCGATCTAATTACACCCCACTTTTTTATTTTATATTTACAAATACCAATGACCTTTACATAAAAATGTAATAAATAGATCCTTGAAAATACATTTTACTTGAATTTATTATTCAACAATCGAATGATTCTTGTTTTCAGTAAATTCACAGTTTTATTTGTCTCCTGGTGCAAAAAGAACAATTGTTTATTGCGTATTATTTGATCGTTACTCGACTTCAGGTGGCCCGCGCTTTCAAAAGACACCAACATGCTTACTAATCGGGAGGCGGAGTTTACCTAGAAAAAAAGTATAGAAATCGATCGTAATTGGCTAATTTGCTTTACCATAACGTTTTTTGACCTGTAAATTTGATTTGCGACATGTAGACAGTGAAATACACAATAACTTTATGACACGACGATTTTGAAAAAAAACGGGTGTCTGCGAATTTAGAGCTTGTCAGATATTTGTCTGGGGTTGTAAACGGTTGGTGTGTCCCACAACAGTGCAAATGGCTTGGGGGGACATTGCACTGTTTTTAGCTCACCTGAGCACGAAGTGCTCATGGTGAGCTTTTGTGATCGCCTGAGGTCCGTCGTCCGTCGTCCGTCCGTCCGTGCGTGCGTCGTCAACTTTTTCTTCAAACGACTTCTTCTCCTGAATTCCTGGGCCAATCTTGCTGAAACTTGGCAGGAATGTTACCTGCATGAAGCTTTACCAAAATTGTTCAAATGGTTCCAGTCCATTGCCTATCTAGGTCACAGAGGTTAAAAATAGATTTTGAACATGAAATTTTAAAAAATCTTCTTCTCTGAAACCATAAGGCCTAGAACTTTGATATTTGCTGTGTAGCATCACCTAGTGGTCCTCTACCAAGATTGTTCAAATTATAGCCCTGGGGTCAAAATTGGCCCCGCCCCAGGGGTCACTTGATTTTACATAGACTTATATAGGAAAAACTATAAAAATCTTCTTGTCTGAAACCACAAGGCCTAGAGCTTAGATATTTGGCATTTAGCATTCTGTAGTGGAACTCTACAAAGATTGTTCAAATTATTTCCCTGGGGTCAAAATTGGCCCCGCCTTAGGGGTCACTTCATTTTGCATAGACTTATATAGGAAAAACTTTAAAAATCTTCTTGTCTGAAACCACAAGGCCTAGAGCTTAGATATTTGGCATTTAGCATCCTCTAGTGGAACTCTACAAAGTTTGTTCAAATTATTTCCCTGGGGTCAAAATTGGCCCCGCCTCAGGGGTCACTTCATTTTGCATAGACTTATATAGGAAAAACTTTAAAAATCTTCTTGTCTTAAACCACAAGGCCTAGAGCTTAGATATTTGGCATTTAGCATCCTCTAGTGGAACTCTACAAAGTTTGTTCAAATTATTTCCCTGGGGTCAAAATTGGCCCCGCCTCAGGGGTCACTTCATTTTGCATAGACTTATATAGGAAAAACTTTAAAAATCTTCTTGTCTGAAACCACAAGGCCTAGAGCTTAGATATTTGGCATTTAGCACCCTCTATTGGAACTCTACAAAGATTGTTCAAATTATTTCCCTGGGGTCAAAATTGGCCCCGCTCCAGGGGTCAGTTCATTTGACATAGACTTTTATAGGAAAAACTTTAAAAATCTTCTTGTCTGAAACCACAAGGCCTAGAGCTTAGATATTTGGCATTTAGCATCCTCTAGTAGAACTCTACAAAGTTTGTTCAAATTATTTCCTTGGGGTCAAAATTGGCCCCGCCTCAGGGGTCACTTCATTTTGCATAGACTTATATAGGAAAAACTTAAAAAATCTTCTTGTCTGAAACCACAAGGCCTAGAGCTTAGATATTTGGCATTTAGCACCCTCTAGTGGAACTCTACAAAGATTGTTCAAATTATTTCCCTGGGGTCAAAATTGGCCCCACCCCAGGGGTCACTTCATTTGACATAGACTTATATAGGAAAAAGTTTAAAAATCTTCTTGTCTGAAACCCCAAGGTCTAGAGCTTAGATATTTGGCATTTAGCATCCTCTAGTGGAACTCTACAAAGTTTGTTCAAATTATTTCCCTGGGGTCAAAATTGGCCCCGCCCCAGGGGTCACTTCATTTTGCATAGACTTATATAGGAAAAACTTAAAAAATCTTCTTGTCTGAAACCACAAGGCCTAGAGCTTAGATATTTGGCATTTAGCACCCTCTAGTGGAACTCTACAAAGATTGTTCAAATTATTTCCCTGGGGTCAAAATATGCCCCACCCCAGGGGTCACTTCATTTGACATAGACTTATATAGGAAAAACTTTAAAAATCTTCTTTTCTGAAACCCCAAGGTCTAGAGCTTAGATATTTGGCATTTAGCATCCTCTAGTGGAACTCTACAAAGTTTGTTCAAATTATTTCCCTGGGGTCAAAATTGGCCCCGCCTCAGGGGTCACTTCATTTTGCATAGACTTATATAGGAAAAACTTAAAAAATCTTCTTGTCTGAAACCACAAGGCCTAGAGCTTAGATATTTGGCATTTAGCACCCTCTAGTGGAACTCTACAAAGATTGTTCAAATTATTTCCCTGGGGTCAAAATTGGCCCCGCCCCAGGGGTCACTTCATTTGACATAGACTTATATAGGAAAAACTTTAAAAATCTTCTTGTCTGAAACCACAAGGCCTAGAGCTTAGATATTTGGCATTTAGCATCCTCTAGTGGAACTCTACAAAGCTTGTTCAAATTATTTCCCTGGGGTCAAAATTGGCCCCGCTCTAGGGGTCACTTCATTTTGCATAGACTTATATAGGAAAAACTTTAAAAATCTTCTTGTCTGAAACCACAAGGCCTAGAGCTTAGATATTTGGCATTTAGCACCCTCTAGTGGAACTCTACAAAGATTGTTCAAATTATTTCCCTGGGGTCAAAATTGTCCCCGCCCCAGGGGTCACTTCATTTTACATAGACCTATATAGGAAAAACTTTAAAAATCTTCTTGTCTGAAACCACAAGGCCTAGAGCTTAGATATTTGGCATTTAGCATCCTCTAGTAGAACTCTACAAAGATTGTTCAAATTATTTCCCTGGGGTCAAAATTGGCCCCGCCCCAGGGGTCACTTCATTTTATACTGAAAGGATAAAGAAACGCAGGGTAACATTTGTTCCGATATATTAAGAACGCGTTCTCCAAATAAAGTGAAACTTTGTGTATTGAGTTATTAGGTCATGATACACCTTAACATGTGTCGAAAGTGAATAAAACTTGTCTCCACTGCCTCAGTGTAAACCGTCGTGGAGCATGAGCTTTCGAACCTGCCTATCCAATTGTTACCCTGCGTTTCTTTATCCTTTCAGTATATATAGACTTGTATAGGAAAATCTTCTTGTCTGAAACCACAAGCTGAGAGTACTTTTGTACTCAGGTGAGCGATATAGGGCCATCATGGCCCTCTTGTTTAAATATAAACTGTAGGGATGGGATCGAATACCAAAATCCTTATTCGAATATTCGTCGGACATATTCGAATATATTCGAATATTCGAATTTTATTCGACTTTTATCTGAGTTTAGATAGAATTTCCAGAAACTAAACGTGTCCGAATTTTCTTAATATCCGAAATATGTCACATTTGATAATTGTTATCGTATCAGTGTTTGCTGTTCATTCCTGTTAAATATCTTAATATGTAGGACTTGAGTAAAGAAGTTTAAATCAAAACTAGTATTGTCTGTTGTTGAGAACTTGGATGGCACGTCTATAACCATGTACAGCACTCTTGACTAGGCGATGTCGCCGTGTCTGGTGCTTAGATCTGTTCCTTTATGTCTGAAGGTTTGTTCGTTGGTTACTTATCTCACCCATATGTATCTTACTTCCACGAACATGAATCCTTTCGGGGATCCCTTAATTCGGAAGTTAGCTGTTTGAATTGAATTATCTCCCCTTAACATAATATATATATCTTCAATTCAATGTATCGAAAGATCCAGATGACTTTCATTGTGTGTGTCTCTGTCTATAGCACTAGTGTGCATAAAACTCCAAAAAATAAAAAGGAGGAAGCACGATGCTAATAGATGTGTATATGTAAGTTCTTAATAGAGAAATTTTCCGGCAACGCATATAAACCATAACTATCCACAAATGACTCTGACTGCCTAGACATTTACATACACTTATTATTTTTATACATACGAGGGGCATTTATAAAGTATTAATCAGTGTGGCGCTTTAGTTGTATATGTATTATTTCTGCTTAAATTGTTAGATCAACCCTTCGAAGTATTCCCCTTTGACTTGTATGCACTTTTCCAAGCGTTTAATCCAATCAGAAAATGCTTTTCGGAATGCTTCTTTGGGTATAGTGTTAAGACACTGGAAAAGCGCGCTGCCGACGGCGTGCCGAGATTCAAAACGTCGACCTCTCATGTAGTTTTTAATAAAGGGATTTAACCAAAAATCGCATGGAGCAAGATCAGGGCTATATGGAGCGTGTGGTAAAGTGTCAATGTTGTTGTCGCTTAGATACGACGTTACCACCGCTGACTTGTGGGCCGGTGCATTGTCATGCAGGAGCTTGATTCCGCGTACGCCGGTACGGGGACGGTCTGCAGTATAGTGGCATACAACAGCAGCAAGTACCGAATCTCGGTAAAATGTTCCCGTAACACTTCTACCTTCTGGTACAGGAATTCGAGCCACCATTCCCTGGCAATCAAAAAATAATGCATACATAATGCGTTTTGAGGTGCGAGCTCTACGGGCAATTTGGGGCCGTCCATCATTTTCACCGACCCACACCTTATTTTTTTGTTTACTGTCAGGCTCATAAAAATATACCCACGTTTCATCGCCAGTCACAATTTCATTCATGCATTTTTGGTCAGCATTCTTGTATGTATCAAGAGCTGGGACGCTATTGCACGCGCTCGCGCTTTTGATCATCAGTGAGGAGGTGGGGTATCCACCTGGCGCAAACCTTTCGTAGCTTTAACGCGCGCGTCAATATTTGAAAAACCGATGACGAATTAATGCCACATAAATCACTTATCTCCTCGACTGTACAACGGGCATCATCTTCCACAGCTTTTTTAACAGCGGCAATATTTTCGTCAGCATTGTGGTCACTGGACGGCCAGGACGGGCCTCATCTTTTATATCCTCCCTACCAGAGTTAAAAAGACGAACCCACCTTCTAACCGTGGAATACGAGAGAGCACAGTCCCCATAAACCTTGTCTAAGTCTGCTTTAATATCAGGTGCAGCAACGCCGAGCAATGCGCGTACTTTACATAAGCTCTTTGCTCATCTTGAAATTTGTTCTCTTTGTCTGCCATTTTAACTGCAGTGTATCTGACCTTGGTCGATTCAAGTGAAGATTTCAATCACTGTAACGATTTTACCCGGTTTCCTCGTGCACGTAACTGTAGAGGAGAGTCTAGGCTTTCCATACATGTATAACATGTAGAAATTTCTTTCTGATTAACGTTAAACAATCACACTGATTAATACTTTATTAATGCCCCTCGTATACAAACATGTAGGACAATTACATATACACATCTATTAGCATCGTGCTTCCTCCTTTATATATATATATATATATATATATATATATATATATATATATATATATATATATATATATATATATATATATATATATATATATATATATATATATTCATATATATTAAGCATTATATAAGCCTTAGGGATTGACAATTTCACTATTCCAAACGCAGAAAAGAGTAACCTATCAAAGACAGATGAACCTAAGACTCGTAAGGGTCGCCGGTTCAAGCGCTGCAAGAAGGTAAACAGGGCCACTAACAAACAAGCGACCAACGTGGTGGTCAACCTGTCAAGCACACAGTTGAGTGAACACGAGCAATCGTTACTGTCTAGAGGTCTTAACTTCTGTCCTAAGCCGCCTCATTACGACCGAGGGCATTTAATACAAGATTCAAAGTCGTTCAGTAGAAAGCTGAGACTGAAATCGCATTTTACTAAGCCTGATCCCCTCTACGACAATCGGTCGGCAGGAATCAGTCAGTCTCAGCCAGATACAGATACGGACACACAAAATGCCTCTTCACAGGTCAAACACATCGATACCGTCATTTCCGAGAGTGACAAGGAGGAGGATAAACACCCTCAGTTTAAACTAAAAAGCACTTGGCAGCCTCCTAGACAGTCGGTAGCTCTCGAGACCTGCATTCTATACGTCGAGTCAGACATAGCATCTTATGAACCTGACATTACACACAAAAATAACCTCTCCAGCAAGAACAACTGGCCCTTAAATCGCTGCGTTGCAGAGATGACATAGTTATAAAGCCCGCAGAAAAGGGCTCTGCCGTTGTTGTTATGGATAAGGACCACTATGTGTCAGAAGCCGAACGTCAGTTGAATGACACTAGGTATCATGACCCGACTAAAGAGTTTTCTCGTAGAGTCTCGGTTGCACTCGAAACAATGCTTGGTCAGGGATTCATCAGTGAAGATAACATGGACTACCTTACAGTTCAAAATCCCAAGGCAGGCAGATTCTATCTTCCGCCAAAAATACATAAAGCAGGGAACCCCGGTCGCCCAATTGTTTCTGCCAACGGTCACCCAACAGAGCGAATCTCAGAATTTATTGATATGCATCTCAGACCGCATGTTAGCAGTCTACCATCATATGTGCAAGATACCACTGATTATCTGAGGAAAATAGACTCACAGGTTGTCCCAGATAACACCCTGTTGGTTTCTATGGACGTTAGGTCCTTGTACACCAACATTCCGCATGAATATGGTATCAGTGCATGTAAAGAAGCGTGGGACAGTAGATATTATAAAGACCCACCGACTGAAACACTGGTAGAACTGCTGTCACTCATCCTGAAATGCAATAACTTTACATTCAATGAGAAACACTACCTTCAAATTCAAGGTACAGCAATGGGCACTAAAATGGCACCCTCGTACGCCAATATCTTCATGGGACGTCTAGAAAAACAACTTTTATCAGCAGTCCCTATGAAGCCACACTTATGGTTGCGCTTTATTGATGTTATTGTGTGGACATGCAATGGTGCCATGGTCAAGAGAAACTTACAGAATTCCTCGACATGGCCAACAACTTTCATCTAGGGATGGGGCCGAATATTCGAATAGTCGAATATTCGGTTTGACAACGAATATTCGAATGAGATTTTAGGATTCGAATATTCGAGATTTTTTAATATAAGTATGCTCTCATCCAAAAAGAATGTTAGATTAAAAATACTGGAGTTTTCCGTAATAAAATGCGTCAATATAGGGTCATAGACCACTTACATGTAGGTAAATACAGCCCTTTCAAAAAATTACACAAACATTAATTGATCTCTTGTTCTGAAGGTTGGGCAGGGGGTAAACATCTTTTTCTCTGCCTTATTGTCGTATCAAACAAAATTGCAGGTGTACTTAATTGTTATAAAAACAAAGTGTCACAGCAGGTGGTGCTGTATAGGCCCTAATTATTGGACTGATTGCCTACAAGGGCGATGGATTAAAGCCTGTTTATTGTCACCCGCGGTGCTAATTGGAAAGTTGACAGTTTGTTTTTCTTGCGATCACGGTATAGATTATCGATATTTTCATCTGTCTTTTATGGGAAAAATTAGTAAATGAAATGCGACAATTATAAATCACGTGTGTTGAAATATAGACAAATTTGTTTCAATGGCAGTTTAATTTGGTTTTCGATCTGAGCTATGTCATTCCATAATAATAGAACACAGTCTTCTTAAGAGTTCGTGCTGATCTAAATTTAGAACGCATCTCGGACTGTTGACATCAGCGTCAGAGTCTATTCTTCAGTATAATATGCTATCCGTAAATAACAACAGACAATACTAGTTTTGATTTAAACTTCTTTACTCAAGTCCTACATATTAAGATATTTAACAGGAATGAACAGCAAACACTGATACGATAACAATTATCAAATGTGACATATATTGGATATTAAGAAAATTCGGACACGTTTAGTTTCTGGAAATTCTATCTAAACTCAGATAAAAGTCGAATAAAATTCGAATATTCGAATATATTCGAATATGTCCGACGAATATTCGAATAAGGATTTTGGTATTCGATCCCATCCCTACAAAGTTTCATCCATCAATAAAATTCACCAGCTAGGTGTCAAATGACAAACATGTGTTCTTGGTTACGGTCTCAAAATTGGAAGAAAACAAAATAGTGGTCGATCTCTACTCAAAACCAACAGACACGCATCAATACCTCCTGCCAACAAATTGCCATCCAAAGCACTGTAGCAGAAATATCCCGTACAGCCAAGCATTACGCATTCGTAGAATCTGTACGAACACAGACACTTTTGACAAAAGAGCAGATCAACTGTCTGCTCATCTGCAAAGAAGAGGTTACCACAATGATTCTGTGTCTGGGGCCATAATGAAAGCACGCGCCCTCAAACGAGACGACTGCTAAAACCAGTCACAAAAAATACAAATACAAACCAAAGATTGCCATTTGTGGTCACATACCACCCAAACCTACCAAACATTCGGACCACTATAGACAAGCATTGGTCAATCATTGAAAAGTCTGACAAACTTACTAGAATATTCCCAGAGAAACCACTTGTCGCATACAGAAGGCCAAAAAGTCTCCGTGATATTCTAGTCCGAGCAAAAATCAGACCTTCAACCGAAACCCACAATGAAGGTCGGTCTGCCCCATGTGGCACTTCCAGATGCAAAACCTGTGCACACATGACTCCTACCAACACATTTCTCTCATCAAACAAGGCACGGTCATACATAAAGGGATATCAAATTGTAAAACGAGCAATGCGATATACCTCATGACTTGCGAAAAATGCGAGAAAAAGTATGTTGGGGAGACAAAGCTGACAATTGCCCTGCGCATGAATTTGCATAGATTGGACTGGTCCAACGATAGCTTCTTTCGGTCTCCAGTTGCAGAACATTTCAAGCGGGAAGGACATACGTTCTCTGACATAGAACTCTGTTGCATCGAGTTCAACAACTCCTAGACAGATGGACAGAGAAAACCAAGAGAAACATATTGGATACGTCGACTGAACACATTAAAACCTTCAGGTATCAATAAAAGCGAATGATAATTCGAAATTAGGTCACAAGTACAGTTAACAGCCATCATAATGTAGGTCACTGGGTCGGAATTAGTTTTGCCGGTTGTTGTTGTTGTTTAACATTCATAATTACTATCAGAATGATTTACGGGTTAGTAGGTAAAAAGTGAATTTTGCAAGTTGATTTCTAAAGGCCCTAAATAATCGCCGTCAGTTATAGTTAGAATACGAATTAACATCATTATTCGGCGTTAGCTGTCTAAGCTCACTTTTGACCTAGTTTTTCGACCAATGAAATGTTGTAAATAATACTCGTATTCTCTTATTATGCAGAGGGAAAATGAAATAAACTATTTCGATTGGTAGCTATTTTCACCAGAGAGGCATCTAGCAGGCTGGAGAGGTATCTAGTGGGATTTCATTATTATGCAGCGGAAAAATCAAATAGATTAATTAGATTGGTTGTTAGTGGGTGTTGTATTGGAGTAAAAACATATTTACGATTTAAGTAACCAGTTAAGTCAATAGTGATGGCTGAAATACAATATTATATGGAATATTCTTGGGTGTCACTTGCATACAATACACAGTGTAAAACGAAAGCGAAGTGTAGATATTCCTAGTTCTTACTGGTTCCTTCTAGTTCCTTTGATACTGATTGTTAATTTCAAGTTCGTAAGACATGTTCATTGTAGTGTAGTGGCTAACACTCTCGCCTCTCAAAGCGGAGGCCCCGGGTTCAATACTCAGGACGGACACTTTTTTTAAACTTAATATAGTACGTAAAAGTTGGTAGATTTCGCTCTTGTAACAGGCTGTTATTATTTATATTTATTAAATTTCAAGGACATTAATTCATTTTGAATTCTCACTCTACACGAGGTATTTTATTGAAACTGATTCAGAATATTTTGCTTCTTTAACCGACTTGTTATCACTATATGAAATTGTTGCAACAGCTTCAACATTTTTTTTAAAGACACTTTCAATAAATTTATGAGTTGTCATGATTCGGTCTCTTAATCTCTAAATCATACTAAGAAGGCAGGGAGGGTTCGTCAACAGCTATAACAAATAAAATAAAATAACTAAACTGTGTCTGCATTGCCTCTCTGTATTTCTTTCTTTCTTATATACATGTATATATAAATCTTTTCCATCAACGCCGTTTATCTTTTTTAAAGATATTTCTTGTTTCAGTTATTATCATTGCATAAAATGTTTTATCGGTATTTGCTATCCTACATAGGATATTGCCGGGCCCCTGTGAACGCCGATTTACACAATAACATTTGTCACATGTATTTTCTTATGTCTTTCAAGACAACAACAACAACAGATAAAAGTCTTAATGAACAACAACAAAAACAACAAACGCTCAATTAAAACTTATAAAATAACTCGTGTTAATTAAATAGACCTAGTTTTTCTTACCAAACAGTGTATATATTATTGATTTATTCTTAATTCAACACGATTCACTTTTAATTTCGGATAGGCTTTTTCTTTTGTCTTCTTTTGTCTGAATTTCATATATAACTATCAAAATAACAAAAACACTAACGCTTACTTTATCACTATCACAATTAAAAATATAGTTTTTCGTTGATAAGTCCCGTTTCGTACCTCTACTATAATATTTCCGTATCGAGCCCCCCCCCCCCCCCCCCCCCCCGGCCATAAAACACACTTCCGCGATAAAACAAAGCAGGTTAGCATTAATTCTATTTATAGAATATCTATATCCCCGCTATAATTTGATTGGATTAAACAGTTTAACAAACTAATCCGATAGGTTCAACACTAAGATCATAGCTTAACAACTTGTTGAAAACGTTCGGGTAGATATAACAAATTAGCACTGTAAGAACAAAACACTTTTTTTCCCATATTTTATAATTAGCTTATTTGTTCGTGTATCCTTTCGGGGATCCAGTGTTTCTGAAAGATTTTTGTTGATGTATTATATATAAATATATATATATATATATATATATATATATATATATATATATATATATATATTTATTTATTTTCCGAGAATCACATTTAATATGCGATTCGTGCTACAGAAACACGGTTCATCTTTCTAAAAAATGATTATTAAGGGAGGGGTTTTACGCACAGGTGTCCGTATCATTGTTAAAAAATAAAATGGCAATGTTTGAGCCGATATGAAAATTGGTTTAAGGAAATTCCAATCGGTTTTCGCGACATGTTAGCATAATGCAAGACTCATCTATTGCTGTATTGTTTAAGCTAGATTTGTTTGTATAAATGACAAAATTTTTCAGTTCTTTGAGGTCACTACCAGTGAATGGGACCGGCTACATGAGAACCTTTATTTATATATATATCAAAAAACAAAAACATTTTATTTCTTTATTGGAATTTTATTTTTTAACAATGATACGGACACCTGTGGTTTTACGTGGGCGGCCGGCGTTCCTATGACAAATACACAGTCAAAACTTCATAAGGGCAGTATTGTTTTGGTTGGGAGTTGACAAAATGTCAGGGCTCATGTTTATAGTTTGAAGTTGACTGCCCCATGCTTGAATATTCGCCCAAATATCCTTTACTACGTGTTGAAAGCATTATACATGTACTTTGAAAGTTCATTGTGCCGAGTAAAGCAGTCTTGAGACTAGAATTATGCATCATGTATGATCAATGGAAGAAGTTTCTTATTGATACATGTATTTGATGTTTCATGTTACAGGACAATCCCCAACCTTTACCCATCCTTTATGCGTCACTCGCAAATCGTTTTTTGTGCTGTATACATCATATTGTTATCAAGTTTCCAATGATGTCATCACAATATATGCGTCACTCGCAAATCGCAACAGGAGTTGAGCTGTTTCTTAGTTTGTAAGAAATATAGTTAGAACCCACCAAAAACGGTGATAACTGGTTCGATTTGCGTTATATATAATACTAAATAGTCTCACTACTTTAGTATGATTTACATTATCAATAGTCTTACATGGAACTGAGGTAACTAGTGTGATTTTCCTATTATATATCTGTCTACATTGTACCTGAAAACTGAGTTAAGTATGACCTCATATATCAACAGTCTTACTACTTTACCCCATGGAAACAGAGGTAACTACTATGAGTTTTGTTTATTGTTAGTGGTGTCTTTTTTAAAACTGATATGTATATTTCACCTTTTTTTTACATATTATATAAATAGTCTCACAACTTTGTTTGTACATGGAAACTGATACATGGTACTTGTATGATTTGTCTATTTACCATTTGAAACGTAGATAACTATCTCACTTATCCTGTCATCGATCGCTGCATCATCGCAGTATTGTTCGATTACTAGAGTGGTTATTCAATGAGTACTAGAGTGGTTATTCTATGAGTACTAGAGTGGTTATTCTATGAGTACTAGAGTGGTTATTCTATGAGTACTAGAGTGGTTATTCTATGAGTACTAGAGTGGTTATTCTATGAGTACTAGAGTGGTTATTCTATGCGAACTAGAGTGGTTATTCTATGAGCACTAGAGTGATTATTCTATCAGTACTAGAGTGGTTATTTTATCAGTACTAGAGTGGTTATTCTATGAGTACTAGAGTGGTTATTCTATGAGTACTAGAGTGGTTATTCTATGAGTAGTAGAAGGGTTATTCTATCAGTCATCTAAGAATGGTTATTCTATCAGTTTGTAGAGTGGTTATTCTATCAGTACTAGAGTGGTTATTTTATCATAACTGTACACTTGAAAAGAATATTTCTCAAAATCTCAAATGGCATATTCGCGCGGTCATTAATTCGAGCAATCGTAGTCACGGCTCATTGTAAAATAGAGTATTACATGGTTAATTGTTTGCTGGGAATTTTAATTCAAGCAAATTTAACCCGGGTGTAATCAAATGTTAAAACTGGAACATTGTAATAATATTTATAAACCTACAGGCTAATGTACATACTGCCACTGTGTCCCTTTTAATAAATACACTGAACAATTAAAGTTCAGTAGACAAAGTTCGTTTTCCTGTTTGAAAAAAAGGAATATGGATCTGTAGGTATTAGAAACACTGAGGAACTTACTTATGCCGACAAAGAAAAAGGGGGACCGCAAACCGCTTGTGTGTTGTAAACCTACGATTTCACCAGTCTCGCTTTTTTACAAGTATAGATTTGTTTCCTATTATATGTCGCACTGTTGTACAACTGGACACGGATGCTACTAGTGTGCTTAATATGTAATTATTCTTACAGCTGGAAATTGCTCGATACAAACTCTAAACAAACTCTAGAAAAATAAGGGCAAAAGGAAATTCGGTTGCGGAATAAAGAGTTTAGCCTATAAGCAGAACCGTCTGATTAAGATAAGCTTTGGTAGAAAACTGAGAACTTTATCACTCACTGTCCTACAGTGCCGATGATTAACCTAGGATTATTTATTTCAGCGTTTTGGTGCTTACAAGAGTTAACCTTACTGGAGTCAATTGACAAAGAAATTTTCTGTGATATGGTCGCGACAATTAGCATTTCGAAAGAGAGGTAAATTTTGTAGTCCCGATTTAGCGTCTTCCAGCAGTTGTCGTTCTTTTTTCGCACTTCCGAGTTCCACAATGACCCGAAATATCGACTTTTAAATAGATTAAAAGAAAAGAAGACAGCTAGATGTTCCTGTGACGGCATCAGTCCGCAGTATACGACAGCGCATTTCGGCGTGTATGTTTAATACAAATAATGAACAGTCTAACTGTTTTAATTGGGCACCTTTGCACCTGCTTAAATATCAATTTCTCAATCTTGTGTACCGCTCTACTTTTGAAAGGCCAATGTATTAAGTTTCAATACCTGTAACACTATCCTGGGACGACAATAGCTTCAGTCGGGTTTTTGTACACGACAACACGTAACCTGGTACGTTCATATTTCTTTAGTGCCCGCTACCTGTACCAGTCATTAAACTAAATCTGGCAATTGAGATTCTTTTGTTGAGTGTATTGGACTTTAACTGTATTTTTTTTTCTATCCATGCAGAAATATTGAACATTACTTTTGTATTTAAACTCTTATTTCAAAACTTTCCTTCATTTGTTAATGTAACAAAAAGTGAACACGTTCTTTCTTCTTTCACTTTTGTATTTAAACTCTTATTTCAAAACGTTCCTTCATGTGTTAATGTAACAACAAGTGGATGATATGTATTTTTTGGTGTTCGCACTTATTTGTAGGCCAATCAAAATCGCAGCTTTGTCAACGTGTTTGTACCTCAATAACGTGTAGAGCTATTCTGACAATGGAGACAGTGATATATTTCAGCCGGGCGGTTCACAAAATTTGGTATTCGTTTAATTTTTGTAGATCGATGTGCTCGGTGTGCATGTGCGCGGTAACTTTAATTGACAACGGATGGTGCGATTTTTTTTTTAAATCCGATACAATGTTTTCAAAATAAAAAATACGCATACATGTACCATTTCACATGTGTATCGAGATTTTTTTCACATGTTTATCGAGTTTTTTTCACATGTTTATCGAGATTTATTTTTTATGCCTCCACAAAGTGGGAGGCATATAGAGTTGCACTCGTCCGTCCGTACGTCCCCAAATCTTGTGGCATCAACTCCTCCTAAACTATAAGGCGGATTTCTTTCAAACTTGTGTAGATGATCAAGCAGGATTTGTAGATGATTGTAAAGAAAGGATATTTCCTGCGACCATTTTTACTAGAGTTACGGCCATTTGTTATTAAAAATTATGTTGCAGCAGTGGGGGCATCAGTGTCCGAGGACACATTCTAGTTTCACATTTTTATCGAAATTTTTTTTCACATATTATCGAGATTTTTTCACATGTTTATCGATATTTATTTTTTTTCACATGTTTATCGAGATTTATTTTTTCACATGTTTATCGAGAATTATTTTTAAATACGAACTGTTACTTTTATCACTGTACAAAGACAGGGTGGGGAATCACGTGACAAAAACATGGCCGCCAACCAAAAAATTCTCTCGGTTCGAGGTAAGTTTTTACTTGTTTCTCGCTTATTCCTAGACCATTTTAAATGAAA
The DNA here is from genome assembly GCA_038501625.1 of Corbicula japonica. Taxonomy (NCBI): domain Eukaryota; kingdom Metazoa; phylum Mollusca; class Bivalvia; order Venerida; family Cyrenidae; genus Corbicula; species Corbicula japonica. Next base: position 2,350,801 of record JAZAYU010000083.1, on the reverse strand, counting down.
TAAACACTAAAGTACCCCGTACACGAAGACAGATTGCATAGTGTATTCCAAATTTTGCCAACTTTTGTAGTTTATGCGGTATTTCGTGTACAGTGTTTGGCAGATTGCACTGCTCGGTGATAGGGTACACTTGGATCTTGATGAAATCGTTCTTCTGGCAAGTTTTCGCAAGTGAGCTGACTGTTGCATGAAAAATTTGTGATATCCCGACAGAAAAAAATGCTTCTGGTGCAGACATGTCCAGTTTCTGTATGCAACTGATGTGAAAAACGCAAAAATGGAAAATGATAGGGAAGACTGGCCGCAACGTTGATGATAGGGAACACTTGCATTGTTTTGAGAAGCAAAATGTTTGCCAATCCGAGCGATAAGTTTCGAAACGGAGCGAGTCCGTTGTATTTTTTTTTCAATAAAACATGGCTATTTTGTTTCCTTTGTTTAAATTCTTATGATCAGCTACGAAGGAGTATTATTTTATACAGGTGAGTCTTGCATAGCTAGAAATGTAAATCTCTGAAACGTTTGCATTTATGAAACAAAGCACTAAAAAACACAATTTGTATTAAGCAGATTTTCAGTGAACGTTAAGAATTATATGATGCGCCAGAAAAATAATAAGCAAGAAAGCATGATTACAGTTAAAAAAATAATATACTCAGTACATTTAAAAATGTAGATTTTAATGTCATGTATTTTGAAGATTTTTCCATTTTTACAAGATCTGATGCCTCAAGCAGAGTAAAGTCTTGAAAACCAGACTTACGAAATTTAATGTATCGACGTCATGATGCACGTGACTTGTTAAATTCCACACTGCACTTGATTTAAACGTGTATTAAAATTTCGCAATTTCATTGCTATGTACGTGTGAGCAGTCGACCGATACACAGTAAAACATGTTTAAAGACTTTGTGCCAATCTGTATTAATGCCACGGCTTATTGTATTGCAGTTCTTACGTTTAGAATCGTATGCGTAATCTACAGCATGAAAGGCAGGGGCGCATACAGCTGTTTTCACACTCATTTTCTTAAGTGACAACTTATTATGTTACCCCTGAAATTTGAAGAAAAATATATGGATTGTAAATTCTATTTTAATTCAGCAGCTTCGAATAAACAAACATATTATTTAAGAAAACTTGAAAAAGATTTCACACCAGAAACTTACTTGTAGATGTTTATTAGACAGCTTAGGGAAAGTTATAGGCTCTTACAAAGATTTATAACATAAAACATCACGAAACAGTTTTTATTTGTTTGAAATCACACTGGCAAAAGTATTATTTTAACAATAATATATTTTAATACATTTAAAATAGAATTAAAAATGAAAATGTCAAAAATTCAAAACTTCCCAGTTAAGGCCTACAAAACGGAGGTTAAGCTACTACGACTTTATTAATCAAATCAACGTCCCTCGACTTTTTTATCAAGAGAAGGAAAATCTTTTAAATTACAAATGTAGTTTCAAAATGACTTTGCTTTTGGAAAATCACAGTCGTTTTATGACTGTCTCTAATAGTGCCTGCTCGTTTATGTGGGTTCGTGTCATCATATCCCGAAAAAACATGCTTATATAAAACTATAATAAGTGTCAAAGCATTTGTGTTTGTTAAGTAAATATTCTAAGAACCGCATCGATATTTATTGCTGTCTGCAGCAAAATAATTTTTTATTATAGTAATGTCTATACTATCTTATAATTCACCAGGTTTCAAATATAAAATACATTATTATAGGATATCTCGCCTGTATAAAATATATTAATATCTTACCGGTGTCCAGATTCTTTACTTCATGACTAAAAGATAAAAATACATTTCAATATCTACTCTTTTGAGATTGCGGAAACCGAAAGTCGTTTTAATACTCAGAAATCGAATTTTCAATCTAATGTTGCAAACAAAACGCCCTGGTTTGTTTTTACACTACATTACACTAAAACTGGAGAAGTTCGTGTTTTGTATATAAATGTTCTAACTGTAATCATGATTTCGCACATATGTTGTTTTCTGGCGCATCACTATAAGCACCATGTTCTCTATCTCATTTATAATCTTCAGAAAATCTGCTTTATACAAATTATGATATCTTTTCCAGTGTTTGTTTCATAAATGCAAACGTTTCAAAGATTTACATTTCCAGCTAAGCAAGACTGTTTTGTTAAATAATACTTCTTTCTAAAAACTTCGTAGCTGATCATAAGAATTTAAACAAAGGAAATAAAATATCCATTTTTTATTGAAAAAATACGGACTCGCTTGGAATATTCGCAAACTGATCGCTCGGATTGGCAAACAGTTTGCTTCTCAAAAATACAAGTGTTCCCTATCTCCAACGTCTCGGCCAGTGTTCCCTATCATTTTCCATTTTTGCGTTTTTTACATCAGTTGCATACAGAAACTGGATATGTCTGCACCGGTAACATTCAGTCTGTCGGGATATAACAAATTTTTCATGCAACAATCAGCTCACTTGCTAAAAATTGCCAGAATGACGATTTCATCAAGATCCAAGTGTACCCTATCACCGAGCAGTGCAATCTGCCAAACACTATGAAATCTGTCTTCGTGTACGGGGTAATTTAGTGTTTATTTCATTTAAAATGATCTAGGAATAAGCGAGAAACAAGTAAAATCCTACCCCGAACCGAGAGAATATTTTGGTTGGCGGCCATGTTTTTGTCACGTGATTCCCCACCCTGAAAGAGTGAACCCATAACTTTATTGAATATGGCTGTTATCTCGGTGTAGATCAGCTGGTATATCCGTGATGGAAAGGATGTGCCGGTTGATCTGGATCTTCACTGTTCGCACACGCTTATTAACCTACATAGGATTAGACCCTATATAGAGTAATTGGTTAAAACAACGCTTATTTTTCATTATTTACCGACCGGGTTGGACAAGAAAATGACGTTTTGAAAACTACCAAAATAAAATAAAAAGAGAACGGGGTGGTGTGGTAGCGGGTTCAAACCGTTTTTGTCAAATGTGTCTTTGGCTTTGATTTGCCTTCTGGGGATAGTGATTTTTTTCTTTACCCGATGCAGGCCTACGTTCCAATTCTCTGTTGTCACGCTTTCTTTGCTTGTTTACTGCTTCCTGTGGGGGTAGGGCGGCTTTGACCCCCCCCCCCCCCGACCAAATTACCAAATGGCAATCGTCACTTAAAACAAACCCCTTTTATGTGCCTTCAACTTAAAAGCTGGTTACGTCCCTGCGAAATTAAAGGCCCAATAAATTTGTCAAAACGTTTTTTTTTTCATTGTGAAAATTAATTCACCACTGACCCTTTTCAAAAGAAAGTATAAATGACCAAATATTTATGTTCACAAACAATCCCCAATCATTGAGACCCGGTCCGTCACAGTATTTTTGTAGCCCACAAAGTTACTAATCAATGTTTACAATCACTCGGCGAAAAGTCATCGGTTTTTCCGTACGTGGGCCGTAAGAACGCAGAACGCGGTCATTCACATAAAAGTTGTAAACACAAAATCATGCAAACATGGAAAGAAAAATACGAGGACCTTCTTTAACGGATTAAGTTTTAACTGCATTACAAGGTAAACAAAGAAAGATGTAAATGTTATACGACCCATCCCGGTAACGGCTTTTAGTGGGGAATACGTCATCAATTTATGCACTTCTGCATAATAAGCGACCGTCGCCTGCCGAGTGTTGCCGAAAATCAGCTCGGAATGATTCGCTGTTTGTTTTGTAAACAAGATAAACGATCCGCAAAACATGCTGCAAATCAATAAGATAATACCCTTTTCTTATTGTAAGGTTTATTTTTGGTGTTATTATGCATACAGGTGAAATCTAAAATGTTCAGGTTAATAAAACATATGCTGTTTGACAAGTTTATTTGGCCTTTAAATATGCTATCGGCCTAAATAGTACTTTTCCTGGTTGAAATCAAAATGTTACAGACATGCGCTGTTAAACATTCTGTATATATCCACACACAAGAATGATATGCACACACATCAGAACATGTTGTTATGTCTGTGCATCGTGATGTTTCTTATGTTTGTGCATCATTCTGATATGTAAATGCTTTATTACTTTATGTCTGTGCGCATTTCCGATATGTGTACACATCAATATGTTATGTCCGTTCAACATTATGCTATGATAACGCATCATTATGTTATATCTGTGTATAATTTTATGATAAGTATGAAGTATTGCGTTATGCTCATTATTCAAATTTCATTTGAATCTTAAAGGCCAACCTCATACTACGAGTACCTTAGGAAACGGCCCAACCCCCTAAATTCATATTTTTTTAAGTTATATTCAAAATTCTTGTTGTGTCTTCTCGTAGTTGGGAAATTTAGTCATTTAGTTTTTGAATGTATTTTTATGAAAATTTTCAAAATAAAAATGTTTCTAAGGTATGCATGTGTGTAATGCAAAGAATTTTGAAGAAATCGTAAGAAATAAACAAAAAAGGTGTAGAGCCAAGTTTTCTATTTCGGACGTAATTTTGATCCAAAATGATCCAAATTTTAGAGAAAAATATCTTCTTAATGAAATAAATTTATTTTTAATTATATCAAAGGTAGCAATAAGGCTATTATAAGGCTACTATTGTGCTTGCACTTCGGCAAAAGGTTTTCGTCAGATCTCGTGGTTACAGAATCCAGCAAACTTGCATACTCCTGCAGGAACAATGATTCACAGGAAAAGTGCGTGTTGCCTTAGGATGTGACTTGTCGGTTTCCAGTTAAGACTGTTGGCAAGCAGTTATCACGAGGCAGCATCGGCGTTCCATACTAATATCACCTCGTTTTGAAGTGTCCGATTTTTAACGAAAAATGTCTTCAGACGTACTGATCGCCTTTGCGAAATCAGAGCGTCTGAATGATTGAGACAATGCGAGGTCGCGAAACCACGATGCGAGATTGCGAGAACACGATGCGAGGGCGTTTTATTAATATCGGTCGCGTGTTCTTGCAAAGTCGAATTATGGTTTGTGTTTTTCCCGTTTTCGTGGTCTCGTCCGATTATTCGACAGCTCAAAACACGTAGTGACGGACGGGGATAAATGAGATATTGTGCTCTGAAAGAGCAATATGTGAATAGTATACTTTCATCTTTGAGAAATTCCGACCATTGAAATAGGATGATGTTGATTCAAACAAAACGTGAAAGACCTCAACTTTTTAATCATTTTAATGGTACCCTTCACAACCGTTAGTAATTCTGCTTGATAGCAGTGGACATTCTAGGTAATATTTAACAGCTTCGAAACATCATCATGAACAAAACTATTTGTATATAAAATACATGTATATCCTTATCATTTAAAGACATTTATTTCATTTTAGAAAAATAAATCTGATCAGATCCAGATAACTGGGAAGAAACAGAGAACAATTAAGTAGATTAAGAAGAATTAAGTTTCCCGTGTGTACCAGTAGTATTCATTTTCCAAAAAGTATTTAACAAGTAAGCATCAACCACATAAACAGTCAATTAGCATTGAAAACATAAACATAAAAACATCTTCGTGTTGCTTTGTTTTTGTGTCTGGATGTAAACAGAAATTTAGGTAATTATTAAATCTAGCTCAAATAAATTTTCTTTACTGTTCTTATTTCTCTAAAAATATGTAAAATAAAGTAAACTTAAGCTCATAATTGTTTCTAGAAACAGAATATGCGTAAACAGTTATAGGTTAATGATAACTAGAAAGTCACGTGACATAAAGTTCGTAAAAAGAGAAGTGAAATTACTCTCAAATCGCTTACTAGAATGACCAAGTACGTCAAATCGCTCAATAGAATGACCACTGTACGATACTGATAGCTCGAAGGAACGTGGCATGTAGTTCGTTTTTACAAAGGCAAGGTCAATAAAAAAAACTTTTCACTGACGTGATTTTACAGTTATCTTCAGTAAAAACTAAACTTTTTTCAATAGCATCAAGTGGCTGTCTATATTCCAACAACAAATCAGGCAGTCGCAATGAAAAGACATACAGTATTTATAAAATAATAAACAGACGCCGGTGTTATATTAAATTCAGGATTTATCACGGAGTTAACATGCGCAAGAATAACCGTAACACTGAGTGATGTGACACATATCTACGCATCTGGGGCCAATTTTCCTCTATCTCGAGGAGAGTGGTCCAAATTTTATGTCTAGAATAAAAATAACGGACGTCTGTATTGCTGCTTTGCCAATCTTTTAAAATTATTGCTATCAAGTGAAAAACAATCACAACAAATTAGGATTTTAACAAATAGTAAAAACAGATTTACACAATAAAACTATAATCTTATGCACGGGTGCGGAATTTTCATTACAGTTACTGATAATTCTCGTTTTTATAAACTGTTGATTAACTTCTCAATCAAAATTATCATGGATTCTAACACGACATCTAAAATTCTCCAAAGATAATGGGTTGAAGCAACGGCGATTAAATTCACTATTGTTGTTAGAAGAGAAATAATAATTGCCGCCGGCAATCGCAGAATATCCACATTTGGTCTTTGTTACAGGTGGTCTTTAGCACGGGTTGGACTGTATTGTGTATGTTTGTTTACAGTAAGTTTGCCTATGTCATGAATGTCAATGTAACAGTCGATGGGACTCATACTTTTAACTTCGGGTCGTTTTTCTGTTTTAAATCGATTTTAGTTAGTCTCAGAGATGAAAAGTCTCTATATGCAATACATCCACTTCAATTGTGCAAAGTTGTTCATGTTTTGAATTTGAAACAATGTCTTACAATATACCATATATTTAAATTATTAATGACCTTTGCACGAAGTAGGTGGTTTGCACTGGCCCCAAATAATCCATAAAATAGACAATTATGGCGCAGTAAATAGGATCTTTGAATCAATAAACATTTTGCTCTAAGGTTTTCAATATGCCGATGTTTCACCTTTCATTTACGTCATTATATATTTCTTACGAATTCGTAACTTCGGGGCGCGTTACGAGAACGCTAAGTGATGTTTAGAGATACTCGTGTAATGTTACAATTAGGCCCCAGATTCACAGACGGTCGGTGCCCAATCGGTTATTTTATCTAAGGTTACTCGCTGATATGATCGGTTGTCTTGCGTTATTTTATTTCTGGTTTTCTGTGTAAACAGCTATCCATGATTGACAAGTTTTCAACAAATATTTCATGGGTTGCTGGTACACTTTAATTCTCATCGTTTTTCTATCGGTGGTAAGTATAAGAGTTGATCGGTTGCTTATCGGTGACCCATCGGAGATATCGGTTGTAGACAGGTTGTCTATCGGTGATATCGGTTGTAGACAGGTTGTAAGTCAGTGATGATCGGTTGTAGACAGGTTGTTAATCGGTTATTTGTAAAATATTTTCACCGACCTAGAATTTTAAACATGTCTAAAAATCCAGATCGGTAATTTTTCACCGATGAAACTCATCTTTCCCCAACAGCAGTTGATAGGTGGAAAACAGGTGACCAATATTTCATATCGGTGTTAAATCCCTTGTCATCTGTTCACTCCATAATTTGGCTAAAAAAACTACCGATCACCGATGGCTCTGTGTAACTGGGGCGTTAGTGCGTTCGTTACGATTTCTTAACTCAAACCTTAGCTTAAGATACGAAAATTTTTTCGAGATACTGGCCCCTGAACGTCGTCGCGTGATAATTTCTGCGAGCATTACAGCTATTTATTATATTAATTATAACACCATTCTGCTTCACAAAGCTTTGAAAATAACGGTACTACTTCCCTGGGTACGTTCGTCAAGCGGTTTATGACGTTAACAATGACATGTGACGCCAGGAAAGAAAATCAGTGATATATGCCGTAGATTAAATCACCGTCGCTTCCATACATTGCCTATTGAGAATATCGACGGTCGTGTTAGAATAACGTTTATACGAGCTCAGCCACTCGGCAACATAAAATAACATAATGTGGAATGTTTAATTAGAGGAAGTTAGTTAAAAAAAACGATGTTATAAATGATGGATTTCCGTTAACAGTGCGTCGCAAATACATGTATTCAGGTACTTCATAAATAACTTGACTTAGCACACTTGCGTATCACAGAGTTAATGTACATGTACAACAGTAATCCGATATATACGAGCAAATACTTAAATTTATATGGCTGTGGTATATTGATTACAATTCAAGCATTTAATGATACTGATCTTGGATCGTAAATCAATATAATTCTGAACTTAACGTGGAGAACTTCAGCTGTAATGAAAGCTTCCCCGTCATTAACCATCTTTACTTGATTGATAAAATATGAATGGCTTTATATGAATTTGAAGTTTTACTTATGACTGGTATCCGAAACAATCACTTTGATAAAGATCAACACGCGACCAGTGTTGCCACTCATTAGCCTATTTCCAGTCTTCCGCAAATTTCTCTTATGCTATCTGCTAAAACATTTTCTACCTTTGACCAACTATTCAGAATACAGTCATTTAGTGCGTCGTAGAAACAAACATTTAGTTTCTAAGTGAATTAAATTTCCTGTGATTTGAAGAACAGGTAAGGCAGCCATTCTATGGGCTCTCATTCTATGGGCTGTTATGAAATTGTGTCCGATTGGTTTTATTGTTTCTATCAAATATTGAGCTTTTAAATTGTGTGTAATAAGGAATCGTTACAATATCATCAACTTAAAAGCTAAGGTTAAATGGTAACTTTTTATTGACGCTCGGGTATAACAAAAGTACTTCTTCCAACATAATACATATGGCAAGCGGTTTGCACAATTAATCCGATATCCATGGTTATCGACCAATAACTATAGATATCGGCCTGATAACCATAGTTATTGACAATAACTAGGGTTACCGCCAGATAACCATAGTTATTGGTGAAAACTCTAGATATAGACCGATAACCATAGTTATTGTCAATAACTAAGGATATCGGACCAATAACTATTGATATTGGGAAAAACTATAGTTACCGACCGAAAACCATATTTCTCGGCGTTAACCGTGGTTAACGGGCAATATCTAGGGTTTTCACCAATAATTATGGATATCGGATTTACTATGCAAGTGGCACAAAACTCTCAATAAAAATCAATATTCTAGGTTATCGTCTTGCCATTGAAACTGTTTGGCATGTGTTTTGCCCCAAAAATCCCATATCTATAGTTATCGACCAATAACTATGGATATAGGTCCGATAACCATAGTTTTTGACGATAACTAGGGTAACCGGCCAGTAACCATAGTTTTTGGTGAAACCCCAAGTTCTCGGTCAATAATCATAGTTTTCGTCCATATCTGTTGCACAAAAAATCCAATATGGATAGTCATTGCTGAATCCCTAGATATTTATTGCCCGTTAACCACGGTTAACGCCGAGAACTATGGTTTTCGGTCGGTAACTATAGTTTTTGGTATGATACAAATGTAACAATAGTTATTGACAGTAACTATGGTTATTGCCCGATATCTAGGGTTTTCACCAATAACCATAGATACTGGGTGGTAACCCTAGTTATCGTAAATAACTATAGTTATCGGGCCTATATCTATAGTGATTAATCGATAACCAAGGATATCGGATTAATTGTTCAATCCGCTTGCCACAACATCAATACAGGGGATTTTAACATCAAAAAGAAATAAAACATTTCTGTTGTTTCATCTAACTTATTCAGAAATCAATATTAATCTAGACATAAAGTAAAATTTTATATGGTTTGGACCTCGTTTCAAAAAACATGTTCTTAAAATGAAGCAAAACTAGAAGCAACCGTGATGGCTTTTCAACCCTTTTCACCATGAATAAACTTTATATATTTGCCGTTAGGGAAAGTCCAGATCATCCGTGCAGTCTAATAAGAAGGTTCCCTAGGTTATTTCTTTAATGAACTGACCAGTGCATATCTTGATCACACTGCAAGGATGTGTAGGGTACTCTTGCTAGATCTACACTAGACGCATCAGGGATATTAGCCGTGGGCATCGATAACTTCATATGTATTAAGCTGTGTCCCGTCTGTGTAATGTTCAAACTCGAGTTTTAGTGTTTTACCAATCTCACTGAAGTCAGATCTAACAAACTCAGGCTATCAGATCTGATCACGACCCGCATATTAGCTGTAATGATTTTCCCAGTAACTATTTCAAGAAATTGCCAACACTAGAAGCATGATTTGTAACGTTCCCAAAATGATCTGAAGATGTCATTAAAGTAGAAATGAATGCAATTCTCCATAAACACATAATTATATCTTCTGGAAAATATGTCTAACGCAGACTGTCAACACTTTCCATGGTTAAAAACACTACTTTCACTTTTGTAGGCGATAATCTGATTAGTTCGAAGGGTTGGTGATAAAAGCACGGTTTAGTTACTCGTTGTCAGATCCTGATAGCGTGGCGGTTTTCAGGTTGAATCAGATTGGTGTTTTACAGCACGCAATTCATTTACTAACTTGAGGACGGCGCCGCTACTGATTCGCAATGAAATAAGGGTTACAAGGATAGCAAACGTGAACATAGTTTGCACAGAACATAGGCCTACATAAAGATTTACAAGCGTGTTTAAACAAAGTTATCGGTATTATAATAAAATAATAAATTCTCAATAACAGAATGAGCTTAACAAGTGCTATAATGTTATATTGTGACGTCACACGCTCTGTTTGAACGAACTTGCATACACGCACTACCGGCAACAAAATAACTTCCAACAAATAAAAACATAAAAGAGGTACTTCAAAGTGCATGTAGAACATTTGATTTCGCATGAACGTACTTGTTACAAATGTAATACACATTATCAATATAACTGCAACAAAAATAACAAGAAAAATGAAACAATTAAATTTAAACAACCGATGTGAAAAAAACAAGAAACACTTCGAAATAAAACAAGTAACGAGTGTACAAATACAGCATTATAAAACTGATGATCGCGTCCTGGAATTTTTAACTTTATTTTTAATAATTAAAAGTATAAAATATTTCGAGTCCTTTATCCACGCTTTTCAGGTTTAAGAGCAACTAAACTATTACATGTATGAGTCCCATCGTTAGCTACTGGAGTAAATATCAATAGTTAACAATTAACGGTGATCATATTATCAAATAATCAACTGGTTTTTGTTAGTTATATACAAATTGATAACAATCATTGGACCTTCATGTACAAAATGAATGTGATAGTTTACATGAGCCATCAGTCATTAATCCCACAGGCCTACCCTGTGAACATTATTATAGGACTATTAACATGTGTTCATACATATAATGCTTAGCAACTGACAAAACAACATGTATTAAAATATGATATAATAAAATAACGTATATATTTTATTTATATGTCAAAAATATAAAAATTTCAAATTAAAATGTTATCACAAGTTAATAGAATAATGGAATGTATGAAAGCATTTCCAGAGAAATACAGACAATCATATTTCGATATTTTAAAAAAAACATTAATCTGAGGAAACTGTTTACTGGAACTCCTGGGGCGTATAAAGTATCGAAAATCGGCCATGGGTGTGTTTTTATCTTAACTATGCCAAGAAATTCTCAGCAATGTTTTTGGACGTTCGTTTATATTGTCTCCAGTTTTGTTTTCCTATACACACACCGTCTCCCCTCCACCACTTTTCCAAATCTCTGTACGAGTGCGACGGACGCGTGTCCTCGTGCAGCATGGCGCACACACGGCACCAGAAGTAAGTGTTGATAAATGTTCCTGTACCTTTCCACCGGAAATACTCGTTGTAGAGATCATCGTCTTGGTCAAGCTTGTGAAGGTACTGAGCAAGTTGTTCTGGCGATTCAAAATCGTCCACGTGAATGTAAGAATGGGGCGGTGCTGAACGAGCATAATCCTCCGGAGCTCCACCCATCACTATTGGAATAAGGTCATGTCTAAAACAGAAATAAAAAAGATCTAACAATCATAAAAATAATATCGAGAAAAACGTTTAACATTCATGTATGTTATACAAGGACGACAGTTAATGGAAACGGAAAAAGCCATACATGTTATCACTTTTCTTTCAAAATTAAAACGGCTCAAGATATATATTGTACTCATTGTATAAAACGTACACCTGAAAAAAAATCCTCAGCCTAAAGCAGATTTGTTGCGGTGTTTCCTGATTCTGAGACCTTTGCTCCGTGAATGAACTCATCCAGGTCAAAAGATAGATGGAATAAAATAGAGATCCTAATCAAGATTTACGTAAATGTTATAAACCGTCTGGTGCCAGTGACGGTACTGCAGTCACATCAGTTGTTGTGTTTGATCACCAAACAAACAAGATGCAGTCAAGTATTATGATTGTAACACATTCTTTGAATTCACAGATGAATATGCGATAAGACTAAACAAGACTTTGTTCAGATCAGAGCTGACAAAGGGAGAAACGTATGTTCGTCTCGCGTATGTTTATAATTCTTTTTCTACTGACAATTCAGCTTGAATTAAAAATCAATTTTGTCAATACCATCTGTTTAAACTAGACAGACGTGAAATGTAAATAGCTATTGAAATTCGTATTACAAACAGACCAAAGTAAAGGTTTACATATTTGTTTAATGTTCTGTACAAATTATTCTTAGCGCTAGTCATCATTGTTTGGCAATATCGTCAGTAAGCTTGCCTTGTCTTATTCGTCGCGGGCTTTTCAAATCGCAAACAGGGGCCGAGATATTGAGATCCGAGAGGTATGTCCAGATAGAGAGAGATCCGTGAGGTATGTCCAGATAGAGAGATCCGAGAGGTATGTCCAGATAGAGAGTGATCCGTGAGGTATGTCCAGATAGAGAGATCCGAGAGGTATGTCCAGATGGAGAGAGATCCGTGAGATATGTCCAGATAGAGAGATCCGAGAGGTATGTCCAGATAGAGAGGTTCGTGAGGTATGTCCAGATAGAGAGGTCCGTGAGGTATGTCCAGATAGAGAGATCCGTGAGATATGTCCAGACAGAGAGAGATCCGAGAGGTATGTCAAGATAGAGAGATCCGAGAGATATGTCCAGATAGAGAGATCCGTGAGATATGTCCAGATAGAGAGAGATCCGAGAGGTATGTCCAGATAGAGAGATCCGAATGATATTTCCAGATAGAGAGAGATCCGAGAGGTATGTATAGATAGAGAGATCCGTAAGATATGTCCAGATAGAAAGATCCGAGAGGTATGTCCATACAGAGAGGTCCGTGAGGTATGTCCAGATAGAGAGGTCTGTGAGATATGTCCAGATAGATATCCGTGAGGTATGTCCAGATAGAGAGGTCCGTGAGGTATGTCCAGATAGAGAGGTCTGTGAGATATGTCCAGATAGAGAGGTCCGTGAGGTATATCCAGATAGAGAGGTCCGTGAGGTATGTCCAGATAGAGAGGTCCGTGAGGTATGTCAAGATAGAGAGATCGAGAGGTGTGTCCAGATAGAGAGGTCCGTGAGGTATGTCCAGATAGAGAGGTCCGTGAGATATGTCCAGACAGAGAGAGAGATCCGAGAGGTATGTCCAGATAGAGAGATCCGAGAGATATGTCCAGATAGAGAGATCCGTGAGACATGTCCAGATAGAGAGAGATCCTAGAGGTATGTCCAGATAGAGTGATCGAGAGATATGTCCAGATAGAGAGATCCGTGAGATATGTTCAGATAGAGAGAGATCCGAGAGGTATGTCCAGATAGAGAGATCCGAGAGATATGTCCAGATAAAGAGATCCGCGAGATATGTCCAGATAGAGAGGTCCGTGAGATATGTCCAGATACTGATACTATCGAGAGGTATGTCCAGATAGAGAGATCCGTGAGATATGTCCAGATAGAGAGATCCGTGAGATATGTCCAGATAGAGAGATCCGTAAGATATGTCCAGATAGAAAGATCCGAGAGGTATGTCCATACAGAGAGGTCCGTGAGGTATGTCCAGATAGAGAGGTCTGTGAGATATGTCCAGATAGAGAGATCCGTGAGGTATGTCCAGATAGAGAGGTCCGTGAGGTATGTCCAGGTAGAGAGGTCTGTGAGATATGTCCAGATAGAGAGGTCCGTGAGGTATGTCCAGATAGAGAGGTCCGTGAGGTATGTCCAGATTGAGAGGTCCGTGAGGTATGTCAAGATAGAGAGATCGAGAGGTATGTCCAGATAGAGAGGTCCGTGAGATATGTCCAGATAGAGAGGTCCGTGAGGTATATCCGGATAGAGAGATCCGAGAGGTATGTCCAGATAGAGAGGTCCGTGAGGTATGTCTAGATAGAGAGGTCCGTGAGGTATGTCAAGATAGAGAGATCGAGAGGTATGTCCAGATAGAGAGGTCCGTGAGATATGTCCAGATAGAGAGGTCCGTGAGGTTTGTCCAGATAGAGAGAGAGAGAGATCCGTGAGGTATGTCCAGATAGAGAGGTCTATGTGTAATGTCCAGGTAGAGCGGTCCATGAGATATGTAAGATAGAGAGGGATCCGTGAGAAATGTCCAGATAGAGAGAGATCCGTGAGATATGTCCAGATAGAGAGAGAGATCCATGAGATATGTCTAGATAAAGAGAGATCCATGAGATATGTCCAGATAGATAGAGATCCGTGAGATATGTCCAGATAGAGAGAGATCCGTGAGATATGTCCAGATAGAGAGAGAGATCCGTGAGATGTGTCCAGATAGAGAGAGATCCGTGAGGTCTGTCCGGATAGAGAGAGATCCGTGAGATAATTCCAGATAGAGAGAGATCCGAGAGGTATGTCCAGATAGAGAGAGAGATCCGTGAGATATGTCCAGATAGAGAGAGATCCGTGAGATATGTCTAGATAGAGAATCCGTGAGGTATGTCCAGATAGAGAGAGATCCGTTAGATATGTCCAGATACAGAATTTTGTGTGTAACATCCAGATACAGAGGTCTATGTGTTACGTCCTGATACAGAGGTCCGTGTTTTGCGTCCTGATACAGAGGTCCGTGTGTTACGTCCTGATACAGAGGTCCGTGTTTTGCGTCCTGATACAGAGGTCCGTGTATTACGTCCAGATACAGTTGTCTGTGTGTTACGTCCTGATACAGAGGTCCGTGTGTCACGTATTGATCAGTGACGTAAGGGTAACCGAGACAGAACGGGCAAACTGTATAGATCACTGACGTAGGGATAAAGGCGATGGAACGGCCTAACTGTATTATTCAGTGATGTAGGGATAACGGGGACAGAACGCTCTAACTGCATTGATCAGTGACGTAAGTATAACCGCGATAGAACGGGCAAACTGTATAGATCAGCGACATAGGGATAACGGCGATGGAACGACCTAACTGTTTTGAGCAATGACGTATAGACCTTGAGCTGCCAATAGACCCCCTCCCCCCCCCCCCCCGAGGGAATTTTGAAGGGTATGTTTTTCTGAAAGCCTATACCATTCTACGCATTTTGCAATTTGTTTGCACTCTGGCGAGTGGGGCGTTTTTCCGTAACGCCTGTTTGAATATGTTACCTTTGTGTAAGAATTAAATATTTGACAATTATAAAAGTTCTAAAATCAACCTATTTTTTCTACACCAGGAAGCTCTTATCTACATGACTAATGCAATAAAACATCTGTAACCTATGGTATTGGTCTAAAATAGTGATTAAGTTATGTTACTAAACATAAAAAAAACTAGTAAAATAAGATGTATGAAACATTTCTTACGTGCAGTAGCAAGTAATTTGGGCTTATAAGTAAAATATAGTAAGATAATGAGAATTCAGGACAAATGTAATATAGTGACATATATTTGGACATAAGCCCGTAACGATATATTGAAATATGTTACCGAAAGAAAAGAAAATGGGAAAACAGGCCATAATGTTTAAGACCTTGAGCTGCCAATAGACCCCCGACCCCCCCCCCCCCCGGGGGAATTTTGAAGGATATGTTTTTCTGAAAGCCTATGCCATTCTTCGCCTTTTGCAATTTGTTTGGCAAGTGGGGAGTTTTACCGTAACGCCTGTTTGAATATGTGACCTTTGAGAAAATTTTATGCCATGAAGAAATAATTGCCAATTATAAAAGTTCTGAAATAAACCTATTTTTTCTATACCAGGAAGATGTTTTTCTTTTAAATTTTTAATGCAATAAAACATCTGCAACCTAAGGTACAGGTCTATCATTAAGCAATGTTACTTCACTTCAAAACCTAATTTAAAAAGTTGCATGAAACATTTCTTACTTGCATTAGCAAGTAATTTCTGTTTTATTTGTTTAATTTATTAATATATATAAGAATGCAGTATTTAATTGTAATAAAGTCACACTGAGACACACTTCTTAAAAAATTAATAAAAAAATATTTAAAAAAATAAAAATAAATAACATATCATAAATCACCATTTTTAAATATGTTACCCAAAAGAACGTATTAAACAAGTTTAGTTACTGCACAATAGCGATATAAATTACATACGTTCTTTCATGATAAATTGCGACAATAATGTATTTTAAGAACCAACACACATCAGCCTGCACTTGTTTGTAGACATTTTAAGATGAATTTCTGTATTAAGTTACAATTATATCCTTAAGAAATAGTGATTCTGGTTATAAATTTAATCAATTGTTCTCAAAGAAAGGTGACTCAGAAATTATGAAGTTCAAGTTACTAATAAAAAGCTATTAAATTATTTGCGTTTGATAAGCTATTAGTGTGTTGTCAAGAATATTGTGAGTAAATAAATGTGTTTTATTCATGATATCATATTGATTTTTTTATTATTTATTTTATTCAAGGACAAGCAATATACGTCTCCATTAAAATTACCTGTAATTGATGCGTAGCGACTATTATAACCCTAAGTAAGATGAGGTAATATGACTGTTGCTTTAATAAAACAGTAAACAAATCAGTGCCAGTTTTGTTTTAATATACCAGTATCTTAATCCAGTATATCGGTTAACAACCTTCCTGCACTTTATGTATCTTGTATTAAAATAGGTAATATATAAGAATTATGTTACAAAAGGAAATTAAGGTATTGATGCTGGTGTATTTTTAATTTAAATATTGTTAAACTTTAGAGGTTAATGATCTGTGTACTGCTCAATATGTCTTGAAATAAATGTGTATGTTGTAGATGGTCGTCCTTTTTTTAATCTTTTTAAATTAACAATAAACCAATCAATATGGCTCAGTGACAACATTGTAGTACAGCTTACGTTTGCACTAATTATGGGCTGTTGCATCCAGTCTAAAGCTAAGTCAAGATACTCTCGATTGAGACAGATAACATTAATATGTTCTAAAAAATGGAGGAAAAAAAGAATAAACAAAATTAACAATATTTTATCATTTTATTGTTCTATTTATGTATTTTGTCTTAATTTAAACTTTGCAAAAATTAGCCGATTTAATTATCTGATGTTAGAAATGTTTTTAAAAGTGTTTTTATTCATCTAAAATACCAAGGTTCAGTGTAGAATTTGTAAAACATTCAAAACAGCATGAGCATTATATAGCAATTTTTTAACTCGAGTAAAAGAATTTTTATCTCAAAAAATTATTATACATAAGTCAATGTTAACTTGTCTATTAGCTTACCAACACCTGCATTACACAGATTGTCTTTCAAATTAGGATGTTTCTCTTTAAAAGTTATTTGTCTTTAAAAATAACATTCTACAAAGATCTTAAGGAATTCTTAACAAATTCTTAAGCTTTCTTTGAACAATGGAAAAAAATAATGTTTTATTTAGGACAATTTATTTTTCATATTTCACATGTTTTATTTACCAGTAACGTCAGTTATTATTGCTCTAAAAGACCTGAACGGATGCTTTCAACTTTGTTTTAAGTAAACATAGTTTATAGAAAGTTCATATTCACATTATGAATGACTCTACGGTAATCTAGATACAAACTTTAACACGGTTTAGATTTTTTTCTTTATTCTATTTTATTTTTCTAAAAACATTAATTAAATAATTAGGTAACATATAATTAATTTTAATTAGTTTTATTTGTAACACTTTTCAAAGCAATACTTTTATCTCTTGTATTTTCACTTTTTTGGAAACAATTATAAACATTATTTTTTTTAAATTTCAGTCTAATCATTTAACTCATAAATTAATTTTACTTTGTCAATATTGTAACTTTAGAATTGTATGTTACGGAGATTTGAGGGTTAAAAATGGACAAGCTTAAACACTTTAACATTTTAACCACATAACATAACATAGTATACACTAATAACAACTTACCATTATTATTTTATAGTTTTATCCAAAATGATTGCATAGTTGTGATACAGTTTTGTAAATGTGTTCAGTTCTTCGTACAACAATATCAGTTTCAATATCAGAAAATACTTCATTCAATCAGAAATATTAGTTAAAAAACGACTTTCAACGTAATTAGAAATCTACACAGGGTTAACAAACATCAGGGCATTGCACAGAGCACAGATGATTAATTTCTTCAAATAGATATCAGCTAACACCATTAAAAACAAATAAAAACAAGGAAATAAGCCTTATTTTAATGAGTAACATATGTTATGTATGTGACAAATTTGAAGTCATGCAAGTTTCAAGAACACTTACAGAACACTTACAGTTATCAAGCACGGTTATTCAATTAAACACTATATTTTTTACTTGTTCATCTCAAAACATGAATATTATGACTGAATTAGCAATAGGGTAACATATTAGATTATGATAAAATATTTACTTTTGCCAGTGTGATTTTCACAAAAAACACACTGCTTCATATTGCTTGATCACGCAGCTTTCAAAAACATATATTATTGCCTAAATTTGCGTACAAACAAAAATCTTACAGGTAAGTTTCTGACTTAAATTTCATCTTTTTAGGGTTATGTGTGTGACATACTTAATATGTTAGGTTAAAGTAAAAATTTTAAAATGAAAACTACATCAATCAAAAGAGAATACATCATCCTTATACAAAAATATAAGTTTTAAGAAGTCATAGGTGGAATAGAGCAGAATAAAAGGTTCAAAATCCATATATTTTTTCTACAAATTTTAGGGGTAACATATTAAAACCTCCGTAGCACCCTTATGCCCCACTCGCCAGAATGCAAACAAGCTGCAAAATATCCGGGACATAACAGGCTTTCAGAAAAATCATGTCTACAAAATTCCCTAAGGGGGGGGGGAGCAAACATGTTCCTGGCCACCGGCCTAGTAGGGATAACAGCAATAGAACGGGCAAACTGTATAGATCAGCGACATAGGGATAACGGTGATAGAACAGTCTCACTGCTTGATCAGTGACGTAGGGATAACGGCGATAGAACGGTCTTACTATATTGATCAGTGACGTAGGGATAACGACGATAGAACGGCCTAACTGTATTGATCAGGTAACATAGGGATAACGGCGAAAGAACGGCCTTACTGTATTGATCAGGTGACAAAGAAATAACGGCGATAGAACCGCCTTACTGTATTGATCAGGTTACGTAGGGATAACGACGCTAGAACTGTCTTACTGTATTGATCAATGGCGTAGGGATAACGACGATAGAACGGCATAACTGTATTGATCAGGTGACGTAGAAATAACGGCGATAGAACGGCCTAACTGTATTGATCAGGTTACGTAGGGATAACGACGCTAGAACTGTCTTACTGTATTGATCAATGACGTAGGGATAACGACGATAGAACGGCCTAACTGTATTGATCAGGTGACGTAGGAATAACGACGCTAGAACGGCCTAACTGTCTTGATCAGTGACGTAGGAATAACGGCGATAGAACGGCCTAACTGTTTTGTTAAGTGACGTAGGGATAACGGCGATAGAACGGTCTTACTGTATTGATCAGTGACAAAGGGATAACGGCGATAGAACGGCCTAACTTTGTTGATCAGTGACGTAGGGATAACGGCGATAGAACGGCCTAACTGTATTGATCAGATGACGTAGGGATAACGGCGATAGAACGGCCTAACTGTATTGATCAGTGACGTAGGGATAACGGGGATAGAACGGCCAAACTGAATCGATCAGTGACGTAGGGATAACGGCGATAGAACGGCCAAACTGAATTGATCAGTGACGTAGGGATAACGGCAATAGAACGGCTTAACTGCATATTGATCAGGTGACGTAGGGATAACGGCGATAGAAATGGCAAACTGTATAGATCCATGATGTAGGGATAACGGCGATAGAATGGGCAAACTGTATAGATCAGTGACATAGGGATAACGGCGATTGATCGGCTTAACTGTATTGATCTGTGACATAGGAATAACGGCATTAGAACGGCCTAACTATATTGATAGGTGACGTAGGGATGACGGCGATAGAACTGCCTAACTGTATAGATCAATGGCGTTGGGATAATGGCAATAGAACGGCCTAACTGTATTGATCACCGACGTAGGTATAACCGCGATAGAACAGCCTAACTGTATTGATCATTGATGTAGGGACGGCAGACGAAGTGTACTATAGGATATAGACTAGTTATGTAGGATGATAAAGGAGAGTAAAGGGCCAAGTTGACCAGTGAAATAAGAATGAATGACAGAAAAGAATAGAACCTTTGGGATGTATTAGGATTGAAATGCAACAACCAGTAACGTAGGGATAAAGGACGGAGATGATTCGGGCGAAGTTGCACAGACCAAGACCATAACAACTGATCATTGTCAAACGGACAATGAAATCTGTATAAGTGAAGTCCGGTGACGATTGGAAAGCTAAACTTCTCTGTAGACTGTTAAAGTGTGAAATATTTATTTTCTGTTCAATTCAAAAAAGTTACGAAATTTAATGTAGAGAGAAGACAGGATTGTTTCTGTACTTACTGTAATCCTGTTACGAAAAACTTCTCCGTTATGTAATCTCTGCAGTTTGAATTCTCAAATGAAAGATAAAACTTGTAGTCTGTATTGAGCATTTCAAAGCACTTTTCGTTTCTTCTGGGACACTGCATTGAACCACAACTTCCATATATATCAACTTCTATATATTTTTGAAGCTCTTTTGCATATTCCCCGCGGGTGTTTCTAGCACCACAGTTTGAAACAAACCATGCAACCTTTTTCGTCTTACCGGCTGCATAGCTTTTGTTTTGCGGAAGTGTTCTGACAGCATCGTTGTAGTACACAAATTTTTCATACGGAGCTACTATATCCGAATCATGGCGGTAAGTCGCAGTCCAATTAAACAAATAAGAATATGCACTTAAACCTGGAGTGTGGTACGGAGATTCTAACATAAATAAAATCCAAATTTGATGGTATGGTCTACGGGTCCATGGCATTTGAGGGCTAGCGTTAAACAGAATCGCGTCTGCAGTCTCTGCCTGAGATCTTTGATCAGTTAATTCACAGGTGTTCACGTTGCATTTTTGTTCTAAAAACGTTTCGCGACCGGCTTTCACTTGCCAGCTACCATATCCAGTGTACAGAAGAATTGTCTTCGGTTTTATATTTTCATTTGCATGTTCCTTATCTACTATCCACTTTGGTTTAAATTTTAATTGATTTGTTATCCTATCGTTATCATAGAACTCCTTGTCCGGCCACACTACCGCCATTTTGTCATTGGGCTCTTCCGTAACTCCTAAATGAGAGTTCTCTTTTGGCGCCAGAGTCAAATTTCTGAGTGCAACGCGTAAATCATATGCTGTTGCTAAAAATGGCATTCTCGGGTGATGTATATTTTCGTGCTCATCGGGGTTGTGAAAATCCTGCCCCCAGGGCCGCGATCTCTCCGTCGGCAACCATAACTGGCGGTTGTATAAGTTAAAAGTCAGTAGCAAAAAACATAAGATTGACAATAGCCAGGTTAAACTCTTTTTTAAATGAAGTCGCATTTTATAAATAAATTTCCTAAATAATATCTATATCGTACATATGTCACTTAATATTTTCCGCATAATATTTGTTTCTGGATAATACCCGAGTCAATATATGCAACCGAAATTCAAAATCACAGTCGTTTAAGCAAAATATTTATATCCGTATTAAATTTTGTTGTGTTTGTCGACTTGACCAGTCTTGTTTGAATTATGAAACGATCTTGTTTATAGTGCCATTGTCAAATCTTCTTTTGTTTATTGTTCAAACAATATCCATTTGGTTCGCAGCTTAGAGGTCAATCGTTAAGTCGTCGATAGTGCAGAAATATTTAAGTCGTCGTTCCGTGTTTGAAAAAATTAACTGCCGGGGCCAATATCTGAAATGAAAAAACACACGAAATGTTGTATTCAGTAGAATGGAACGTAATGTCAAGGCAGCCGGTAATTTGCTTAGTTTAAAGAATAAAAAAACTGAAATTGATCGCTCACTGACGATAACTTACTTAATGAGCAGTGAATGCATTAATATTTGTAGGCATTCAATTTTTTTCATTTTCCGTAAAACTGCATTTTTCTAGGTACTAAAAGTATTCATTTTTAATGTTTCAAAACCACATTTCTGGACAATTCCGTATTTCGTTGGGATGTTAAATTGTCGTGCCCACACAATTTAGAACTCCACATAAGTCATACTATGCCTTTGCATCGAATGTGGAAACAATAAGTTTGGGACCTTAATATCGAGCACAAAAATAAAATAAAAAGAGTGTGTTTTTCTTGAACATGAACTTAACTCACAAAAATGATTTTGCTCTGATGACATCCGTCTTACAAATGTTAAAATCAATAGTATCCGAAATCATTATTACTAGAATGTGGTGCTCCACGGAACACTTGTGTCACCCGCTGGGGGGTGGGGATGTAAATCAAACCAGATGTAACAGTTGTACACAGCAAGATGTTTTAGTTTTAAGTTATTTGAAAATGGCATGTTTGTCAAGGTTATCTAGGAACTATCATTCGTATTGTCAGAAACAACAAAGCTTTGGTCATGCAGAAGGTATTTTAAGTTATAAATCCTATAGGATTATTGCAACATAAAGTTTTAGGGTGAATGCATCACTCAAACACTCAATATTTGTTATTAGAAAGGTTTCTTTGAAATATATAAAAAGTTTTAACAAGTTTATAGAGGCACGCTGCATATCAAACAGTTTTCAGATCAGACTGGTCGAGGCTACTCTAGTTTTGTTACTTTACTTTGTTACTTTCTTGCACTGTAACCTCTTCCTCACCTTTTTGTTGTCCAAAACAAAGGTCTTGTCCAGTCTGATATAAGATAAAAATATTCTAAGTTAATAGAATGTAGGATTGACAATATAAATCTACTATTCATGTGCTTAAGCTGTACAAAAAGTGTAATTAATGTTCATTGGTCGGAGAGCACGTATACATATATCTCTCATTTTCCAATTACACCATTCAAGATTGTTATGACTTAAATAAGCATTTTCAACCTATTGAAACACTGAAATTCTTTACAAAATTTAATACTTTAGCTTAAAACTGTCCGTAAAACACTTGAGATTACAAATATTTTTCAATATGTCACTGCGTAGGATTTGCTAGATTCTTCCAATAATCTAACATTGCCACATATATTTTTGCAACAAGCTTTGCGCTTGTTATTTGTTTTTTTGTGTTTCACTCTAAAACGTTTATCGTACGTTTCCATCTTCGTTAATATTCAGATTTCTGTTGAAATGTTTATTACAGATGAACAATTTATTACCAACTTATGAAAGAATTGCGTTCTCGTGTTTCGTGTTCTCGCCCAAGAGATCGAAACAACAACCCCTTTAATCATCTCCATAACACTGCCCCTCGCTTTCACATACATTTAACACTAACACAACATCGCTTTTTACGCCGTGTACTCCCTTCGCTGTATTAGCAGCATTTTTACTTGTAGTTATTATTTTAAATACTTCATTACCAAATGCGATTCCTATCAGTGCACCGGCGACATAAAACAGAATAGCTTGTTATCGCGCTGTTTCTCCGACAAATCGGCGAACCTTTTCTTTTAATAAATGATAGATTAATTCATTTAGTGATGTATCTAGGAGATCTACAGTGTACATATAACTTTGAATGACTGTTGAACAAAGTGACCATGTATTTTCATAGTGTTTAACTTAGTATAATAAGCTGCAAACATGCACCCGACTTTAGTAGGTTACTCAAGCATAACGTTCGCTTAAAAGACTGAATGTTTATGACTGAATTATGGCAAATGTGAAGGTTAGAAGGCATTAATATGATGCAAAAATTAATAGATGTCCCCCCCCCCTAAAATTGTTTCACAATAATCAACATACCAAACTTAAACATCATCCCGTTCAAATTCTATTTTATCAGCCCCGAAAACACATTGCAGCTGTTAAAATATTAATCAATATATTGTATTAAATCACTAGCCAGATGCGTAAAAACAAATAAACTAATAAATGGCATATAGAAAAAAAAAATGTACATAAATTCTTGGTGCTTAGCAAACTTTGAACAGTATATTTTCATCCGTTTCAGGATTTTTCGATATAATATAGGATGTTCGTTGTGATATCGGTTTCAATAGAACTCTGTCAGGAAATTATGTTACAGCTAGCAAATATCTATTTTGTTTGAACCGTAAAGCGAGAGATTCTGACCTACGTTCCATACGTGTGTTAAATGGAAAGTGTAGTCTTTTGACCTCCACGACGCTTTTGATTAAGTGGACTGTACAGTAATATTTTACATTTAGGTACTATATCGCTTTAGCCAAGTTGTCGTATTGTGATTGAAGTAATACATTAAAAAAATATTTTCTCCAAAAGTATAAACTTTACTAGCAGGTGTACCCGATGGATAAGACCCCCTATTATTTTTAATACATGTAAATTACCCATCCATTCAACAGATAGGCAAATCGATATGTATGCAAATGAGCCCACTTTTTACACGTTGAATAGAAGATAGAAATAGTCGATCTCTCAATTATCAATATTTCGATTGATACTTAATTCATCAGTATTCTATGTGAAGAACAGTTTAGTTTTGCCAGTAACTGTTTGAAGAGAGATGTAAATATTGGTTTACTGGGCATTCAACAGACGGCCAGGAAGAACATCTGTCAGCTAATATAGTTGATTAGCAAACACTCGCTAATATCTCAGTCGATATCAAACATAAATGTGACTTTTATTTTAACGATTAGGTTCAAGCATATGGATATGCAATAGTCTAACTTGTTCTTTATAAATACAACTTCATTTAAAACTTCAAACGATATTTTTGAGATCACTTTACTATGCAATTTGTGTAATTTGCGTGAAAGAATGGTAGGGATGAAATATTATCTTCGAAATTACAAAATTTCGGTTACTAGTACATATAAAATCAATGTGTTTAAGCATTCTGGCGGAGCATTTTACATTAAATTCTATAGACTGACTAATTCATTTCTTTGAAATTGACGAATAACAAAAGCCTATCAATTTAAGACGTTAAAATATCACATTTATTTAAATTAAATATCGCGAGAGTACGCCCATTTACAAAACCGGAAATAAACAATGACATGAGACTACACGCTTAATTACTCTACAGTTAGATATCCGGGATTTGGTTTGTCGCCATGGGTTAGTGAACTAAGTTTGTGTATTAGTTATACTATGTACAGATAGAAAGATCAAAACCATTTGCTTTAATAACTTACTTTCAAATGTCTGAACCTAAGTGTATGTTGTTTTTTATGCTTGTTCTTCTACATCTCTGTTAGTCTTGCTTTGAGATCAAATAGAATATATAAAATATAACTAATTATCTTAAGAATTTCGCTAATTATCTTCATCAAACGATAGCATCAGATGCAGTAGTGTATTTTTCGGTTGGTGTGAAGCGCTGTCGTAATTGATGAAGCGTTGTTTATAATTGATATTTCGCTGCTTTAATTAAACAGAGTTAAATTGCATCATTAAATTGCACGTTATTTATTCCAAGTTTTGATCACCTCTATTAAGTAAGCTCTACGCCCCACATTCAACGTACGTTCTCCATACAAAATCCCTGCGTTCCACCGTTGTTTACTAATATACGGTCGACCCAGTCCAACTTTCATTTCTACGGTCGGGCCAGCCCTACGTCCTACGTTCATCTCTACGGTTGAGCCTGTTCTACGTCCTACGTTCATCACTACGGTCGTCCGAGTTTTACGTCCTTCGTTCATTTCTAAGGTTGTCCCAGTCCTACGTTCATTTTTATGATCGATCCAGCACTACGTCCTACGTTCATCTCTACGGTCAAGAACGTTCATTTCTACAAGGGTCGTCCCAATACAATGTCATAGCTTCATTTCTACGGTCAACACAGCCCTACGTCAAGTCTCAGACCTCCAGCTTCCCATTGGTCTATTCTGAAACTGTTCTCCATCTTAACGAATAAGATTGCTGGTTTGGTTAAATTCGGGCTATTAATTTCATGTTGTACAACTCTGGTTTAAGTTAGAATACTCTTCTTTTAGAAACAAAGTTATGTGACGTCATGTAATTCCTTACAATTTATGTCAGGAATTTTACACATCTGTGCCTGAACCAGTGACTCGACGAGCTATTCAGAAAAGATCGAGTTCTGAACGAGTTGTTGCTAAGAAATCG
This sequence comes from Corbicula japonica, assembly GCA_038501625.1. Classification (NCBI taxonomy): domain Eukaryota; kingdom Metazoa; phylum Mollusca; class Bivalvia; order Venerida; family Cyrenidae; genus Corbicula; species Corbicula japonica. The sequence continues at coordinate 2,324,325 of JAZAYU010000083.1, read as the reverse complement.
ACGATCTCGGAAACTAACCGACATATCGAGTATTTTCGACCTACCGAATATATTTTCTGACGAAATCCATGTTGAGAATGTGAAGAACCGACGTGTCTTTTTTTGGCGTAAAGCTGAAGAACGGTATAGACCAGACTTTATACAGTAGCCGTGAAATAAAAAATGACTCCTTTAAGTATATTATGCCCTAGAAAGTAGAACATTATTTATTGTCAGTGATTGCAAAATATTGCCAGGATGTTTTATGATGATAATGCCCCTATACGACAATCACAGCAGACGCTTCGCTGCAAGAATGAAAACGGAGTAAGATGTTTAGACTGGCCTTCACAATCGCCTGACTTTAACATTATTGAAAACATTTGGAGAATCATTAAAGAACGCCTAGAAAAAAATTCATCATGAGATCAAAACAGAGCCGATCTGGTACAAAAAGTGCACTATATCTGGGGTCGTATTAAGTGTATGTTCAGAATATGTACAGGAGTCTACCAATTATTCAATTTCACATTGTACATTCTCAGCATCGTGTATCTATTTCCGACAATTGTGGAAACTGGTCGAAGATCATGAAATACAAACTGGGTACTGGTCTTAAAATTAAAGCAGCTCATTAACTGATCTGAGACAAGTTCTCCAAATGACCATTCGCAAGACTGACTTTCAGTCTATAACGCTTACAAAACGTTGGATAATGAAAAATGAAAGGGAAATCAACTTTGTCTTTACAACAAAAATTATCACATGGCTTAAATATGCTTTAAAAACAAATCAGTTCAAATAAAAACATGACTTCTGTAGAAGATACTTCATCGATTTGTTCATCATAATAATAATTGTTGTTTGCCGGTGCTAATATACTTGATAAGAATTCATCGCCAATTCTTTGTGTTCCATGTTTTTAACATCAAACATTGTCGATATTTGACTTACTGAAACAAAATTAAATGCTGTGCTTGAAATGTCCAGAAAATCGATACACATATCGCGTTACCTACAATGTGTTACAGTGATCTGTCGAATAGTGTCAAAATCCTTTTAAATAATATAAAACAAATTGTGATTTTCAAACTGAAAGTTGACATGATATGAATCTTTCTCGAATGTCTTGAAGTTGGTATGATCTACTTTTTTATTTTGAAGTAAGCACTTTTCTTACAAAAACATCTTCAACGTATGTGCATTACCCGCCCATGCTTGCTTTCTCATAAATAACTGTGGAAATATATTCTATTTGTAGAACCCATCCAAACCTACATCCAGTATGTGTGTACAATATCTTCCCTATTCGAACTCGAATGTAAGTGTTCATTTTCTTGAATGCGGATCTGTACTTAAAAACAAGTTGAACTCTGTAATGTAGTCAACCCCGTTTGTACTCAGCATTTTCGGACAAGTGTAGACCTACATAACTTTTGATTTTTGATTGGTCTATATTTATTCGCCATTCATTCATAAAATATATATCAGGACTGTAGATGAATCGGCCCCAACTATATGTGTAAACAGATACATGTAACATATTTTCTGCTCACTTTATCACGAAGACATGGTAAAATGAGACATAGATCACATTCCACATACCCGATGAGATATTTGTAGTCACAATAAGGAAGTTTTAATATATACTGACTGTTTTTAAAATCAGTAAGATTTCTTTTGGCCTAGTTAAAAGTAATTGTCGACGAGCAATTTCACGTCAAGACATATCTCCTTGAATCATGCCCAAAACCTCATGTCGCTAGTTGTCCAAAAGTCTTGGCACTACCACATTTGTATAGAGTAAAACTTGAAAACTGAAGTTAACAAATGGACTTGTTTTGAGGTTATTCATGCATGTCTACATGCCAAAATGAAAATGTCGTGTGTTTTAGGGGGTAACTGTAGGAAAGTTTAAAAAATGAGTGATCCATTAATGAATAGATTAGTAATTATTGACTATAAAAGTCATCTACCTTTGCCAATTTAAACTTTTACACACATAAAAAATATTCCAAAATATAGGGTGTTGCGTTTTCATTGGCAGTCAATATATATTCAGTTTTATTAAAATAACTATTTTGCATCAATGCTTTTCTCGCAATTTTATCTGAAGTTACTATGACTTTGTATGAAGTTGTTATTAATATACGACTTGATTGCACATTCACAATACCAGAGTATTATCAATTATGATTTTGTTTACTTAATACGTTTTTGAAATGCATCAAAATCTTTAACAAAAATAACTTAAAATATTCAGGGATTTCAATTGATGCAGGTTCTTGCAATTTTTGCAAGGAAATTTGAATTTTTCCACTTTTGACCCCACCTAGTTCTGAGCTTTGGGTCAATTTGATCCAGGTGAATTAAGGAAAAGTGGTCAAACGTTTCAGGAATAAAGATAGATATTGTGTTGTTTGCATTTTAAATATAACATAAATGTTTATTTGAGCCATGAAACTGAGTTAAAATGAAGTTTATAAGTAGTAAAGTTCACTGAAAACAGATGAGACACCTGGTTTTCAAAAGCTATTGAAATCCCTGAATATTGTTCTAAAATATACAAACTTAGTAAACAGGAAACAGTTTTATACGTACATCTCTAGTTTCATCTCTAGTTTAACCATTTAAAAGAACTAATTGAATTATATTACAAAATTTTCGCCTCCTCAATATTCAAAACTTGCCTACGCCCCTGACGAGTTATTTAAACATTTGCCTCATTTGAGTTAACATATAGGACATAAATTACTAGAGGAATGATGAACACGCTTTGATTAACCTATCATACAGATGATTATAAACTTGAACCAGGTTATCTTACATTAATATAACTAAATCTTATTCAAAATAAGCATTCAAATATCATGGGAAACAACCACAAACTCGATCAAACTGAAATGTACTGTTCCAGATTTTATTCTCCACTTATAAATACCCCATATCAAACGTTATGTTCTTTTTTTAAACATAAAGTAGAACAAAATATTGATAAATACGTTTTATAACCACTGATTAATCTTATGCAATGAGATAAGGAAGTTTCAAGATGTATAAAGTAAACAATTAATATCCCTCTCAGGTTTTCTTTTTATCAGCACTTTTTTAAAATTAACATTTATATCAGTTCCCAGTTACCAATTCAACATATTTCGTTAATATATGATATAAAGTCGAATAGGCACCTCGGTGCCAGTTGCCAGTTGCCAATTCGAAAAATCTTTATTATGGAGCTATTTTGAACTGGCACCCAGATGCCAGTTGCAAGTTGCCAATTCAACATATTTCGTTAATATATTAAGAAAGTCGAATTTGTACACAGGTGCCAGTTGCCAATTCAAAAAAAAATCTTAATAATCGAGATATTTCGAATAGGCACCCAGATGCCAGTTGCCAGTTGCCAGTTCAACTTATATAGTCAATACATTAAATTAAGTCGAATTGATACTCAGTTGCCAATTCAACTTAAATAGTCAATACATTAAATAAGTCGAATTAACACTCAGGTGCCAGTTGCCAGTTGCCAATTCAACTTAAATAGTCAATACATTAAATTAAGTCGAATTGATACTCAGTTGCCAATTCAACTTAAATAGTCAATACATTAAATGAAGTCGAATTGGCACCCAGTTGCCAGTTGCCAATTCAAATGAGTACATTGATTTAAATCAAATTGGCACCCAGATGCTACATGTGTAGTTGCCAGTTTAAAAATTTGTTTGAGTTTGCAGCTAAAGTGTGAAGTTTGCTGCCAGTTGCCAATTGAATTGTCACCTGGCAACTGGCAGCTAACTTCACATATATATATATTTCAGTATCTATGTTTACAAGGGGTTAAAAAAGTCCAACAGTTCTGATTTTGTGAAATTGTGCTCCCCTGCAAAAATAGGAAATAAACGAGCGTGACGCAGATACTTTCATGAAACAAGCTAGAACTCTAATCCGATGGAATCCGATAGCAGCAGCTACTTGTTTAAGTTTCGCGAAACAAGAGTTCGCTAAATTGACAAATATTTTTTTTTCGGAAATCTTACTTGGCGATTGCATGAATGTGACGCAACGTTCTAAAACTCCGCTTACACTGGTTCATAGTAAGCATTTACACTCAACAACCGTGAGAAAAAGTATGTTAACTTTGCACCACTTTTTACCCGCCACTTTTCAAATTCGAATTTCTCAAATATGGTTCAAGAAATTTATTTGAAATAAATTCAGCATACTTTGTTACGATTTATAGTGAACAGGTTGATTCTGTATTGCAGTGTGGTTTACATTATTTCTTTATGTAAATAAAATTTCGTTTACATACTATGATATTATCTATCGTATTTCAGTAGTTGGTCGGCCTGCAATATGCCTATTGCGCGACCGCACTCTTTGTTCATCCGGACCATTACCAATGACTTATCACGCAACTATATTAAATTAGCACCGTAAGCATTGGTGTGTTATTTTTACTTATGACTGATAACACTTTCAAGACTCCGACCCATCTTTGAAGTAATATTTCTTAATGAAGCCCCTCCGCTTTCTTTTTTCTCAACCAGACAAAACAATTAAGAACAGTAAGACTGTTGCCAAATATTTTATTTATCATACGCTTTTTGCAAGTCGATTTAAACTTCCTGACGTTATTCCGTTACCAATTCCTTCCGGCATGACAGAGTTTTCATTTTCGGACATATAGGCCTATTATTGACAATATGGACTGAATAGGTGTTTTTTATTTTCTTTAACCAATTATTTTATAAACTTCTGGTCAACTTCCTGCGTCTATGCCTTTTCGAGTTTCGATCTCGCCGACAAAATGTTTGTTGCTGGTGTTTAATTTCAACTGACTGATGAAATAAGTATATAAAAAGAAACTTTTAAAAGGAGTCCTTTCTTCTGAGTATAAATCATTTTTGACAGCACATACAACGAGTAGCGCTTATATAATACTCTTTTGCAAGGTTCACATAAAGTCTTTAAAGCTACTGAAAACAGTCTTCGGCCTTGTTTTGCGGGAGACGTCATTCAGTGTATAATTCCTTTTTGAATTTCGGAGTTTTTTTTGTACTGAAGACGTGTTTAAATTGTGCCTTATTTCGCCTTTTGAATGCTTTAAATTTCAATTTTTGCTTCTGTTGAAAAATTAAACTGGTTGTGTGACTGGTTTTGATTTTCAACTGCCTGAAATATAAACAAGATAAATAGAGACTCTTATTTTGTGTATAAATCATTTTGGACGTGCGAATACAGATACAATACTTTTCGCAAACTTTTAGGCATATTTATTTTTGTTCTAAATTCCACAGACTTGCCTCTTAGGTCTTTTAATATTTCAGGAGTCTTTACAAATTAAAAATGAAACAAATTGGCCGACTTTTTACAGAAATGTCTCTTGGACAGATGTCAAAAACAGATGTGCGTTCTTTACAAAAAGAACATTAAGTTAAAAGAGTTAAAATATAGCAAAGGTGCGACATTGATAACAGGTGATATTTGTGGTATTCAGTTGGGACAATCGTTATAATACTCTTCCGACCTCTTGCACGAGACCATGAACACGCGAATACATCTATGCGATGTTGCAAAAGAACGATACGAGGGCGCGAAATTAATATTAATACTGCCTCATCGCATATTACTTTTGCGATCACCATCGCGATTTCGCGATATCTCCTCGTGTTTTCTCGTATTCATGGTCTCGTCCATGAGTTAGAAACAACGATGCTCCCAACGAGACACCCTAGATATTGGACTCGGTGGAAATGTTATGAAAAAACATGGCATAGCTTCGCCTTTTTATGACCATATCCGCCTTGTCTATTATCACTTGTTTTCAAAAAGAAAGTCCCTGTTAAACTTTATTTATTTAAAATTTCTGGTTTTAGGAGTGACTGTTGTTCTAGAAAAATACAAAATGAAACAGAAAAACGATTTCTTACTTCGTGCAAAAATGTAAAATCGAACGATCGTCACGGGTTTAAGAATTTATTATTTTTATTAATGTTTCCAAACAACTTAAAACCTATTTTAGTATAAATATCTAAATCCTCATGTGAGAACTTCGAATTTGAAAATTGTCGGGGAATGCAACGATTTATCTGGCGTAGACTTCGCTAGTGTTTAAAACCCAAACTTTAGCAGTGTTGTAGTACCTTAAATTAGAAATTTGATATGTCCATAAGCCTTCAAATCTATTTGCATGAAATCAACAGATTTTTGTAAATTATACCTTTGAACAATTAAGTATTCAACCAAAGCTATATTATTTTAGTACAATTACGATGAATCATATATACTCAGCAAAAATAAAAAAGTATCCACTTTCCTTCGTGAAATTTTGTAAAATTAGAAAACGTAAAATCGAAATGCTTTCTTTGAACAAATTTGCATTTCTGTAATAATTGCAAAGAAATAAAATTCTCTTGAAAATCTGCAGTTACAGCTTAGTTTTCTTTCTATTTGTTATAATAGGGGTTTTAAGATGAAGTCATTATTTCAATACAATGTTCACATTTATTAGACTAAAAGAAATTTCTCCAGTTCTTGTGGTCCATAAAATAAAAAAAATTCATAAGTAAAACAATTAATCATCGATAAACGCCACTAGAAATTCCAACCATTTGCAATTAACTCCCTTTAAATTAAAAATCTAGTGTTTTTAAATCCTTTATCAGTTGTTATTCGATAAGCAGTTGCTCAGGTCTTTTTGTGGAAAATTATGTTCAAGAGCAATTAAACTTAAAAACAAATGAAATTAACCTATAAAACACAATCCCTGGCGCTCCTGATTAAATGAAAATATGTTGATGAGAAAACAAGCATAAAAAAAGCTTTCCTATAAAGGTTATTTTCTACTGATTCAGAATACTTGCTTGCCTGAACAGGTTATGATCTACTGATTCTGAATACTTGCTTGCCTATACAGGTTATGATCTACTGATTCAGAATATTTATTTGCCTATACAGGTTATGATCTACTGATTCAGAATATTTATTTGCCTATACAGGTTATGATCTACTGATTCAGAATATTTATTTGCCTATACAGGTTATGATCTACTGATTCAGAATACTTGCTTGCCTATACAGGTTATGATCTACTGATTCAGAATATTTATTTGCCTATACAGGTTATGATCTACTGATTCAGAATATTTATTTGCCTATACAGGTTATGATCTACTGATTCAGAATATTTATTTGCCTATACAGGTTATGATCTACTGATTCAGAATATTTGCTTGCCTATACAGGTTATGATCTACTGATTCAGAATATTTATTTGCCTATACAGGTTATGATCTACTGATTCAGAATATTTATTTGCCTATACAGGTTATGATCTACTGATTCAGAATATTTGCTTGCCTATACAGGTTATGATCTACTGATTCAGAATATTTATTTGCCTATACAGGTTATGATCTACTGATTCAGAATACTTGCTTGCCTATACAGGTTATGATCTACTGATTCAGAACACACTGAAACCCATTTAAATCGGAACCCCTTTAATCCGAAAACCCCTTTAAACCGGACAAATCGTCAGGTCCCTAACTTTTACTATATAAATCACCCCTTTAAAGCGGAAACCCCTTAATTCAGGAAACCGGACAAAATTCAGAATACTTATTTGCCTATACAGGTTATGATCTACTGATTCGGAATACTTGCTTGCCTATACAGATTTTAATCTACTGATTCAGAACACACTGAAACCCCTTTAAATCGGAACCCCTTTAATCCGAAAACCCCTTTAAACCGGACAAATCGTCAGGTCCCAAACTTTTACTATATAAATCACCCCTTTACAGGTTATGATCTACTGATTCTGAACACTTGCTTGCTTATACAGGTTATGATCTACTGAAGCGGAAACCCCTTAATTCAGGAAACCGGACAAAACATTTGGCCTTGAATGGATTTGTCCATCATAAAACACCCCTTTAAACCGGACAAGATTAAAGTCTTGAAATGACTGTTCGTGTTAACGTGAAAATGTATGGTCTATTAGGAGAATAAAAAAATGAATTTCATTTAAAAACACATGTACACAGTGAATGAAGTTCATCAATATTGTTGTCATTGAAAATTTATTTATGCACACCTGTATGAATTTGTGTATGGCTAGGGCATGTCATGATTGGACTTAATAGCTATTACAGCAAACTGAGGTTTATTGGATATGTTTTCACAGCGTTTTGTTAAAAAATTTAAACCTGTGATATTTTGCATTGGGCTAGTAAATTTATTTCAAGGGGTTCTCCTTCAACACTTAATTAATATAAATAAGTTGTGTAAAAATAACTATTTATTATTTTTAATTTTTAATTTTGAAATATCTTAGGCAGACAGTGTGCTGATCATTTTCTTGTAATGTAATAATGTATTAAACTAATGTTGGTTAAAAGCTGTAAAGACTATTATTTATTATTACTGATCAATGTAGTTCTGTACAATCATGCAGATGTCCACGTATGGAAGGTTTTAATTTTACTTATACATATCGTAATTACATTAAATGAAATCTGGTTTATTTGCTGCTTTAAATTGTATGATCAACATTTTATTTTAAGCGAAACCTACCTTTATTAAGAATAAATCCTAATTGCCTAATCGCTTAAACCACCGAAAACGATAAAGTGTAACCAATAAAAAAATCCCTTTTATCCGTTTCGCACACCGTGCACAGTATATATTTCGTCAAAATGACAAAAGCGGAACCGTTCATATTCATAATCTCTTTTCAACAAATTTGAAAGACGTATCGATCGAATTACGGCCTTTTAAAAACCTGCTTGTATTAAATTGCTGTTTTAATGCGGACATTGGGTTGAATCGGCTGAGTAGTAAACAGATCACAAAAGTCTCGTCTAATAATTCAGCTGTGTCATAGGTAACACTCAGCCTTAAGAGAAACCAATCGTTACCTCGCCAAAACGCTGTCCCTTAGGTAATTTGTGGATTTTTGTAAAGAAAATCGATTTTTTAATTCTCCCACAAAGTGGGGAACATATAGAGTTGCACTTGTACGTGGACACTTTCTAGTTTTATATATATTTTACGAGTATAAATATTTCTAGATAAATTAACATAGCGAAGGATGATCTCCCAATATTAGGCAATAATTCTCAATGGTCGATTTGTTCTAAAATATTCTCACATCTTCGCATGTTTTTATGAACCTGTGCTAATCTGGTAACCGAACTCTCGTGTGACCGATTCAAAACGTGTTTAACTACGGTATGGGACCGACCACAGGAATCGAGAAATTCGATTTCTCATCTCATATGACACTAATCAGACTCCGTTTATCGCCGCCTCGTCCACACTTAAAGAATATGCAGCCACCTCTTGAATCGGTGAGCTGGCCTTTATTGACAACTCGACTTTCATAGCAGGCTGCAATGTCGATGGTGTTTCTTCCAACCTCTCTGGCAACAATGGTTGTTCTTCTTTCTGGTCGATTTGATGTAACGCTGTTGCCTAAGGTGCGCACATTCCGTGCTAGTGGTGAGTGGTGTATTTTCTTTAATTGTTCGGCCGTGTTGGTTTGGATCTCTGCCAGCCCCAGTAGGCAAGCTAGAGTGATGGAAATGTTAATGGGACAATTTCAAGCCCCCCCCCCCCCACCCCCTACTCTCCATATTGAGGGCAGACAATAATATCTTCACAAGGGCTGCTTAGTCCGTCAGGAGGACACGTTGCTACTTCAGTTCAACGATAAAACGACCAATAGAGCCGCCTTTGTGAGTGTCCGCGGCTACCGCTCACAGTGTGTCCACAACTGCTCTGCTACCAATCAGCACATCGTTTGGGGAATGAAGGGATCTTAAGACATCCGTTTGGTTTGCAATGAGTTGAATTAAAGTGATGAAGATTTGCGCAGGGTCAAGCTCACTCTAGCTGCCATGCTGGTGGTATACGGTGGATATGCTCACTACTCAGCTAGGGACACAAACTTAATGAACACCATAAATACTGCCTAACCATCTCGTGATCCACGGAACACGTGTGTGGACTTGTCGTGTTCGACAAACAGCATTAAATGTATTTTTGCCAAATAAACAAAGGGAAATAATTCAAACTAACGTTGCATGTTGCAGAAGTAATAGTCATATACGTAATGCGGCTTGAAAAAAGAAATAGAGGTGTACTGGCCATGGAGTATATAGTATGCTAAATTAGAACGGGATATACAAACAAACTATTGTCACAAAAATTCGTTTTGTTTTTAACCACTAGAGCCTTTACCAGCATTTGTATGTTTTATCATATCCGTTCCTTAAAAATATCATCTTTCAAACACTTCGAGTTTAATAAGACTTATATCCAAATTTTTAAATTTAAGATGTTTTTATTGCATTCGCAAAAGAGAAATTGTTGCTAATGGACAAAGATAATCTTTCAAAAATGCATACAGTTGTACGAACAAGAGAACTTAAATTTTTTCATTATTCGATCAATTATTGTGGAAACAATTCAAGATTAACATACATGTATAAGCAGATTGGCAATTTGCCTCAGTAAATAATGTTTAAGTTTGACTGGAGGATATATTAATTTTGCATCGTTACGTGACACATCCATAATACGGTTGTATTGTCACCCTGTGAATCATTATCATCAGCTAGGAATAAACTTTTCGTTTGAAACAATTTATGTCATAACCATAAACATCTTTATCAGGAAACAGTGTTGCAATCCCGCCAACCCAAACAACAACAACTAAACAACAACAACAACAAAGACCTACAACAATACAATGTTTGTAAAAAACAGTTATTGTTTACAACGGCCTTTATGCAATTTTTTTAAAGTTTAAACTTAAATCTCAACTCATTTTATTTATTAATTTCTGTCTTTAGTGTGCATATTTAGAAAATGTTACAAAATGAACATCATATATGCACTTCCTTTTACAGAGAAGAATATTTGGTCTCCTAACATTCTTAAATTGCAGAAAACAAATCAATTCTTAAGTTTAAGTAATAAGTAATGACATGTATTATAAAACTGTGTCCACAACATAAGGAGTTAAGTTTTACTCACAAGTTTTATGACTTGTTAAATCCGTCCTTGCAGATGAACTGTATATCCAATCTAATCTTTTTTATCATAATTATTGAACCCCGTCAAGTCAATATTGCACTGACATGCTCCGTTATCATTATCCTGATTTGATTTGTTATCAGCGCTTATATCTTTTTATGTAAATATTAACCTAACAACAGACGCTGCGTTATATTTATTAGCAAGTTGTTTTGTTTTAAAAGTTAACAGATGACATCTTGTTGCGGTCACTACCGGCCACAGGCTGCATTGGCAGCTAGGATTGTTTGTAGCTGAGCTGCAAGGCTTATCCTTTTATCTTTTTACAATCACTTATTTTCATACCACCGGTATAAACCCTCCGAGAAATAGGTTTTACTTACAGCAGTTCTCGTACAATAAAGCAGAAGTGCACACGCATTTAACTGAATTGTTTTACCGCCATTTATTTATTTCAAAGAACTAGCAAATGTACATTTTAAAATACATGTATAATACGTACTTGAATATTGATAGTAAGTAAATGTCTGATTATTCTTGCAGATATGAAGTCTTGTGTTTTCAGGTAAGCAATAAATAAAAACAACAAGAAGCTGTATAAAATTGTAGGTGAATTTTATAAATGGAGTAGTAATATAACATCAGGTATAATAAAACCACTAGCGCCCCACCTACAGCCTGCCAACACTTACTATAATACACCAAAAGTATTTCCAAAAGTTCGAATGACGCGTAAAATCTACAGAAAATTTCTCTCAAAACTTATTTTCTTTTTTCAAACGATTGATCATCCCAGTGCGGCTTCCGGAATCCCCGACTTTTTCAATCGCATGACATTGCTTTTACCGCTAATTTCAAACATTCAAACATATGTGCGATTTCATTCATTTATTCAATTACTTTTACACAACTATTCATCTCGCTGACCTGATTAATGAATGTAGACATAAAATTTTCCCAGCAACAAAAATAGTACAATGGTATATGACGTTCCAATTAAGGATTGAATCGATAGTTGATGGTTTCCATTTGGGTATGGAAAACAGTTGGGTTGTTTAAAGTGTGTGAAGCCCGATGGGCTTCACGCGTACTTCAAACAATCCAACTGTTTTTCATACCCAAAAGGAAACCATCAAATATTGATTCAATCCTTATATTTACACTCATTAATAATCTCAATAATACAGAAATAACTAGAAGAATTCGTAATATTACGGCTTTTTCGAATGGCTGTTGGAACAGCTACGTTGAAGACAAAGTGAATGAAGGCACGCTTTTTCGCAGCAACTCGTGGCAAAACGTGCGTGCAAGGCGACGTCACACGCCAAAACATCGTGCAACGTCCAAAAAATTGTGAACGGCTCTACTGTAGCCACGCCTTTTAAATAATACGTCACACTGTTTACCATCAGAACTTATGATTCTTCAGATGAATAAGACTTCATCGTAGAGGATGAAGTTGAAGTGTAAATATTAGATTTTGTAGACGATTAATGCAAATGCTTATGCAGTTATACAGGCATACATGCATACATACATACATACATACATACATACATACATACATACATACAATTACATTTTACAAATGTCAACACTGAAGACTAAACGGCTTTGTGCATCTATACACTAGCATCTTGTTCCATATGCATACCTGTATGTTAGACCCGTTTAAGTCATAAACCTCATTGTGAACCTAAGTGTAGACCCCGGAAGATCCAGGTGCAGATCCATGAAATGAACTCCAATATAGTGCTCCCTTAATACACAGCTCTATAGTATATTGTATTCTATAGCGCATGTTAGTGTACCAGTGCATTGTTGTGGCATTTTACATCAGCTGTAGAACTATGTTTCTTGATGATCTGCATCAATTGTTTTCTTTTTTTTTGACATAGTCCAGGAAATATTTCGCACACAAATCGTTCGACCAATCAGAACGGTCTCATAAAAAAGTCGGAGACTCCGGAAGTCGCAGTCAGCTGATGAATAGGTGTAAAATAACATGTCGAGGGAAATTTTCTTCCGAATTTTACGCGTTGGGCCTAATTCGAGACTTGAAATACTTTTCGACATTTTTGTTAGATATAACCCTTTTGTGTTGAACCACACATCCTCACGAACAGGAGTATGGTTTGGGGCGGTTCATGACCATGATTCAATTATAGTCCTATACATAAAATATGGATTTTTAAGAACTACGATTTTAGCGGTGAACTTTCGCATATTTTGATAGAATCGAATAATATCAGTGACTTGACAACATTTAACTAGAAAACAAGGACGTATTAGTTAGTGTTAGTATGGAGTGGCGGTCAGGCGCCAGTGAATAAAACCTTTACCTATGGATGTTGAAGGGAATGGCTATTTCAACCACTGAGTTATCTTTGGGAACTGGTCATACTAACAATGGCAAAGAATTCTAGACATGCAATGCCCCTAACACTTCTCAGTATAATGCAAAATAGTACGCATGGAAGCAAACAATGTGCCAGTCATGAATTTGCTAGAACAGCAGTTACCCGACTAACAAAATTATGGGCTTAACATTATTTTACTAACAGGGTTCTTGACCTTGACCTTGGAGGTAGTGGTCCAATTTTTTGCGATATGTAGTCTTGATATGACGATCGTTCCTGTCCAGAAAATTAAACATCCAACTTCAAATAAAAAACTATTGGCTTGACACGTCGTGATATTGACAAGTCGTATTTCCTTATTTCTGTGAAATAATTTAATTTAAAATGCGAGTGCAAATAAATGTATTAAAGTTATTTTTTTTAAAAAAGGTCACTGACCTTGACCTTCAATGTGTTGTTGAAAAATGGGTGCAAGCGTGCATTGTCGTATTGAAATTTACTCTTACTGATTTTTTTCATTAGTTAGAAAATTAGTGAAGCGAGCATTGTCGAATTGAAATGTACTCTAACTGATATTTTTCTTTTGTTTGAAAATCGGTTCAAGCGAGCATTGTCGTATTAATCCGCACTCCTACTGAAATATATATTTGTTCATTTTTGCAAAATAAATGCAAGCGAGCATTGTTGTATTGATATGTTCTCTTAACGATATTTGTTATTTTTTGGGAAATCAGTGCAAGCGAGCATTTGTCATATCCCATGCAGTGTGATACCGTGTTGAAGGGTCGACATAACAAAGAACATAAAAGGACGATATTTTGAGGATTCCAGCATAAAACGTCCATAAACTACTACCAAGAAGCGATATACATGGAATATTATAACAGTTTGCAATCTGAAGGTTCGTATTTTTCGAGTTGGGTATGTAAATAATATGATGTGGTTTATAAACGCAACGAGAAATAACAGGAACCTAAAGACTGCAAACTGTCATAATGTTCCGTTAATTATATACCCGTCTCGCTCAAAACAAATTTTAATAAACTAAACAACAAAATTTTAGGCAACAACGTGGTTAGAAATAACAAGAAATATATTTCAAAAAGATAAACGGCGTAATGGTTTATGAAATGATGCAGTTTATAGCTTACATTATTAACTTCATCTTGATGTACGTGTAAATTAAATCATTTCATTGAGAATCCTACACAATGATTTTTATTAAAATTACTTTGATTTGAATGTAAAATTACATCCAAAACATAATAAGGAAGAGAAAAATAGATTTTAGTTTTGTGTATATAATAATGTGAATCTAATAATTATGAAAAACGTGTTTCAAAACAATTTTATTAAACAGCTTTATTAATACCTATTAAAACATAATAAACAAGATAGTAGAGGATGTATTAATTACCGAGATAATAAATAAATTCAGTAAAGATCTTAAGACTTATTGTCAGCAATGAAAAATAATAAAGAGATAAAGACTTATAATTGTTTTCTTTATAAAATTGAAGAGAATTTCCAAGGAATATGAAACAATTCTAGAATATACCGCAACTTTCTACTCTATGAAAGCTGTATGCTTTAATAGCAATCTGATAAAAATCATCTCCTGAAAACCTATGCTTACATGTTCTTAAATCTGTCCTGAGTGCGATTGCTTTAATAGCGGACTCGAAGTTTTTTTCGCGTAACATATTTCACGTAGTTGCCAGATTAAAGACAAGTAAACACATCGTACATTCCTCAGTCGTGATAAAGAATGAATTTTATATAAGAAACTTATTGTAAAAGGTCTTGTTTTTGTTTATTCTTATAACATAATGTATTAGATGATATATTAATTGCTGAAAGAATGAAATAATAGAAGATTTCAAGACTTAAATAGCGAAGTCATTGGTTATATCGCGTAGCATATTATATGCAGCTGCCAGATTTAAGAGACGGGTAAACATTTAAATTACTGAAAGAGCTGGGATAAATTTCTGTTAACTAATAATTCAAAAATATAACAATAGTTCAAGCTCGCAGATTTATTACTTAATTTTAGGCTTTACATTGAAAATATAACTGTGGGGAATAACATTGTTTTCTTTAAAGCAGGTCCACTTATTTTCACTTTCATTTTGGATAGGTTGATAAAGAGTGACTGTATTATTTTTGACAAATAGACCTAGCCAACGACGATTATTGGAGTGTGCCTCATTTAATAGCGGGTTTTAAGAACATGTTGATTAATCATTTCAAATTTATAAATAAGTCAGTTCAGTCAAAAAAATAAAACAACGAAGAATTAAAAAAAAAAAACGTTGTGAATATTTACATGCACATCAAGAAAGGTTATGTGCATTTTAACACCGTTCATCGCGGTATTTTCAGGATGCGAGTTTCAAACAGATGTGTTGGAATTTTTTATGAAAATAAACACTACGGTATGTATACCCAGATAACGAGAATCACGGATAACGATAGATTGTGAGTATAATGATATAATGACACATCATGGAGAGGTTAGTTATTGTATGAATTTCATGTTATTGTGATCTAATACTTATCTTTTGCGATAGATAACTATCAAGCGATGTCCTAACCTTCCTCTCATACCCACATATTTGGAATCGGCCGTCAGATAAAGTAAAAAAAAACCGGAATATGATCACGCAACATTCCAGATTTCTACATATTGCCGGGCCCCTGTGGACGCCGATTTACACAATCAATAACATTTGTCACATGTATTTTCTTATGTCTTTCAAGACGACAACAACAACAACAACAACAGATAAAAGTCTTAATGAACAACAACAACAACAGCAGCAACTACAACAACAACAACAACAACAACAAACTTATTTAAAACTTATAAAATAACTCGTTTCAATTAAACAACAACAAACGCTCATTTAAAACTTATAAAATAACTCGTTTTAAGAGAATTCTAAGTATTCCGTTTACAAAAATTCCTGATTGTATTTTATGTCCAGTTGCAGCATATTATAATATGATTAAAATAATTCCAGGACGCGATGAGTCTCCTCTTTTCTTGTTAAAATCGGGCAAACCTGTATTTTATAGAAATTTTACTAACAAACTTCGTGAAGTCATCAAGCTAATCGGTTTGAATGAAATGGAATTTTCAACACATTAATTTAGAAGAGGTTTTGCCACGTACGCGTTTCATTCTAATATTAATTCAGATTTAATCCAGTTGATGGGTGATTGGAAATCCGATGCATTTAAGAAATATTTAGAGTACGATTTAAATGATAAAATTCGGGTTTCTAAATTAATTTGAACAGAAATTGTGAAGGACATTGCTTAATTTACGGTTCCTATTTTTCCGTTTGGCTACGTCTTAATAAGAGTAGCTGTCGTGTTTTCAACTGGGTGTCTTGACTGGTTGGACATGGCTGACAATTCAAACGTCGAAAGGGTTTAATAGGGAACGATCATTGAGTTCTCCTTTACATTATAGTTTTATATATTTTTATTATCATGTATGTGTCATACATAATATGTTTATTTTATATTTATTGTAGATTTTCGAAAGGTCGTTATAGTGGGTGACTCCATTATTAAGTACCTGGTACCGATCGAGAAAGTGGAGGTCATGCCCTACCTAGGAGCTACAATAAGTCGTCTGGCACATCTGTTCTCGTCCAAAAGTATTTCTTTGGAAAAATTTGATTTCATTGTTGTGCAGGTAGGCACTAATGACGTTGCTCTAGAACGGTCGGTAGGAAGTATTTTGTCGGACTATGGTATCTTATCGCCGCTATAAGATCTGTTAAAAGATCTATTTCTATCATCGTTTCATCCATTCTCCCTCGACCGGTGGACCAGAAAGTCACTGATGATGTGATATTTGAAATTAACACAAACTTAAGGGAGAATATCTCCAAAGACTTGTCCTTCAAGTTTGTTAGGAGTTATCGTCCCTTTTGTTTTAAAGGCAAAGTGAAAAGACATTTGTTTGCCAAATTAGATGGTGGTTTGCATTTAAATGCTGAAGGCGCTAGCCATTTGAGACATTATTTGACAGGTGTAATAACTCATCTATAAATAATATAATTATATTTTCATTGTTATGTTACTAGTAGATTCAAGATTGTAAAGCACTATCAGGTAAAGATGTTGAAATCAGCTGCTTTCAATGTTGCAATGTTAATCTTAATGTTGCTTTCAATGTTGGTTGAATTCTTTTTATTATGCATATTGTTTATAAATGTTTAACAGAGATATTTGTGTAATGTTTAAAGAAGCTTATAGTTCTTTTATGTTTGCATTATGTTTTTTTTTTTTTTGCTGTATTTATGTGCTTTATTTTTGTATTCGCCATGTCTGTAGTTATTAGTAAATCTGATTTCGTCGTCTTTGGTCATGTTATTTGTGATATTTTTTGGCTTTGCTTTGTTTGGCCGAGGTTGGGCGGTATTTGTTAATAACTTGTGGTCTTATAAATAGACATTTTGACTTGTTCTTGTTATAATTTGTAATCATTAGATCTGGATTTAGATTGTACTTAACCTTAAAATATATGGATCTAGATTATAAATTGACGACAACACAAGTCCACCTATTAAATTTATCATCACTGGACTTGTCTTGTGTCTGTTTATATGAATAAGATCTTTAATTGGATTATTTTGATATAACATTGTTAAAATATTTAATTAAAGGCTGCATTTCATTAATTTACTTTGGGATGACTTCATTTCTGTTTTGCTAAAGTCGAATTGGATTCAGTTTTTTTATGTTATCTCAAATTTGATTTGTTACTTCATTAGATTTGATTGGTTATTTCAACTTTATAAGAAGGTGCGACCGTGGTTTTTATTTACTGCCTGTGTTGTCACTTCCGAGAAATTTTACCCGCCCACCCATCCTTATTAGTAAATGTTTGTTAGTTTTGCATTAAATATCGCCTTCATGTGTAAATGCTTAGACAATAGCAGTTGTAGTTCGGCGGTATTTGTTAATAACTCGTGGTCTTATATATAGACATTTTGACTTGTTCTTGTTATAATTTGTAATCATTAGATCTGGATTTAGATTGTACTTAACCTTAAAATATATGGATCTAGATTATAAATTGACGACAACGCAAGTCCACCTTTTAAATTTATCATCACTGAATTTGTCTTGTGTCTGTTTATATGAATAGGATCTTTAATTTCAGCGTCTGGGTCATTTTGTTTTCGATTTTAACGAAATGAAAATGGCTTTGTTGCAGTTGTTGAATTTCATCATAGTGTTATGCTCTAAATTTTAGGTATTTTTGTTTTCGCAACTTATATTGTATTTCGAGTTTAAGTTAAAAAATTAACTTAAAAGTTTTCGCATTGTAATTTTCGTAAAGATATTGTGATGACAGATTTCATGGAAAATTTTTGGCAACTAACAAAGATTATAATCTAATCAAGTCAGCGGCTTAAACATTTATTGAACAAAGAAACTTTTAGATGTCAAGACAGATAAATTATTAGATAATCCCTTTACTTAATTACTTATGCTGATTTCGGCCTTTTAAATGTCATCCTAAGACGCGATTATGACACGCGCTTGTGGATTCAGTCCAGGGGCTGGAATTTTACAGCGTCCTCAAGATTTCGGGGTTAATTTTGATTGGCCAAATTTCTAATTAATCTTATACATTTTTGTAACAATAATTTTGATTGGTTATGATTTGCAATGCAACAATTAAATTAGCAGTTCCTTTCCAGTAGGAATCACTTTGTATTTGGATTCCTAAAAGTAAACAACATTAAAACAATATATTTGGAAAGGAAACTCTTTGTGTCTTTTTAGGTAAGTTGATTAAAATACTTTATTTGTTTAATCACTTTAAATGTTGCACAAGAAACATTTTAAGTTAAGGTAAAGTTTATTAACTAAGTAAAACTTGTTGTGTTATATGTAAATATTAGAGTATGTTTAGTTGTTTTCATAGAAAAACATTGAAAATGATAATAAAAAAAACAAAAACAGTTAATAATGTTTAAAAGATAAATATGTATGTAAAACAAGTGAATGGTACAAAATCATCGTAGAACTGCAAGTAAGATTCAAAAGACTATAGCGCAGTAAGTGTGATTTTGGCTCTATGGGTTTAATTCAATAATTACGTCATTTATGAATTCTCCAAAAGGAAACTAGAAAAGGTGGAAAACGTTTTTATTTAATCATTTGGCTATTTGTTGTTAAATTTGGAAGAGATGTAAGTAATAAAAGTATTTATTGGTTTACGCATTGAAAGAAGTCAGATTTGGTACGATTCACGAATGATTTTTGATAAATATCATGTAAGAATTTTAGGGTCAATGTAACGCTTGAAAATACCAAGCGTCTCATTCACTTTGATGTATATTAAACTCATTTATTGAAATTATTGTCTTTTAAAATAAGTAAAAACTATATAACTGAAAAATATATTGATTGGTTAAACTGATGTACTTTATACATTTGAGAAATAATCAATGTGGATTTGTATTGACATTTATGTATATTAATTTCTATTATTGATCAATTTGTATTTGATTCCTAAAAGTTAACAACATTAAAACAATATATTTGGAAAGGAAACTCTGTGTGTCTTTTTAGGGGAAAACCAAAGGAGACCCTCTTTTAGGGACAAATCCCATTTGACCTGTGCGAACAAGCTATTGGAGCACAACACGTGGCGGAGAATGTATGGATTCCGACCTCTAAATTAGCAAGCGAGTACCCCCAGGACGAATCCCCATGGCTGGATGCCAGATAACATAGAGAGGAGGGAGGAGAAAAACAAAATGAGGAGAAGGCAGAAGATGCGCCCGCCATAAAAGGCCCAATGGGAGTAGATACAGTTGTAAATAGTGTAAATAATAATCTCCAAATTGATAATTGGAAAAATGAACTATCAGTTAAGCCTAAATTTAAATTCATGGGAACAGTACAAGGAACACAACTTAGTAAAGTTAATTATTATTTAATGGATAAACAGCTAAATTAAATTTGATTCAGTTATTTTATATGGAAAAAATGCCAGAACAAGAGAATTTGATTATTGAGTAAATGTACTAAAACCTTTGTGGTACAGTGTAAATTATCATTGAACTGTTGGAACGCCCGAATAGAGAAGAGGACCAAGCAAAAGACAAGCCAGGAACAGACAAAGACGTGCCAAGGGAAAGACAGAAGAAACATTGTTTTAATTTATACTTTTTGATTTGCATAATACTTATGTATGTAACAGGTTAATGAATTTTATCATTATGATTATTAATTTATTTATGTTTCAGGACACAGACACAGGTTTATTGCATTTAATTCCTTGATTGTTTATACAGTTAACTGGTATTAAGAATTCTTTATAAAAGAAATTCTGACTCTATAGTGCTAGGTTTTGCAATGCTGGCCCTGCATTGCATAATCAAAATATTTCAACGATCTGTATTACATTCTTTGATATTATGAGGTTTATCTGCTGTTCATGTCCGAACATATTTGTTCATTATCACTGTTTTGGGTATTTGCATATTTTGGTTTAAATTTAAAACTGAAAGTAGAAGAATTCACCCAAAGACGTTATAAATGATAAGATGTTTTAACTAGGGGTTTTCTGCACTTTGTGTAGTGGAAGAAGTTGCCCGATGATGTTTTTAATGAGTAGATGTTATTAACTAAGGAACTTCTGCACTAAACACTATACGACTCTGTAAATGAGCACTAGGTAACTTCTGCACTAAAAATTGTAAGACTCTTTAAAAGAGCAATCTTGTTAAAAACTTGGTATAACCAGTAAGATATTAAAGGGCTTGGAGTTCAAACAATATAGGGCAAAAATTACTTATAATGTTGGTACAAACAGTACACAGATAGTAATATTGTTAAAAAAATAATTTGCTGTTAAAAAAAAACATTTACAAGTTTTTAAGATAAAAAAAAATATAAATTAAGAGAAGTTAAACTTAAAAAGAAGTTAAACTTAAATTTTAAACATTAAAAATTAGGCTTGGAAGGATGTTGGTTAGGGTAATGTTAATAATTTAGTAGTGACACTAGTAAAAGTAGTTATAGTTTAGTTAATTATATTTGTTATGGTGTTGGATTCAAAAGGTAAAAGCAAGGTAATCATTGATACTTAAAAGTATTTTGATACTGGTATTTTTGTTTGATTAACCTGTAGCTTTTTACTATATACATTTGTTTGCTTAAAGTTTAAAATCATTTCACAGGAGTGAAATAAATTTGATTGGGGAGTGGTGTTATGCTCTAAATTTTAGGTATTTTGTTTTCGCAACTTATATTGTATTTCGAGTTTAAGTTAAAAAAAATTAGCTTAAAAGTTTTCGCATTGTAATTTTCGTAAAGATATTGTGATGACAGATTTCATGCAAAACTAACAAAGATTATAATCTAATCAAGTCAGCGGCTTTAACATTTATTGAAGAAAGAAACTTTTAGATGTCAAGACAGATAAATTATTAGATAATCCCTTTACTTAATTACTTATGCTGATTTCGGCCTTTGAAGCCATAAATGTCATCCTAAGACGCGATTATGACACGCGCTTGTGGATTCAGTCCAGGGGCTGGAATTTTACAGCGTCCTCAAGATTTCGGGGTTAATTTTGATTGGTCACAATTCTAATTAATCTTATAAATTTTTTGTCACAATAATTTTGATTGGTTATGATTTGCAATGCAACAATTAAATTAGCAGTTCCTTTCCAGTAGGAATCACTTTGTATTTGGATTCCTAAAAGTAAACAACATTAAAACAATATATTTGGAAAGGAAACTCTTTGTGTCTTTTTAGGTAAGTTGATTAAAATACTAATTAATCTTATACATTTTTGTAACAATAATTTTGATTGGTTATGATTTGCAATGCAACAATTAAATTAGCAGTTCCTTTCCAGTAGGAATCACTTTGTATTTGGATTCCTAAAAGTAAACAACATTAAAACAATATATTTGGAAAGGAAACTCTTTGTGTCTTTTTAGGTAAGTTGATTAAAATACTATATTTGTTTAAACACTTTAAATGTTGCACAATGAACATTTTAAGTTAAGGTAAAGTTTATTAACTAAGTAAAACTTGTTGTGTTATATGTAAATATTAGAGTATGTTTAGTTGTTTTCATAGAAAAACATTGAAAATGATAATAAAAAAAAACAAAAACAGTTAATAATGTTTAAAAGATAAATATGTATGTAAAACAAGTGAATGGTACAAAATCATTGTAGAACTACAAGTAAGATTCAAAAGACTATAGCGCAGTAAGTGTGATTTTGGCTCTTTGGATTTAATTCAATAATTACTTCATTCTCCAAAAGGAAACTAGAAAAGATGGAAAACGTTTTTATTTAATCATTTTGCTATTTGTTGTTAAATTTTGAAGAGATGTAAGTAATAAAAGTATTTATTGGTTAACGCATTGAAAGAAGTCAGATTTTGTACGATTCACGAATGATTTTTGATAAATATCATGTAAGAATTTTAGGGTCAATCTAACGCTTGAAAATACCAAGC
The DNA here is from genome assembly GCA_038501625.1 of Corbicula japonica. Taxonomy (NCBI): domain Eukaryota; kingdom Metazoa; phylum Mollusca; class Bivalvia; order Venerida; family Cyrenidae; genus Corbicula; species Corbicula japonica. Next base: position 2,301,418 of record JAZAYU010000083.1, on the reverse strand, counting down.
GTCTCATTCACTTTGATGTATATTAAACTCAATTATTGAAATTATTGTCTTTTAAAATAAGTAAAAACTATATAACTGAAAAATATATTGATTGGTTAAACTGATGTACTTTATACATTTGAGAAATAATCAATGTGGATTTGTATTGACATTTATGTATATTAATTTCTATTATTGATCACTTTGTATTTGGATTCCTAAAAGTAAACAACATTAAAACAATATATTTGGAAAGGAAACTCTTTGTGTCTTTTAAGGGACAAACTGAAGGAGACCCTCTTTTAGGGACAAACCCAAGAAGACCCTTTTTAGGGACAAAACCTATTTGACCCGTGCGAACAAGCTATTGGAGCACAACAAGAGACTATCGGCGTATTGCAATCTTACGGAATAATCAAGATGTCAGAATGTTATATTTTCCGTGGATATTATCAATATTAGGGATGCTTAAGTTCCTTACAGACGCTGATTGTTTGCCTGAAGTGGTCAGATGGCAAAAGTAAGTCATTTTCATAAATTTGTTTTGATCGGTGATAACGCGGATGAATAGTGATTCGGCTACGATATATAACTAGTTATATAACTATGAATCACTATTCATCGAAAATATGTAACGGGTGTTATCACACTCCCACACCGGTATAAGGTATGTTATAAATATTAAGACATTATTTGCAAACAATTAAAAAACTAAATATAATTGATAAAATTAGTGTATTTTTCACATTTTCGCTTCCGGTGAAATTGATGTTTGAGTTAAACATAATTATTAACATACACAGCGTAATATGTATATTAATGTGTACATATTAATTCGTCCCGTCTAGCCCTGAAGACAATGTGAGAATATATTCTTCCAATAGTCGAGCAGTACAGTGGTTTTGTAGATACTTGATCATGTGAACTGATCAAATTAGTTTAAGCACCATGTATGAAAATCGTAAGTGGATTTACCAGATTATGAGCTTTTAAGCTGTCGGAGCGTTTCTCAGCAACACATTAAATAAGACATGTTCAGGTCGTCCAAAGTTTATTTTTCACATTTGCACAGATTGTATAAAAGCATTAGCTGGGCTCTGTTACCAACAGAGAGTGATTACCACACATTAAAACCTGCTAAGTATATGTGTGAGTGAATATCTAAACTTTATGTACGAAAAGCTGGTGGACCTTGCCTTTTACTTAACGCTTTATTGTTAACTTATTTTCATCAAATGAATTAAATTATGCGCAGATTGTTTTTGCTTAAAACGCAACATGTTATGCTATGTTTTAATGTTTGTGCAGCTGTTCATTGTTTTGCTTCAAATCTCGATTAAAATTGTTTTCGAAGTCAATTCTGAAACACGTTGTTGTTTTTAGTGTTTAATTGCTTGATTACGTTAAGAATCACTGTTCAATTAAAACGCTTTTTAAAACACAATTTCATAAAAAATGATGAATTTCAGAAATTAGCATCATAATATATAATGTTACATTTATTTAACAAGCAAATTCGTTGAATGTAATATATCCCCGCCGAGTACTAGTTATTACTAACACATTACAGTTCTAAAGAAAAAAATAAAAACGGTTCACTAAAACACAAATTAAATCCATTCCAACGTTTCATGGGGATAAATCACCCTTCTTCAAGGGGCTTTTACATGGATATACTAAATGTTTACATATTATCACGTTGTCTACGTTGAACAATTGGGATGGATTAAATTTGTGTTTTAGTGAACCGTTTATTACTAACACAACAACTGAGGACAGAAGGCTTTATTTATTCATTTATCATGACGTAATCAGTTGCAAAAATAACGCGGAAACGAAAATTACTCCACATGCATAATACATTACTCAGCGCCATAACACTGTATTGTTGGGTCTGACCGGAACAAGACAACGACATGAGCATCTCCTCTTTCTATTAAAGGTTCACATGAAGTTTCGTTGAAATCGAGCCAGTATTTGTAGAAAAATAGCGCGGAAACGAATATTGCTTTACACGCATAATACATAACTTACATTGTATCAAGGGCCATAGCCCTGTGTTTCGGGAAAGAGATTAAACAAGTTAAAATAACTTTTTATCAATCCTGTTGCAAATGTTCACTATGTATTGTGTATGTACATTTATCGAAGATATTGTTTAACCAACCCTGTGTTGAAGGGTCTGACCGGAACACGACGACGACATGCGCATCTCTTCTTGGTATTGAAGGTTCCCACAAGCCAGCAGCTGCAGAGCAATAGCGCGGAAACGACTACTGTCATACTGCATAATTTATCAAGGGTCATAACTCTTTGTTTAAAGGGTCTGACCGGAACAAGACAACGACATGTGCATCTCCACCTTGGTATTGATGGTAAGCAACAAAGTTTCGTTGAAATCAAGCCAGCAGTTGCAGAGAAATAGCACGGAAATGAAAATCGGATGGGCGGACGGACAACGCCAAAACAATATAATCCCTCCGATTTCATTGGCGGGGGAAAATAATAGTATTTTTTTCCTTAAGTGTAATCAGTACTGAAAAGATTCATGTTGTTTCATTTGTTACCAACAGCGAGATGTCAGTGATCAAAGCTACGAAAAGTGTCGATTATTAATTTGCTTTTAAGAATAAATAAGATATGAAATATAGTTATTTGGTTTCTTGACGGGTTATGTTAGCCGGTACGGGTGTCATATTACCCAAGCCGTAGGCGAGAGATAATATAACAACCACACCGGCAAAAATCCTCACATACTTTTTCAATAAACCAAATATTTGTTTAATTATACTGCAAATCCTTTTACAATCAAGATAATTAGGAAAGATTGTTTCTTTTTCGCTCGTTATACTTGTATTCCAAAGGGCTTATTTCCCCGCTGGGAACCTTAATATTGTTTTAATTTTATCTGCATGACGTCATTACTGGAATATCGATTCGGTTTGATTTTTGTTATTCTGTTCATTTTCAACAATAATTTTCTGTATCAATTTTAATAATCCGCCCAGTAAGATTCATATTGAATGACTACAAATATACCAGTAGTATTACTAAACTTCTAAGTAAGATCAATTTACCAACACTTGAAACGCGCCGTAAAATCACATCATTATGTATGTTCTATAAGATCAAAGACAACCTTGTGAGGATCCCATTCCCACACTATGTACACCATACACAGAGACACAGATATAGTATCCCCTTCTCCAGGATCGACGGACACAGGCATTCATTCTTTCCACGCACAGCAAAGATCTGGAACAGTCTTCCACCAGACATTGCTCAGGCAGACAGCTTGGCCCTATTCAAGGCCAAGCTGTATAGCCATTGCTTCAAACCAGAGTGCTGCCAATGATCATCAATCACCATCATCAACTCATCCATCATCCCCATCAGATCATTTGTTTCTCATCACTCATATAACATCCATCATTCACTTTTTATTGTAGCACCCTGTGCAAAGCAATGTGCTTGTATACCTCATCAGACGTCTTTAATTTAATATTCAATAATTCATGGCACTTCTATTAGTATTAGCTGTTAAGGTGCAGAAACCAACCCAAACATCTACGAAAATTAGTATTCCCAAAACATCTAATATTACTCCAAAAGTTTCTGACAGCGCATTCCACATAATACTCTGTTAAGAGGGTTTGGAGTATTTGGCAGATTCAGATTCAGAATCCATACGGTTTCGGCTTAATGAAGTAGGAGATCGGCTTAATTTATGATTTTTGTGTCGCCTGACTAAGCGACATATGGGGATTACTTTGATGGGGATTACTTTGTCGGCGGCGTCGGTGTCGGCGGCGTCCGCGGCGTCCGGATGACATTGTCCAGAGCCTAACTTTGTCACCGTAGATCCAAATGACTCCAAACTTGGTGTTCATGTTTCTGGCAATGACTCGAAGTGCAGTGCACAAGAACCGTTACTCTACATTGTTCCGTTTTTTAAATATTCCCCTTTGATTGATTTTTATAGAGCATTTCTTGTCCAGAGCGTAACTTTGTCACCATAGGTTCAAATGACTCCAAACATGGTGTGTATGTTTCTTGCAATGGCTCTATGTGCAGTACACAAAAACCGTAATTCTATCTTGTTCCGTTTTTGAATTATACCCCTTTTATTTTTATAGAGCATTTCTTGTCGGGAGAAGGAGAAGAGTATATCTGCAAAGAGTAGTCTATGGCAGCAGTCAAACCATGTCTTCACCTCTTTGTTTTGGTTGCATCCACTGAATTCAGTCCCCCATAAAAATAATTAAACTGAAATTCAAATTATAAGAAAAGGCCCACCGTTGTTCATACCAGAACTATTTCAACCAAAACAGGATTTTGAAACTCATAATTTAATATCTGTGTTAATTTCAAATTGTATTTTTAATTAAATTTAAAGGTTGTTAGTATTTCTATCTATTAATCAAAATGAGCTTGTATAGAATACTTCGAACCGTCCCTAGACACAATTAGCAGATCACAGCCCTCTTTCAGCATTTAGTGGCCGCTGACATTAACTCGATGGGATGTTGCTGTATTGCTGTAGGCCTAACCAATGAGCGAAAAGTGTAGATCCATATCAGCTGACATTCAGCTTTGCGTTCCGAAAAGGTAAGGCCTTCGATGTTTAGCTATAGGTTGAACATCGAGCTCTACATCTGCCCATGTAACACATCGACATTATGTTCTTCATTCAGGAAAGGTTTGAAGGGCTGGACCTTCAGCTCTGCGTTCGCCAATGTACAGCTATAGGATTGATATTCAACTCTGCATTAAAATAATAGGAGTCATTCAATATTAAGCTATGGATTGTACATACAGCTCTGCATTCTCCGGTGTACAGCTACAAAACTGACATTCAGCACTGCATTTAAAAGGTGCAGAGCAAAACCCAACTACTCACCTAAGTCTTCAACTATGGGTTTGGACATTCAGCATGTGAAAAAATAAATGTAAAACTATGAGAGTCAACTCTTTCAAAGCGGTAATCCGTCAATGTTTGGCTATGGGTTGGCCGTAGAGCTCTGCAATCATCAGTGTACATCTATGGGACTTTCAGCTCAGCATAATAAAGTTTATTTTTGTTCTAATTAAGCCGTTCTACAGATACTCTAGAAACATTGAGCTCTTCTTTAAAAACTTAAACCACTCAATATAATCGCATCTTTTCGACATTCAGCTCTGCAGTAAAGATGTTTAGCTATAAGGTTAGCATTCAACTCTATATCAAGGAAATGTTATTCCCTCTACTTTCAGCTATGAGGTTAACCTTCCACTCTGTATCAAACAAATGTTAGTCCCTCTAATGTTAGCTATGATGTAAACATTCCACACTGTATCGAACAAATGTTAGTCCCTCTAATTTTAGCTATGATGTAAACATTCCACTCTGTATCAAACAAATGTTAGTCCCTCTTCTTTTAGCTAGGATGTAAACATTCCACTCTGTATCAAACAAATGTTAGTCCCTCTTCTTTTAGCTAGGATGTGGATAGTACAGTCTTAACCGCACCTTACTGAGGTCTGGTACTTGACTGCAGATCTCCCTCCATCGTCAGCTTGGTGCCCGCCAGATGTTTCGGCCCTTATCCAAGTACATCTGTAATGGCGGGTGGGCCCACCGTCTTACGGTGTGGAGGTTGATCGCATCCAGCTTGTCTCCTCGCGTCGTAGCCACAGCCAGCTAGACGCCCGCTCTGCAGCCTGGCTCAGCTTCTGGATTGCCCGGCGCCTGTCTCTGCCAGTGGTGCCAACAGCTGTCATCAATCTGCATACAGATTGCGCACAGAACCCTCTAGCGCCTACTTCGATAGGGAAAAGCCATGTCCGCCAACCTCGGTGTCGGCACTGCTCAAGTAGTTCAGTGTACTTGGCCTTCTTCCTCTCATAGGCCTCTTCACATCTCGTCTCCCAAGGTACTGTCAACTCGATGACAACGAGATTCTTCCCTGTCTCGGACCACAGTACAATGTCTGGTCTCAAGTTGGTCTGGACGATATCTGGGAACACGAGCTTCTTTCCTAGGTCGACTGCCATATTCCATCCTGTGGCGCCGTCAAGGATTGATTTCTTCTGTGAAGCTTCTGTCTTCGCAGTTTCTCCCGATCTCACAAAGTTGATGTGGCCTGTCTGTGAGTTACTTCTGCGTGGCTTCTTCTTCTCCCCTTCCAGCCAATCGGCAACCTCTCTGAGGACGTTGTCGTGCCGCCAGCGATATATGCCCTGCGTCAGTGCTGTGGAACACGAAGATAGAACGTGTTCCAGAGTGCCTGGTTTCTTGCACAGACTGCATGTTGGGTCTGTGATAAGTCCCCATCGGCAGAGGTTAGCTGGAGATGGCAAGAGGTCATGCACTGACCTGAGGAGGAAGGATAGACGAAGTGGTTCATACTTCCAAATGTCTTCCCAGGTCAGCTTCCTGTCCATGGTTTCCCATGTTGTCCATGCTCCTTGCGCACCCATCTGTACCGCTCTGGCCTGTCTCTTGTTCTTCTCTTCCTTCCGTACTTCTGACTGTATCAGGGCTCGCCTCTCAGTCTGGTTGGCTTGGCGCCATAGGAGTGTCTTGGTCGCACCAATGCCTTGTCGTCCGACAGCCGTTACACCGACGATGTCCTTGTGCATGAGAGAGCTCTCCGCCTGGCTGACCGTCTCTGTCGCTGACCACTTTCTTCCAGTACGGGTAACGATCCCTGCTTCCCGGATCTGCTCATCTGGGGAGTCTCTTAAGGTAAGCACCAGTCTTGTCTTCGCAGTCTTGAATTCTTCTACCAGTGAAGAGAGTGGGAGCTGCAGTTTGTTGGTTTTTCCGTACAGTCCAACACTGGAGAAACTGGGTGGGATTCCAAGCCACTTGCGAAGATGTCTACTGGTGGTTCTCTCCAGGGCTTCTATTGTTGAGCTGGGTACCTCGTACAGCATCATTGGCCAGATCAGCCTTGGTAGTAAGGCATGCTGGTACAGCCAGGCCTTGAACTTCCCAGGTAGGTTGCTTCGGTCAATCTTCTTCAGCCCGTCTTCTACCTGGTTCTCTAGCTTCTTGACGTTGTCCTTGTCTGATAGGCTGGCATCAAACCACTTCCCAAGGCACTTGATTGGATTCTTGGTGATAGATAGGATCTCCTCGTTCTGTACTCGGAGCACGAATCTGTCTGTTGTCTTGCCTTTCTTGATAATGAGGGACCTGGACTTTACGGCCTTGAACTTCATTCGGGCCCATGAAGCGACATCTGACAGGGCTGTCAACATCCATCTAGCCTGGACGTGTGTAGGTGTCGTCATCCATAAAGCCTCGGCTGGATGGGAGATAGATACCTGACTCTGTCTTTCGTCCGCGAGTCTCTCTAATGGCAGCATTGATGAGCAGATTCATCCCCATGACGAAGAGTACCACAGAGACAGTGCATCCGGTGACTATACCTTTCTCCAACTTCTGCCACTTCGTCAACTGGTCACCAACAGAAAACCGAAGCTTGATGCCGTCAAGGTAGCTGGTGATGATTTTCTGGACATGGTTGTCTACGTGGTAGTGTTGGAGGGCTGTGTAGATCAGTTGATGGGGAATAGATCCGTATGCGTTGGCAAGATCGAGCCAAACTACTGTCAAGTCTTTCTTCCCCGTCTTCGCCTCTTGGATTAGTTGGGTGATGGCGCTGGTGTGCTCTACACAACCGGAGAAACCAGGTACTCCACCCTTCTGGACTGAAGTGTTGATGTACACGTTGGTCGTCAGGAAAGAGGTGAGTCTTCTGGCAAGAATAGCGAAGAATATCTTCCCCTCGACGTTTAATAGCGAGATGGTCCGGAACTGGTTGACTGTCTTGGAGTTCCTTTCCTTGGGCGTGAATATTCCCTCTGCTTCCTTCCAGGCTTCAGGTACTTCCCCTTTCCTCCACACTACCTTGAGGAGTCTCCATAGCCTCTTCAGTAGGAGTGGGCACATCTTGTACACTTTGTACGGGATGGCGTTAGGGCCAGGAGCAGAGCCCCATCGAGCCTTCTTGACGACGTCCTTCACCTCTCAGCTAGGATGTAAACATTCCACTCTGTATCAAACAAATGTTAGTCACTCTTCTTTTAGCTAGGATGTAAACATTCCACTCTGTATCAAACAAATGTTAGTCACTCTTCTTTTAGCTAGGATGTAAACATTCCATTCTGTATCAAACAAATGTTAGTTCCTCTTCTTTTAGCTATGAAGTTAACATAGTCAGGATTTCGCTTTAAGGTCATGCTGTGACATTGACCTTCAAGGTTGCGACCAAAATGTTGCGCTTGACACATCGTCTCCATGTGGTGATCATTTCTATGAAATAATTTTAAAAACCTACTTCAATAAAACAAACAGTTATGGACCGGACACGAATGCACAACGTATGGACAGACAACCTGGCGACTTTTTGCTCCCCCGAATATCTAAGGGGAACATAAAAAATGTTGCGAGAATTTTAATTAACAAGTGGCTGTAATATTTAAAAGCAAAATATACTAGTAACCTAATTTTTTATTGCTGGCAGTGCTCTTTTCATTTTAATAAGAAAGGTGACTGACTGAGAATATAAGAACATATGCTGATTTCCCACAAATTCATTTTTTTCCAGACCAATTAAGAAACCATATACATTACAGTAATACAGCGATATGTCTAGAAACGCGTAAATGATAAATACGTATTTTTTTCTTTTTAACGTCTTTGTTGAGGCGTCAGTTATATAAACTGTAGAGATTAAACATTCTTCAAAAGCGATAAAAAAGAAATAGTTACTCACCTCAGTAAGGTACACAGTAAGGTTAAACACTTAGCAAATAAAAGCATCCGCATGGTTTCTAACAAGTTTGTCAAAATCGAATAATTCTGTTGATCAAGACACGTTGAATTTTCTGAAAAAAAGAAGAATCCAGAATATCTGATTTGACAAATCAAATCAATATGACAGATTTTCTTCATTAAGTGGAATGTATGTTTAACAGAAAGATGTAATTTCTATCATGTTGTCAACCATCTCATTGGGGAAATCAAGACCGGTAATAAATATAAAATCCTAGTTGTTTGTTGAATGTAGACAGATCTTTTACACAGCCTGTCGACAGATCTTTTACACAGCATGCCGACAGATCTTTTACACAACCTGCCGACAGATTTTTTTACACAGCCTGCCGACAGATCTCTTACACAGCATGCCGACAGATCTTTTACACAACCTGCCGACAGATCTTTTACACAGTCTGCCGACAGATCTTTTACACAGCCTGCCGACAGATCTTTTACAAAGCCTGTCGACAGATCTTTTACACAGCATGCCGACAGATCTTTTACAAAGCCTGCCGACAGATCTTTGCCGACAGATCTTTTACACAGCCTGTCGACAGATCTCTTACACTGCCTGTCGACAAATCTTTAACACAGTCTGCCGACAGATCGTTTACACAGCCTGCCGACAGATCTTTTACACAGCCTGTCGAAAGATCTTTTACACAGTCTGCCGACAGTTCTTTTACGCAGCCTGACGACAGATCTGTTACATAGCCTGCCGACAGATCTTTTACACAGCCTGACGACATATCTTTTACACAGCCTGTCGACAGATCTTTTACACAGTCTGCCGACGGATCTTTTACACAGCCTGCCGACAGATCTTTTACACAGCCTGACGACAGATCTTTTACACAGCCTGCCGATAGATCTTTTACACAGCCTGCCGACAGATCTGTTTCACAGCCTGCCGACAGATCTGTTACACAGCCTGCCGATAGATCTTTTACATAGCCTGTCGACAGATCTGTTAAGCAGCCTGCCGACAAATATTTTATACAGTCTGTAGACAGATCTTTTACACAGCCTGACGACAGATATTTTACACAGCCTGTCGACAAATCTTTTACACAGCCTACCGACAGATCTTTTACACAGCCTGTCGACAGATCTTTTACATAGCATGCCGACAGATCTTTTACACAACCTCTTTACAGGTAAAGAGAAAGAGTTAAGTCTATAATACGATTTAAAGACATTACCAATAATGAACAAGAGAACTTAAGATTATTTAAGTCATGTTAATAAAAATTAATAAGAAAATTAGACAGAGCAAGTCATATCAAACATAAGTTTTAAATATAAGTACATGTAAATGAATTCTTCAATTCGCCCTGAAATTCAAAATAAAGTTAAATAGATGAGCCGAAATGTTCGTTAGGTTGGCAGCCTGGCAGCCTGAAGTTAGCTGCTTAGCAGTATGGCAGCGTGAACTTAGCTGTCTGGCAGTCTGAACTTAGCAGCCTATCAGCTTGAACTTAGCAGCCCAGCAGCCTGACAGCGAGAAGTTTTAAACTTGACATAATATTAGGTGAAGATACAATCTGATTAAAATCATATCCTGAAAACCGCTACGCTATCAGGATCTTACCACGGGTAACGTGCTTTTATCAACAACCTTTTTAACTCATCCGAATGTCACTTACAAATTACGTTCCGAACGTTATATTGTATATTGTTTACATGTATACAAATGTTTTAACAATGGATAGTGTTGACATGCTACCTAAGACATGTTTTACTGAAAATATGTTTGTTTTATGTAGTATTTTATTTATTTCTACTGAAATGACATCTTCAGATCATTTTGCAAACATTTGCATATGTTGACATTCTCTGGACGAATTATGGGTCATGTATTATATTTATTATTTAACTATTAATAGAAGATGTTTAATACGTACATCTAGTTTGACCCAAGAGAGATAAGAGGGTTACTAAAAAAGTTCAGAAAAGATGTTGTTTTGGTAAATACGTGATTTTTGTTACTTATGCATTCAAAATTATTGTTTTAGAAATAAAATGTATTGCTATGAACGTTTTTATGGGTAGAAACTTTTGTTTTTGAAGTGAAATTGTTAAGTGATTTTGACGGGGGTAGAAGAACTTTTTGAACATCCCTTTCAATAACGGATGTTTGATTGCTCTCCCTTTGCATGTAAATATTGTATAAGAAGGATTCACAGGTAGCCAATATGCTAAAAATAGATTCACTGATAAGAATTGACCTTAGCAACCTTGCTAGCGGTACAAATTTTGTATGACTTGCATTCAGTTTACTATAAATTAGCTTGTGTTGAGGCATGGATCTGAAACCAAAATCTTTAAAAAAAAGTTTAGTAAGACACAACAATGTAGCTATGGTGTTTGTAAAGGTGACTCGAGGTATACAGACAAAGATGGCATGAAAGATGTATCTTTATACCCTTTCCAAAACCAAAAACAAATGAACATAAGTTCAAAAAGTGGATAAGTGCATGTGGTCGGCTGTATTTTATTATTGACAAAGCAAAAAATTTAAAAAAAAAAGTGGACATGCAAATTCAGTTGATATTTTGTTGGAGGAAAAGGACCTACAGAAGGAAATCCAGATCCTATTCGAGCCTCTTACATTCCGCTTTAGGTATAGAAAATTAAGTCAATCGTTTAGCTGTAGACATTTTATTTTGCATGGCAGAATAGTTATTTTGCTGCACCTATAAAGATTTTCTCTTGTGAATAATGGTACTATAAATTTGGAACCATTTGCCCTAATCAATTAATAATAATGTCCTTCTCGTCCCCAGCTTCAATACCTGCCTTGCATCTGAAAAACAATTACAACAACAACAAAAACAATACATTTAATTTCTACATTTGATAAAATATACTTAATGACAATGAACAACTGGAAACAGATTGAACCAATTCATTGTCACATTTAGCAAAAAGTGTTTCTTTCATTTTCGGTGTACAGTTTTTATTACGCAATAACTTTTTTATTATAAATAAATTTTCATAATTTTGGTATCTAAATTACTGCAATGCATTCGGTATTATGAAACTGTGAAAAATGTTGATAATATGTATATTTTCCTTGTCAAAATGCAATTATCCCCACCGTCCGTTTTTATTGTCCTTAATTATATTAACTTAATTACTAGTAAGAATACCTACATACATAATTAGCCATATTAATTTTACAATATTTTAAACATAAATATACAGACAAGATTAGTCATGATACATCATAAAGATACTGAAACTGCACCTGTTTCTGACCACCTCCAGCTCAAGATTATATAATGCATGCTTTAACTGCTTGATATGAAAATACTATGAGAATTTCTATGAATCTTTTCAATTAATGCTTGCCTTTTCCCTGACAAATTTAAACCTTGACACTGTAATCAAAGTTTTAGTTAAACATTTGAATGCTCAGGTTATGTCAGATGAGCGAAACTTATCTCAAGGTTCAGCATTTTCTGTTAAATTTACAGGAAATATCTTATCACAAGGAACCATTGTTTACACTGTATTGTACCACCTTCCTAGAAATGTGTATCCTGTGGTACTGATAACACAAATTGATGACGTAGCTGTGAATCCTTCCTATTGAAAGGTTCTTGTTAACCTTTAACAATTTCATTGTGATCAAAGATTTCTTACCATTAATGTGGATTGCATAAAACACCTTTTTACTTTGTATCATTTAATTGCAACATCTATTTAAGTCAGAAGTTCTCATGTCTATCTTTTTTATATCTATTCTAATTAAACGTTTTTACTACATTGCTTAACTTATGTGGACATAATCCACTTCCCTCTACCCAGGGATCTTTCATCCATGCTGATATTCTTCAAGATATCATAATCACATCATTGCCAGTCATATGTGATATTCAATAAAATTTACCACTTATATAACTACTTATACTTGATCTCTATTTCATTTCATAGGTCAAACAACTATTCACTTCATATCTACAATTAGATGGATCCAACCACAAATTGGCTCAGGGACATTACATCATTAGCATGAATGTCGTCCACATATAACACGTGTGTGTTATACTTTTCTTGTTAAAAAAGTTTCAGGGGAAACCACTATTGCTAACACGGTATGATCTGACTTTAGTGAGATTGGTAAAGATATAACGTTATTTAAAACTACATGTATTATACCGTTAAACGTTTTATTAATAAAACGAGAATTGAATATTTAAATTCTGACTTGAGTTTCTCAAAGCAAAATATTTAATTCCTACATTTTCAGATGGTTAATGTCTTTAAAAACCGTTATTAGATAGTCCATTTATAAACGAGAATTTTGACATTAAAGAATCCAGTAAATGAAGACGCATTATATACTGAAAGGATAAAGAAACGCAGGGTAACATTTGTTCCGATATATTAAGAACGCGTTCTCCAAATAAAGTGAAACTTTGTGTATTGAGTTATTAGGTCATGATACACCTTAACATGTGTCGAAAGTGAATAAAACTTGTCTCCACTGCCTCAGTGTAAACCGTCGTGGAGCATGAGCTTTCGAACCTGCCTATCCAATTGTTACCCTGCGTTTCTTTATCCTTTCAGTATATTTGTTTGTAAACAACTAGAAAATAACTGAGTTGAAGTGAAGTCGATTTTGATGGCATTTTCATTCATTAGCGAGCCTTTCACATCGGCCTGGCAGAGTGACAGACTAGCAGACCAACAGCCTGTCAGACTAGAAGCCTGGTCGACTAGCAGTGGCATCCTGACAGACTAGCAGCCTGGTCGACTAGCAGGTTAGCAGCCTGGTACCCCAGTAGCCTGACATACTAGCAGCCCAGTAGCCTGCCAGACTAGCAGCCCAGTAGCCTGCCAGACTAGCAGCCTGACAGCGAGAAGTTGAAGACTTTAAATACTTGACGTACATGATGTCATCGCGTGATTTCAAACTGTCTTTAAATATCATTTAATAACGTAATTGTCACATTTGCTATGATATACTATAGGCTACAGATATCCATCATAGCGAACTGCGATCCAATGACGTCACTGGTAAACACAAGTTGTTCCACTTAGATTTTGCGTACTGTGGAATATACGACCCGAGTTCTACTGAATTAATTTAACCAATTCTCGTGTAAATTGTATCATTTCATCATAAAACGATTTTCTTTATATTCAGAATAACATATTTAGTAAATTTAGTATAAATTGTACAAAAGTTAGTATTCATTTGTCAGTTTATCTTTAAGTGAAATTCCTCGCACGTGTGATATCGCAGCAAGAAATGGACATAAACAAATAACATTACATCTGTGGGAAAAATGAATCTTTTGCAAATAACTATTTTAAAGTGTTCAAATCTAAAAACTAAGATAAGACCACCCCATGGATTTTTTTCTGCATCGATTGGTGAGATTCTTTTTTTTTCAAACGACGCATAATAAATTCAGGAAAAAGTGTTTTACGGTAAGGTGGGACAGACTTTAATGACACAGCTGTCTTAAAATGTTCGAATCCAGTCTGTTGTATTTCGTCTCCTTTAGAATGTTACAATTCAGTTATCGAATTTTCCGACAAAAATTAGATCATGACATATCGGTAAATGTGCTGAATAGGAAAAAATAACTTCACATTGCAAAGCTGCCAACTTCACGAACATTCAGACGAGCTGTGTAAGAGGAGTATTTGAAAAGTATTAATCAGTGTTAACCAGCTGTAGTTGTAGGCGGGATATTTCTGTATAAATGGTTATTCTAACCCTCCAAAGTACCCCCTCTCCTTTTACCCTGATGCACTTTTCAAGTGGCCGTTTTCTCTCAGTAAATGCATTAAGGATCTTCTGTTTATATACATGTTTAACTTTTCGAGAATGATATACAGGATCTAGCGACATAATGAATTATGCCATTTACCCAACTTGGTCCTTTTCAATACCTTCAATACATGTGAAGCATGTTTTTGTGACAACGTAAATTCAGAGTTATCTTATTGCATCTTACGCAATATAATACCGATATGTTCATGACTAGTTTTCCAAATAGAAAATATCCGATATGTTCATGACTAGTTTTCCAAATAGAAAATATCCAAATATTACCATAAACGGGAACACCGTAACTTTTTAGAATACGAAAGAAAAGAAAAAAAACAACAACAAATAAACGTAATACAAATAAAAGAAAAATGTCAAATTTGTTATAAAAGTGTTTGTAATAAAGTAGCAAGCCCCATTCCAGACCTGTGGCCATTCCTTGAAATAAATCTAATGATTGAATTATACAATTACGTTTTTGAAAACAAGTAATTATTATATTACAATTACTCTATTTTCCAAATGTAATGATTAAATAACAATTACTTTGACAAAATAATCATATTACATTTTGACACGTATGCATTAGCTCAATATAAAATTGTCTGTACCCACAGTGGCTCTGGTAACTTTGATTCACCTTAGCAGGTTTGTGTACGATAATGTGTTAATGTGTTCAATAAATAAATACCTTCAACCATGTTAAATTTAAACAAAATACACCTGTAAAACTTGCCGGGTACCACATCACTGGTGTAAATATTATCGCGAATTTTATTGGTCGGCGTCCAAAGAATATGCCATCAACTATGCCGATTAAAATTGCTGTAGTAAGTGAAATAAATTGCAAGTAGATAAATAGAATTGATTAAAAACGGTAATAGCACATCAAATTATTTGCCATAAAGAAAGATTTTAATAAATTATTTTCATTTAACTTAGATAGCGCTGGTCTACTAGTACAATGTAGTTCTTCAGCAATTAGAGGCATAAGAAACCCCCAATGATAGACTTTGTCAGACATTGTCGATGTTTTTGAACAGTTACCTCGTAGTAACGCCATTTTTGAAAATTATGAAGAATGAAAGTTATGTTTGCTTGTTTTAATGTTTATAATTATTACATTTGTATAGGACTAAAATTTGATAAAAGTGATGAACCTTCAATGACATTGCTAGCAAAAAAATTCTCAGTCTCTGACATTCTTGCCTCTGAAAGCTTGTTCCTGCAAAATTGTTGAAGGCAGTTTAAGTTCCAAATGTTTTATCGATTGGTAATAATAAAATGTGCACAACTTTTATCTTTGTTGTTTAAAGATTGGGGATGCGACCCTAATCTGTCAAGAGAGGATAATTTGCGTGTGTTTTTCAGTTTAAATTGAGGAAAATTATTCTTTTCAGTTTTTAGGAAAATTATTCATCACTTTTATCAAATTTTAGTCCAATACAGATTGTGACCAGGAAAACCACTTCCAATTATCAAGAATAGGTCCAGTATGTTTTTTCAAACTTATGGCCATCTAATGATCACACAAGCTAGTGCCTTATGCTTGATCTGGTTCACTGTAAAACTCATATTTGCAAACATCCGGGTCACTGTGTCAAATGGGGCTAATTGTTTACTGTCACTTAAATTATATCCATTTTGCAGAGATATATGAAGGCTACTTTTTGCAAACGAATATAGATGAATAATAATAACAGTCCAGTATTTAGTTTCCCAAAACTTAATAAACCTACTTTTTTTCCGTTTAAACTTAACTTTGTGGTCATTGGATACAATTTGGTCTGAAACAATCCATAAACGTTGCACAGTAGTTGCACAGTAGTACAAAACTTCTTGTAATTATTTTCACTTAAATTTCTACTTTTTTACAGGGGGTCTATTAATTTTACATAGGAAAGTGAAATATGCATCAGGAATGGTCCATTGTGTTTAAAACATAGTTTATACTGGATTTATTCCAGTTGCATGAAAGATACTTTATACTGATTTTATTCTTTTCAATGTAATAATGTGGTTATCACAATTTATGATATATCTATAAATCCAGTATTAACCGTTGATTGTCATGAATCTCAGTCTCTTTCTAATACATGTTTATCTAATAACAGTTCTCATTACATGTATTTTCATGAACAAGAAAGTGATAAGAGTACGATTAATTATCAACCTGATTATTCTACTCATGGCAATTTTGATATATCTATCAATTCAGACTCTTCCATTAGCTGTAGTGAAGACGGCCATCAAGAATCCACGTTTAATTTAAAGCTAAAGGTTTGCACGTCGCCTGTCTTAATATTTAACATTTACTTCCTAAACTGGACGAAGTTAAATTATTATTGTACGAACCATTGTCATCGGATATTTTAGGCCTTTGTGAAACCTTTTTAACGGAAAACATTAATAATTCTGACGTATCTATTGAAAATTTTGTCTTTGAGAGAAAAGATCGAAAATGCAAAAAAGGAGGAGGATTACTAAGACCTAAAAAAATAGGTTTGTTTCTGGTTACATCCTTGAAAAGCCAATAGGTCGGTAGGTAGGCTTTTTTTTTAGGGGAAGGACCAAAGTCCAAGTATATACCATCTTGGGTGTAAGTAAGTACATCAAAGATTAAACTTGTTAAGTTAGTATCTATCTTTTTTCGAGGTATCTTTTAAGGTATTGAAGTGTAGAAAAGGGAAAACTCACTGCATTTTATACTGTAGTTCCATTGAAACTAATAAACCAGTGTTTCAACTTGAAGTTGAATTGTTTTGCTTAACATGTATTATTAATAATTATTCTTTTAATTACAATTAGATGTGTAATGCCGTAATGTGGTTTAATGCATGGATATTGTTTATTTGTTTACTTACCTTAATACCTACCACTTCTTACAACCACTGGGCCTCACTTTCAAATCGTATTAAGTCGTTTTTAGCTTCACATTCGTGACATTGTTGCAATTAACACATAATCAAATATATACATATCCCTTCAATAATGGTAAAAGTTCTATCACTACCACCAAAGCAGGGTTGATAATTTGATCAGTGTTGTTTCTTTCACTCATTTTACGATACAAATATCAGTACATAATTGTACACTCATAAAGCCATAATTCAACGATTCTGCATTTACGCCGTATCACGTATGTACGGTGGCATAGATGTGACAAGTGCGTTTTTTTTATTTTCGTTTTATAAGTTGTTTTTTTATATTCAAAATAAAAAATCTCATCAAATTATTGCGTTCCCACGAGATAAATTTAAAAGATTTTTTTTATTTTCAAAATAAAAAAAATCTCATCAAATTATTGCGTTCCCACGAGATATATTTAAAAGATTTTTTTCTTTAAAAAAAAAGAAAAAAAATGCGTTCCCACCACTTATTTTATTGCGTTCACCACAAAGTCCACAACAGAACCAGTTTCACTGTACATTCTTCGACTAAGACACAGCGAACGAAGTATCCGGTGTAAATGTCGAACACTGAGTTCAATTCCATGGCGTTCATACAAGACTAGTGTGATTTCTTCGTAAGTAAGTCCTTCGTAGAAATATTGTAATATGAGCACATCTCTTTCGTCGGCCATTTTAAAGCGATGATGGGCTTTAAAGCGATATTCAAGTACAACAGTTTATTGCATTCTGTCTTCTGATTGTCGCATTTTGCTTTTTGGATCTCTGGTTATCGAAATTGGGCATTATTTAACCATCCATGCAATATAATTCAGGCTTCAACAACGGCCGAAAAAAACAACAACAACAGAAACATCGTTTAATCTTAACTTATGCCACGACAGAAGATATCACATCGGACATTTAACGTTGTTCAATGCACGTGAATTGCAGTTAGTTTTGTAGTGCAATTTTTATGTGTTTTGTAATCTAGTATTAAATCATAATACCGATTGTACAAGTTCAGATGTAATTTATTTAATAACTTGTAAAAAATGCAATATGCAATATGTTGGCCAGACCAGTCAAAAAGTGTCTAAGCGTATGAACAATCACCGTTTTGATATCAATAGCTATATAGATCCTGCATTTTCTACACTGGTTGCTTCCCATTTCAACCAAAATAATCACAGTCTAAATGACTTTAGTTTCATGTGTATTGATAAAGTTCATAATAATATGGAGAGACTTATGAAGGAAACTTACTGGATTCATAAATTGGGAACAGTTTTTCCACAGGGTCTAAATTCTAAAATATTGTATGGCTTATCATGAAAAGGTTTAACGGTGCTGATTATGTAGGTAATTAAGGGTGTTTTTTATCTACCAGTAATTTCCTTTTATTAAGTCTCTACAATTATTTACAATATAGATGAAATTATGAATTTATTATCTGCCTTACATTTTATAAAAATTATTTATGTACAGTTGTTACTGGAATCCATTGTACATTGTGCTTTGTATGCATTTTTTTTCTACCAGTGACTGTTGAATCTATAAGATCCTGTACTTATTACATAAATTTAATGTATTTCCTATTTTTATCAACATTATATTATTTTTGGCGAAAGGAATCATGTGATTTTATATATGTTTCCTTTATTTTAATTTTTTTATTATTGCTTGTGCCAAATAATGTGCAACTTCTTTTTGCGCCAAAGTTGACGTCGTTTATATTGCTATGTGACGTCTTTTTTACGCCAAATGGTGACGTTTATTTAGTATATAAGATTACATCATTTTTTACGCCAAAATAAGACATTGTTTGTAAGAGATGTTGATACAATAACATTCACCTGAAGAAGAGTCAAATAAACTCGAAACGCGTAGTGAAATATTGGAGTTTGTCTTCCTTTATTTGTTTATATTTGTAATCTAGTTTTTGTAATTTGCAAAATGAAACACCTGGAATGGCATTGTACAGTACATAACGAGGCAGAAAGCAAACAAACACAAGCATATGTCTAAATGTCCGACCGTCAATGCAAACCCTATACCTGCCTTAATATTATTTTCCAATATTAATGGCAGAAAACTATGAAGGGTAATTAACTTGGGAGTTTACTAACGGTCATTTCTGATTGGTTAACTATCTCGTGGGAACGCAATGAAAAAAGTCATGGGAACGCAATAATTTGATGCGCTTTTTTTATTTTGAAAAAAAAACTTTAAATTTATCTCGTGGGAACGCAATAATTTGGTGTGTTCTTTTTATTTTGAAAATAAAAAAATCCGTTAAATTTATCTCGTGGGAACGCAATAATTTGAAGATTTTTTTTATTTTGAAAAAAAAACAACTTTAAATTTATCTCGTCGGAACGCAATAATTTTATGTGTTTTTTTTTATTTTAAAAATAAAAAAATCCTCTAAATTTATCTCGTGGGAACGCAATAATTTGAAGATTTTTTTATTTTGAAAAAAAAAGAGTTTAAATATATCTCGTGGGAACGCAATAATTTGATGAGGTTTTTATTATCTGAAATAAAAAAACTTTAAAAAACCAAAATAAATAAAAAGCACACATGTCACATCTATGCCACCGTACGTATGCACTTCGAACAGATATCTTAATCTATTTGCTTCATTAATTCTTCAATGAATGGATCAAAAACAATATTTTTACTGGCCTTCCGAACGTTGACAGCCATGATTGTTTACCTCGGCGAATTCAATTATGGAATTAGCAACCTTGACCCGAAAGCACACGCAACGGGGTTTACATATAGTGATACATGGACAAAACTCACGCGTTTAACAGTTAAAAATAGCACCGGAGAAAAAAGTGAAAGTAAATTATCCAAAAATGAAACGGTGCTGGCTGTTATTTTGCACCGGACATTGTGTCCGACAATAACAGAATATTTCGTCGGTCAAAAACCCGGTCGGCTTTTCATACAATGTTTAGGGAGAGCTGAAAAAAAGTTACGGTCGGCGCAAAAAACAGACTGTCGGTCGGGTAACCAGAAACAAACCTATTTTTAGGCCTGATTTACATAGCAGAACATATTTCCTATCGCCGAATATATGATCTTGAATCAGACGACATTGAGTCGATTTGGATACAATTAAGTTTACATAATAATAATAAATTTTTACTAAATTTTGTTTACCGCCCACCAGATAGCACACAAGAGTGGATCTATAAATATGGACAACAGCTTATTAAAGCTGAGGCACTAAACTTGGAAACTCATGTATTAGGTGGTTTCAATATAGAGTTTTTACCACCAAATACGTTTAAGAATGAAAAGTGGAGTAGTGTAATGCATGATTTAAGGGTTTCTTAATTAATTCAAAGCCCAACGCGAATAACGTCCCGATCCTCCACTATAATCGATCATCTGTATACAAAATGAAAAGCAACCCCAATGAAGCCTTAGATATTTTGTATAATGATATGCATAGTTCGTTGAAAAAACATGCACCAATAAAAAAGAAACGCGTTAAAAGATTACACCAACCAGACTGGTAAACAGATGATATTAAACATGCACGGCGAAGCTTGTAATAATGAATTACAGTATGAAATTTGGAGAAACAAGTGCACCTCTCTTATTCGAAAAAGTAAGAAAAACTTTTACAATTCGGCTGTTGAAAATAAGAAAGAACCCAATTTATTATGATAAACTCTTCATGTGGATGATAAATCATTAATTAATCCAGATGAAATTGTTTATGCTCTAAATCAGCATTTTGTAAATATCTCAAATAAAATAAATAAAACTGACTTTAAAGCAGAAAATTTTATTGACCTTAAGAACCAACTTAATGAAAAGCTAGGCTCGATGGAGTTTGATATAAATTTCATTACGCCATTTGAAGTAAGTAAAATAATTCATCACTTGAATGCAAATAAATCAACAGGGTTAGATGGTATCAGCCCTAAAATAATTAAAATATGCAAAGACGTGATATCACCAATTTTAGCTAATATAATTAACTTATGTATTAGCCAGGGCATATTTCCTGACATATTTAAGTTTCCAAGGGGTTTTCCAATTCATAAAGGTTCAGATAAGGATGATCCAAGTAACTACAGACCTAATTCAATTTTACCGACCCTATCTAAAATTTTTGAAAGACACATTGCCACACAATTACAAAACTATTTTCACGTTACCAACATATTACATCCTAACCAATCTGGATTCAGGAAAAATCATTCATGCCAAACAGCTTTAATTCGAATAGTTGACACCTGGGTTAATCCGATAGACTGTAATGAGTTGGTAGGAACAGTATTTATAGATCTTAAAAAGGCCCTTGACCATGTTGATCATCAAATTCTTTTACATAAATTAAAACTGTATCATTTTTCCAATAACGCTATCAACCTTTTTGCTTCTTATCTTTCCAATAGAATGCAATTAGTTAAACATGGTGAATGGAAATCTGATTTTCTACCAATAACAACTGGAGTACCTCAAGGCTCAATACTTGGTCCACTATTGTTCATACTGTACATTAATGACATATCTTTAAATATTTCTTCACCAATTGACATGTATGCAGATGATGCAACTCTTCATGTAAATGACCTGAATGTTCAATTTATAGAAGAAAAACTACAGAATGATCTTAATGTGATTGAAACTTGGTGCCACAAAAACAACCTGGCAGTAAATCCGTCTAAGACTACTTGTATGGTTATAACATCTAAAAGACAAGCTAATCGTGAAACTGATTTGAAAATATTTATCAGTACTGCTCAAATTAAAAATGTTAAATGCCAAAAATTACTTGGAGTTAATGTAGACAATACACTAAGTTGGAAAGAACTTTTAAATAAAACGTGCTCAAATGTAGTGTCTAAAATTTCATTATTAAAAAGAATATCCTATTTTCTTACGTCTGAAATGAAGCAATTATTTTATAATGCGTATATTTTGCCTACACTTGATTATGGATGCGTCATTTGGAGCCATGCTAATAAATCAGCATTAAATAGAATTATAAAATGACAAAAGCGTACTGCCCGAATAATTCTGCACAAGCCTATACAAACGCAAACAAAGGAGTTATTCACAACTTTAAAATGGTTATCATTCTTTAGCAGATGTAAATATCATTCAGGGTTAATTGTATATAAAGCCTAAAATAAAATTGCACCTGATTATATCACAAACATATTGCCTGTAGCTAATAACGAATCATACAACTTGAGATAAGTTTACATTTAATTTTGTTTATGTACACTTAATTGGAATTCGTCTTTAAATAAAGATTTTATTATTATTATTATTATTATTATTATTATTATTATTATTATTATTATTATTATTATTATTATTATTATTATTATTTTCTTACTAGTTTATTAAACATTAAACAAAAATTTACCTGTAAATTGATGAAAAGAATTTTGTCCACCTATGATAACAAATATGTTGGTTTTTGGAGACATTGCAATATTACTGGCTTTAAGCATTTTATTTTTGAAAATGAAACACAAGAACAACAAACAACAACAAACGACAAACAGATTACGCACCTTCATCATTTTTGGTTAATAAAATAAAAATATAAGTACAGTTGTGCATTTTTCTAACCTTAAAATCATTAATGTAACCATTATGTAACCAGAAAATAATAATGATTACTGGCAAAATTTCACGAGTAAGGATTAAATCACAGTATTTTAATCAGGTTTTTCTAATGTAATCATTATCAGATTACTTCATAAACGAGTAATTATTACAGCTGATCATAATTACTGATTATGATTACCCCAGTCTTCCCCTTTCAAATGACTTAAATATGAAACTTAATGTAACCTATAAAATTAAAAATACTTGTCCTATTCGCTTTATACCTGGAATATGTCATCAGCCTGAACAAATCCATTTGTGGAAACAATAATGATAACTCCTGTTTCTCATAAGGTCGACTCGGTATCGCAGTTAGGCTACTCAGTAACACAAACAAGACAGTGCAATATAAAATATTCCAAACACAAATAAGAAAATACCTATGAACATAGTATTCCAAGGCCAAGCAAATAGTTTAATCCATATAGACACTTAGAAATCAGACATCAAATTTGCAAAATAAATCGACACACTTGTGACTTGAGATAAGGTAAACTGCTCGTGTTTGTCTATATCACTGGTAACATCAAAATCCTCCATTGTCTAGGAGAAACACTGTATTGGCTTTTATTATTTCCGTCTATATTTGGAATGACGCTCTTATAAAAGGATGCGTTTCGTAATTGCGTTAAGGTCTCCTTACGTATCAATCAAATAAAGAATCTGTGAGAAGGTAAAAGTTCTTCATTGAATTATATCAATCAAATTGATATTTAGACAGGAGCTAATGCATCAGGGCATTTAATAAGTTAAAATGGTTGAGAGTAGTAAAAGAGTAGGCACATAGACAATTACAGATTTGTTCCAGTAGGAAGCAAATCAAATCAAAGTTAATAAGAAACACGTCGGTGAAGTTAACTACTGCCTCACAAAGTGAGACTTAATATAATTTTGACGCTTCACACAAATGTTTGTAAATAAAGTGCATTCATTTCGCTTAAATAGTAATAAATAAATCTGAAATATGAACACACATTGCAACAAAGAAATGTAACTAAATTAGATAAAGTATCTTTATTTTGTTACAAAACAGAACTCAACATGCACACACCATAGTTTAAATTTAATTTTACTGTCATATATATAATGAATTGGTTAGCAAATTGTTTATAAAACAACAATTCGCTAGGAATAATATATTGGATAAAAACTATATCCTTTATATTTAATACTCCAAAATATAATATCAACAAAAGTCATTTTTTGAAAAAGGATATCGCAATAGATTTTAATTTTTGATATAACAGTTGTTTTGTAACAATCACAAATATTAATTGCTTTCAAAACTTTGTGTTTATACTGTCTATTTCCAGCAAGAAATTATAACAAACATATCAGTAAAGAGAGAACGGACACATTGAAACCGCTGCACTGTTTTAGCACTTCTGTGTGAATTTTCAGACCTATTTTCATACAATGCAAATCCAAACATGAATTTGTAAAGTTTTGTAAAACACTGATCACGTGGTTACAGATGAGGTTTTCGACGGACGAGCGGACACCAGACGAAGACAGATCACAGTGTGGTTAGTCAAAAAGTAAAACAGCATAAACAGTATCCAATAACGCATAATAGTTCACTTGAATTAAATGTTGACATCATCAAACCAAACCTGATACAGTAATCAAGAATTAATTAAATATTAAGGAACAAGCTTCGGAATTGAAAGATAATTGTTTTATCGTGGGAACAAACAAATGTGAAATGGCAGTTCTGTTCAATAAATTAATCAACACATGTCTTTTTTTCGAGCGTGTAATCAATTAACTGAACAATTAGTCGAATAGTTGTTATTATTAATATGATAATGCATTAAAGCATAAACACTGTTTAAACATAGCATGATTTAACAAAGTATTCGACTACGAGAATAGTCTTTTGTTTTATTTACGTTGCATATTTTACTTAAATTTGATTTGTTTTGGATGAAAAGGCGAAGATCCGAATATGAGTGGTGCTGACGAGACTTCTTTCAGTTGTTCGTTTTTTCATTACTACCGTTTGATCATCTTAGTGTCATTTTCAAACAATACTTTCGTACATTTAAATTATCTGGTCATTTTTGTTTTTACTTTCACGCGTTTCGCTGTCACCAACAATAATACAATAAAATGTCGATTATATGTCCATTAATATTTTTTTATTTATGGCCGTATACTAACTTGGATAATTTCAGCTCTAAACTGGACAACTTATTGATTTCTCTCACATAACGAACTGGCTATTAAAATCAAAAGTCTTAGTTGAACAATTACTGTCAATGTTTTCTCTTCTTACTCAATCAAAAAAGACAGTTAATGTATTGAACATACGGCAACTGGTATAATCTATGCCGATTACTTAGCGAGATAGCAATATGTTTATGCCAAATTTGGCGGTGCCTACTGGCCATATTTGATGACGCCATCAGCTAAAATTATTTCATGTGAAAAGCATTGATGTAAAGTGCAAGGATATAAACTTGTTCTGAATATATACATAAATTTGGACTCGATTTGGCTGTCACACTGTGTCTGAATATCCACTATGTTTTTTGTATTTATTAATGAAATAACTTGCATATCTGCATCTCCTTGGTAGCTAATACCGACAGGGTCACTTCTGTAGACTGGTTGAAGATAAAATTTGGCATGTAAATTAACTATGAATATTTTGTTAATAAAAATGTCACATTTGAAAAAAACAACAACAAATACTCAACGAATCGCACCGCACGAAAAAAAAATCCGAAGGAGATGCCCTCTTACCCCCAGAAAATATTTGCCCTAGCTGCAGCCCTGATATGGTATAAGGTTGGAGATACTGTAAATATTGCTCCAAAATATTTATGGGAGTCGAGAGTTATGTTTTTTTCATATGCATTTGACACCTGCTAAAAGGTTTTTTGCCATAAAATGTAACCTGCCTTTGCAGATTGTACTGTGTTTATTTCCTGGCAACCCTTCTCTACCACTGTCATTTACCTTTCAAGTATTAATTTTGAAATTTGAACAAAATTAATTAGGAAATAAAATGTAGACACTACAAAGTCCAGTTCTAGCTATCAGCATGTCAAAATGTGATATCTTGCAAGAAATATTGGGCAACTGTTTCAAACTGTGTTGCCTACACTTAATAAGAAACAAGTAATCTCAAAAAGCTGCAATTTTAGTGCATTTTATTGCATTGTTAAAAATACATATTTCAGCTTTAAATTTGATTAAAAGTTCCAGAATTTAAATCCCACTCTGACTTCTTTTAAAATGACGAACTCATTATTTTATCAAATTCAGGAGTCCTAAAACCTGATATTGTTAATGTTTACTGTTTTTTATTTCTGTATTTTCAAATCTGAGAGGTCTTGCTAATTGTCTGCCAGAGGTCTTGCCAATTGTCTGCCAGAGGTCTTACCAATTTTCTGCCAGAGGTCTTGCCAATTGTCTGCCAGAGGTCTTGCCAATTGTTTGTCAGAGGTCTTACCAATAGTCTGCCAGAGGTCTTGCCAATTGTCTGTCAGAGGTCTTGCCAATTGTCTGCGAGAGGTCTTGCCAAATGTCTGCCAGAGGTCTTGCCAATTGTTTGCCAGAGGTCTTGCCCATTGTCTGCCAGATGTCTTGCCAATTGTCTGCCAGAGGTCTTGTCAATTGTCTGCCAGAGGTCTTGCCAATTGTTTGCCAGAGGTCTTGCCCATTGTCTGCCAGATGTCTTGCCAATTGTCTGCCAGAGGTCTTGTCAATTGTCTGCCAGAGGTCTTGCCAATTGTCTGCCAGAGGTCTTGCCAATTGTCTGTCAGAGGTCTTGCCAATTGTCTGCCAGAGGTCTTGCCATTTGTCTGCCAGAGGTCTTGCCAATTGTCTGCCAGAGGTCTTGCCAATTGTCTTCCAGAGGTCTTGCCAATTGTCTGCCAGAGGTCTTGCCAATTGTCTGCCAGAGGTCTTGCCAATCATCCGCCAGAGGTCTTGCCAATTGTCTGCCAGAGGTCTTGCCAATTGTCTGCCAGAGGTCTTGCCAATTGTCTGCCAGAGGTCTTGCCAATCGTCCGCCAGAGGTCCTTCCAATTGTCTGCCAGAGGTCTTGCCATTTGTCTGCCAGAGGTCTTGCCAATTGTCTGCCAGAGGTCTGGCTAATTGTCTTTCAGAGGTCTTGCCAATTGTCTGCCAGAGGTCTTGCCAATTGTCTGCCAGAGGTCTTGTCAATTGTTTGCCAGAGGTCTTGCCAATTGTCTGCCAGAGGTCTTGACAATTGTCTGCCAAAGGCTGAGCCATTGGTCTTAAAACGGAGATGTAAATTGTTAGTTTCGCATAAAATGTAAATTCAAACAACGTGTCAAAACAAATACAAAAGTAAGTGTTAATAAAACACAGATTGCATAATTAACAAGATAAATCTGTGAGCTGAGCTTTAAGAAATATGACTTTCAAAATGTAATTTGCACTTTTCATATATGTCTAATTTGTCCGAGTAATTTGTCCGAGTATTTACCTGTATATAAAACATAAATATATAAATATTATATAGTTATTTGGTTTGTTGACAGGGAATGTGAGGATATATTGCCGGTCAGGGTGTCATATTACCCGAGCCGCAGGCAAGGGACAATATGACAGCCATACCGGCAATAAATCCTCTCATATCCTTTCAAGGAACCAAATAAGGAACCAAACAATTGTTTTATTATAGTGCAAATACTTTTTTTAGAAAAAAAAAATAATTAGAAAGCATCGATTTTTAATTTATTTCGCTTATTTAATGCCGAAAGGCTTTATTCCCCTTAACATCAATAATTACATTTCTGAATGGACTATCGATTTGATATTTATTTACAAAATTTGAGAATAATCTGATCGTTTTCAACGTTTAAAACATAACACAAATATTTTCTGTAACAATTTTAGTAATTTTTAAGCATATCGCTGTATAATTACAAGATCGACTTCAAATTATGCATTTTTACCGAAATTCAAAACAAAATGGCGCACGCCAACAAAATGTGGGTTGCCAGAAAGGGAAATTAAGGAACGTGCGTCGATAACTACGGCCGATTCGTGAATACGGATATACATCAACGGCAAATTATCCAATCAAATTCAAGAACATTTCTTTGCATTATAATAAATAAAATATCAGGCCGCTGCATGTTACAGTGCCTTAAAAAATGCGACGGATAATTGTGCACATATGTCAGAATGAATATAGAATAAAAGAGCCATCCCATGCAATGCTCCAATATACAAGAATAAAATCTTCCCTTACCTTGGTAAGTTCAAGTTATTCTTAAGGCAGTCGTATAGGAAAATAAACTCGTCAGATAGGAATCCGTGCCTTACACCATATGTTCCTTTAACCTGCTTGTAACTTCTGCATCAGTAGTTCTTGCCTTTCTTGAATCGATCAAATAAATCCCAAGATTAATTTGCGTAATGAGAAATTGTTTATTTATATTTGCCTTCGTTGCCTTTCGCCCTGTGTTTATACTATTTTGATTAAACTCTCACTGACCCCCAATCCCCCAGAACGATTACCCTCTGCCATACAAAACACACCACAATATCTTGTCCCGGAAGTCATATATGACTTTGTTTTTAAATTGTGCTTTATTGCCGTGTATGTTATATTCTCTTTTGTTTATACATATCAATGCTGGTATCCAATGTACAACAACTGTATGTTGTGAATCTCATTATTTTCTACCAGTCTTGCTGGTGTAGCACAATGGGCTTCGGGTTCTACCAGTCTTGCTGGTGTAGCACAATGGGCTTCGGGTATACTTACATTTTTGACTACCTGTCTCGTTGGTTTTGAGGAAACAGAAACGTAAGTGTCACAAATTAACAAAGTCATTCTAAATGAAACTTTGGACACATTAAAAAAACAGTCCACCAGATTCGTTGTATATTGCTTTACGATCTCTTAAATGACTCAACAAGACGACTTTTCCAGTTTTGTTAAAAGAAATTTTAATTTCTTTATAAGATTTTTTTCTTCCGGTTTCGTAATCTAAATTAAAAATAAGATGTCAAGTTCCTACTTATTATTATATTAATCAATAAGAGATTGTAGTTAAATATCACAGATAACGAAAGATTTGGATTATAAAGTCATATTAACAGTTTAGAGGAAAATGCATGGAGAGATTTAGCATGTGCATTAATTAAGAGTTATTGTGATCTAATACATAATCTTCTGCGATATATAATAATCAAGCGATGTCATATCATTACACTTTTACCCATTCATTTGGAATTGGCTGTCAAATAAAGTGAAAAATAGAAAAATAATTTAACAACTTTCCCAATTTCACTAAAAACTACAATGTACAAACATAGGTCGCTCATTTAAA
This sequence comes from Corbicula japonica, assembly GCA_038501625.1. NCBI lineage: Eukaryota > Metazoa > Mollusca > Bivalvia > Venerida > Cyrenidae > Corbicula > Corbicula japonica. The sequence continues at coordinate 2,271,985 of JAZAYU010000083.1, read as the reverse complement.
AATATTTGAAAACTTTATTTAAACACGAAACTGGTGTAATCAAAGCCCAAAACAGCGACATTAAAACGACAGCCCGCTTAAGCCAGAAGCATAAAACGATATCACCAGCCCTACTGACAAAATAAATGACAACTTAAAGGGAGATGTGCAGGGTCGAGCAGGTGTACTCGGTAAAATAGTGAACAGATCAATCTATGTAACACTTACGTGTACTTTTCACTAAACTCTACATTTCAAACCCTCCAGGAAGATGTTTTCGGTTAATTTTACCATTTTACCGGACCTGAAAACAAACCGCTGAAGAAATATTTATACAAAAATACATTCTATATTTAGCGATCATGGGAATGTCACGTGGTCATTCAACAATTAAACAACAAAAACTATGGCATTTTGAAACAAATGGCGACGACGATAGTCGACAAGGTACACCGAATGCGTATTTTGGTTGAAGTGATCACGTGACAGTCCCAAAAAACCACCGCGGCTTTACGCGGGAAATACAAAATTAGCTAACCTGTGCGCGTTGCATAGGATAGGAAACACTATTTATATATCTTTTTAAACAAAATAAAATATTGGTTTGAAATATTTCGGGTGTAAATCAATATTTATAAGCATAAGATACGTATTCACTCAAAGGGAGCCAACCGTTATACATAATACTGCTTTTGAGAGTGGGTACACCCTGGCTAACCTGGTACGACGCGATTACGGCATATGCAATGTTTTTTAACCGTCATAACCTGGGTCAATGTAGGAGGTTTCGTGGTGTAAGGTAAGAAAATCGCAGATTGTTTTGTTATATTTCTAAATAATAATCAAATCAATAGGCCTATACGGCTGTCAAGTCATGAGAATTTATGATTCTAGACATCTCTGTGTGCAAAATATATACATGTAGTAGTTTGCTCAATCATTCGTGAAAATGAACCTGTCTGTGCTGCAAATGTTGTAATTATCCTCTTCAAACGTAATATTTCTTGTGTTAAACTGAAGTCTGGTGAAGAATTTTGACTGCATAAAAATTATCTGAACTTGACGACAACGTTGTACATTTGAGTGCGTTTTATCTATATTTTTACTTGCTTCTTGCAAAATATGAAAGGCCACGCACTGTACACAGGGACTTGATTTTGCTACGCTGCTGGTATTAAAATATACTTTGGTTGCCAAAATATTTAACTGTTTCTTCATATGTAATGGAGCTTTAGTTTTTTGTGTTGGTGTTGGTGCAAAACAGAGTTTGATATACTTAACAACTCTAGCTGCCATCATCAAGCAGTAGCGGGTCCAGAGGGAGTTAAGTGGTATTGCTCAAACCCACTTTTGGCACATCAATATTTAATTTTCATGGGGATTATGTCCAGAAAATTGGAAATGAGTAAGTAAGTTAGTAAGTAAGTGACTTCTTTAATTATAGAGGGTGACATATTTAGCAATAAACTAACCTTCCACATGGCCCTCCTTACAAGTATTAACATAAAAAGTTAAGATAAACACGATGATCGTAAATAAAACATCACAAAACACAATATGATATTATAATAAGAAATGAAACTGCAAAAATCTGTGTAAATGTTTCTAAAGGTGTTTTCTATTTAATGGGTAGGTGCGTGCGTGTGTGTGCGTGTGGCTGAGCGAGTGCGTGAGTGAGCGTGGGTGTGGGTGCGCGAGTGTGTGTGCGAGGCCTATGTGAGTGCGTTTGCGCAAGAAAGAACTGAATAGTTAAGAAATTTGAGTACATAAATCAATAATACACAATGCATTTTTATATACATGCCTTAACACATTTGCTGTTTCATCGAGGCAATATTGTAGATTTTTCTTATCTTGAACAACATCAAAATGTGAAAATAAAATATACAAGGAACTAATCAATGAATCATCCAGTCCACTTTAGATACAACGTTTTAAAGGTGTCTACAGTAGAAGCATATTTTATTTCTTTAGGAATTCTGTTCCATAAACAACTGCCTGAATAAAGTAAACTATTTAAAAAAATTCTAAGTGTGGCATTGGGATACAAAAATTATGGTTAATATGGGATCGTAATGTATAATTTTCGAATTGTTATCGGTCAAGAGGAAAATACATATTGCAAATATAATCATAAGACATTGTGGGCTACTTTGTACATAAAACAGCTTTATTAATAATAATAAGTCTTTGATCAAACCTTGAATATTTTATTTTTGCAGAGCTGAGTCAAAATCAAGGTATCCATTGCCTAAGATGGTTCTACATGCTCTTTTCTGTAATTTAAGAATCATTTTAATATTTCGAGTAACTGTATTTCCCCACAATATAGAACAATAATCTAAGTGTGGTTGTACATATGCCTTTAAAAGCAATGTTCTAAAATTAATTGGAAAGAAATCCTTAATTTTTGACAGAAGCCAAATGTAAGAGGATATTTTTCTGCATATTGCTTTTACATGGAAATCCCATTTTAAGTCATTTTGAAAATGGACTCCCAATATTTTTACACATGAACTTTGATCACTTTTAAAATCTTTGTAGAATAAAGAGATCTGATCGATTTCAAAGCACCGTCTTTTTTGTTGTGTTGAAATAAGCATTACTTTGGTTTTATCAGTATTGATTTGCCATTGGTTGCACGCCATTTTTGTAAACTAAAAATGAGCTGTCTTTAAAATAGATTCTAGAATACTCTTATCACTTAAAATATCATAAATGGTTGTATCATCGGCATAAAGATCGGCTGAACAAATTGCGTGCCCGATAGCGAGAGGAAGGGCCAAGAATAGATTCCTGAGGCACACCTCAAGTTAAAATTTTTTTCATGACTAGCGAGCTGGTTGTTAATTTGCACTCGCTGATGGCGATTTGACCAGTAGGACCTAAACCATTCGATGTTTGAATTGTTGCATTTGTATATTTTAAGTTTCTTGATAAGAATATCGTGATCAACTAAATCGAATGCTATTTTAAAGTCCACTAATAATGCGCCAATGACTTTTGCTTTCGTTTTTTACGCTGAGCCAAGTTTCCCTTAGATATGCCAGTGCAGTTTCGGTTGAATGTTGCTTCTTAAAACCGCTTTGAGTATTGTGAAGTAAGTTAAAGTTGTTGATGTGACACATAAGAGCAAGGTGCACGTGCTTTTCGATAATTTTAGATACAGTTGCGAGAATTGAAATAGGTCTGTAATTGTTACACTCTTTCTTTTAAAAAAATCATTAATCTCAATGACATTTACAAATAAAAATAATATGAAATGGTAAAAAAAGTTAAAGAAGTCAAATTAATAGATAGTCATTGCGGATATAAAACAGAGCAAGCAAAGTTTTAGGAGCGAAGAAATGTACATACCGTTCATATCTCTATGTAAAAATTCTTCGTAGTTTCTATTCGATGTTTAATGAAGGTCGTTGCTGCGGTGTAAAAATGAAACACTTTCAAATCCTACTAGTCGTTTCATATCGAATACCACGGTAAATACTTCCAGCATCTTCGGGTCTTGTCCAAATTTTGTTTTAATTGTTTTAGTCCTTCAAGTCATTGAAATATTCAAAACTTAAATAATCCTTTCTCTGACAGAATCGATCATGGCGCTTGAAAAATGTAAACATTTCTTCGAAATATCTTACGTCATATCTAATCTTGAATTGCTTACATATATTATTTCACTCTTCATTACTGAATTAGTGCTCATTTAATTGGGAGTGAAATAAGGGTATATAATAAAAGGAACATTATACCAGTATGCAATCTGTAGGTTTGTATTATGTCTCGTTGCGTATGTAAATCACATCAGTTGGGAGAATTGAAATAGGTCTGTAATTGTTAATTGAATCTTTGTCTCCGCTTTTGAATAAAGGTTTGATTTTGGCAGATTTCCATAAGTTTGGAAAAGATGACTGTAAAATACTTCTATTTATAATCATAGTTAACGCTTCGGATTTAAACTGTGCGGCTTTCTTTAATAAACGAGGTCCGATTGTATCTAGTCCGGTCGACTTAGAGACATCGAGATGTTGTAGATATTTGCAGACTTCACGTTCGAAAATTCGAAAATTAAAGGAATAGAAAAATAATTTTCAGAAGGAACCTTCGAATTAACGTAATCAATTATATATTCGAAATTGGATACTATGATTGGGTCTGTCAATTTCTCAGCTATAGTAACGAAAAATTATTAAAAGCATTTGCTATTTCTGTTTCATCGCTTATGATTTCGCTGTTAAAGTTGCCCATTTTGGAAGGCTGAAAAGATTGGTGATCACATAACTACCCCAAGACTGACCCAACCGAACTCCTTTTCTTGAATTCTTGCATCCGACCATACAATATATGGAAATCGATCAGTTCAAAAGTATTGTCAGTTGATCTAGTGTAGCTTTGTAATAAATTAATCTGACAAAATCAATAGAAAAACCAATAAAAAATAATCTGACAAAATCAATAGAAAAGCCAATAAAAACAAGGCTGATAATTACTGTCAGTCTGCTACGTTACCATAAAGAAAGTAATCGCATTAGGCATTAGCTAGAACTTGCACTGAAGGTGATTAATACCCCAAAATACTGCTTTGTCAGCATACAGAAATAATGTTTGTATTTTTTTACTTTAAAGTGAATGAAATATTCAGAAAAGCTTGATTTTTGAAGTAGTATAAAGTTAGAATGTTTATTTGGTTGGTAACTGTAGAAAAAGAAATTAATTATAATATTAATAATAATAAATTTTTTATAGATGGTAACTCTTAAGTTTTGTACAAAGAAAAACAAAATAATACAAATCTTATTTTCAAGAGGCCATCATGAAATATTATAACTACACACAAATAAATTAAAATGAAATAAAAAGATGAACAATACAAAATCACACATGTTAATTGGGCAATATTTTGAGAAGGCAAAATATTATAATGTAATACATTATAATACATATACTCAAGAAGTAGAGAAAAAAAGCAACGACAAATCATTGAGCAATTACCAGTTTGTGTGTATATCTAGATACATTTTAAGAATTTGTTGTAAATAAATGATGTTTATATGATTTTTTTTAATAAATTCAAGGTATATGAATTTTTAATAGAAAAAGGAATTTCATATCAGATAATCATACCAGAGTAACTAAATGTCTTTTTCATTATTTCTGTGTTTAGCTTTGGATGGACAAGACATTGCATTGAGTTAGACCGAAGATTGTAAGACGTATTTTGTGTAGTTTCTATCAGATCGTGTAAATATTGTGGGGCTAAGTCGTGGAGGGTTTTATAAACAAGAGAGGCTGTGTGATATTTGATACGGTCATTAAATGATAACCACTTCAGTTAACTAAACAGTTCTGTATTAGTTGATGAATCTGATTTACCTAGCACTAATTGGCAAAACGTCTTTGGAAGTTATTAATCCGATCTTTGTTCAACTTGGTTTTTGAACATTGTCCCCACGAGATAGCTCCATAATCAAGAATCGGTAGTACATACGCATTATAGTAAATTTTCTTTGTTTCAAATGTGAGGTACTTTGATATTCTATTAAACAGATATAGATTTGAATTTAATTTACTGCAAATTGTATCTATCTGCACTTGCCATTTTACTGAATCATCAACACTAATGCCTAAAATATTTTGATAATGTACATTCTCAAGCTGAGTTTGATTTAAAGTAATTACTAGAGAGTCTGAGCTCTTTAACCTGTTTTTCGTTCCCAGCTGACTTTGATGGGTGTAGTGCCATATTGTTATTTTTACACCACTTTTCTATATTGCCAATGTCATTTTTTGAAGTCGTGATTGTATTTCATTTATGTTAGAAGAGGTAGAATCGTCAGCATACATATCAACGTTACATGATTCTAGTGTCATTGGAAGATCATTGATGTAGATTAAGAAAAGGAGGGGCCCAAGGATACAGCCTTGAGGGACACCAGTCTTGATGCAAAGTTTATCGGACTGTATGTTGTTTACTTTAATAAATTGTTTTCTATTTTGCAAATAAGAAGAGAACCAATCTATTGATTTTCTGTCAAAATGGTAAAGTTTTAATTTATGTAAAAGGATATTATGATCGACCATGTCAAACGCTTTGCGTAAATCAAGAAAAACGCTACCTACTAAATTCCCTTTGTCAATAGCTGATAACCAATTATCTATTAAATATGTAAGAGCAGTTTGACAGGAGTAGGATTTCCGAAAGCCTGATTGGGTTTTATGTTAAATGTTCGTTTTTCTAAAATAGTCATGCATTTGGTTAGCAACGTGTCTTTCAAAAATTTTGGATATAGTATTTAATATGGATATAGGACGGTAGTTGTTTGGATCATCTGTTAGACCCTTCTTAAAGAATGGGAGAACATAAGCTTCTTTAAGTTGGTCAGGATATTCTCCTTTTGCTAATGCTATTGTTTATTATATCTGCAATTGTAGGTGTCCTATGCCATCAGGTCCGACAGATTTTTTAGTATTTAATCCATCAATCAATTTCTTAACTTCAAATGGCGTAATAAAATTTAATGAAAATTTTTTAAACCGTGGTTTTTGGTTTAAAAATAACCGAAGATCATTAAACGCGTTGAAGTCTGTTTGAGAGTTTTTCATATTTGAAGCAATATTGATAAAATGATGATTTAAAGCATTAGCAATATGGTTTTTATCTGTAAGCAATTCACCTTTATACAATAATCTAGTTGACAATGAATATGGCGTCCTGTCTTCGTCATAAGAAACAGCTTTAATATGTTTCCATAATACCTTTGAGTCTGTTTTGTTTTGAACCGCGTGGGAATAATATTTTATTTTAGCTTTAGAAATAAGCTGTGTTACTTTATTTCGCCATATTGCATAGTTTAACCAGTCGCCTGACAATGGCACTTATCCCTTATTTTCCTAGCATTTTAGATTTCTTCATTATACCATTCAGGTTGGTGTATCCGTTTTATACGTTTAATATTAATAGGAGCATGTTTGTTAAGCGAATTCTCTAATATATTATAAAGAATATGTAGCGCAAGTGTTGGTTGGTTGCCAGAATGTAAAATGTCGTTAACAAAAAGCTTTTCATTGAATTTAGTAAATGATCGGTATTTTATAGTTTGATGTTTATCTTCATAGACCTTTTGATGTTTATTGATTTTTCTGGTAAAACATACCGGAAAATGATCACTTAAACTTATTTTGGGCACAGAAACTTTAGTAATATTTTCAGGGTGGGTTGTATTAATATGATCAATCAATGAGCAGCTTTTCTTAGTTACCCTGGTATGGTTCTTAACTACTTGAGATAATCCTAAACAAGAGATAGTAGATGACCAATTACGATTGATATTACCATAATTCGAACCAAGATTAAAGTTAAAATCACCAAGACAATATATTTCTTGAAAGTTTTCAAGTAACTTATTGAAATGTTGATCAAACAAATCTATCCAATTTTGCAGGGAACTTGGTGGTCTATATACAATATTAACAATAAACGATTTACTTTTAGGCAAACATACTTCAATAACTATGGATTCTAAGCTTACTTTCAAGATCTAGTCTGCGGCGATATTGTACATTATCTTTTATATATACTATTAAACCACCACCATGTCTAAAAGACCTATCTTTTCGTTCTATTTTATATCCATGAATTCGAAGCTCATCGTTACAAATATTATCTGTTAAGAAACTTTCACACAGTCCTATGATATTTAGAAGATCGTCTATTAACATTATTTTAATTTCATCAAGTTTCGTTAAAATTCCTTGAATGTTTAAAGAACCTACTCTAAAACCTCTACTGGTAAGTCCGAATAAATATTCAATTAAAATATCTGTTTTACACTGTTTTTATCAGTATTATTTTTATGTTGTTGATTTTCATTTTCAGTATTACAATATTCCTTAAAAGTCTTGTTAGTAATGTAATTCGTATTTTGCAAATTTTCATTAGTAAAATCAGAAAAGTCTGGTAAACAAACACACATATAACAATTACAATTAGTGCATATTTTGTCAAGGCACACAAACTTGCTTTCAAGTCAGATTAAATGAAGAGAAGGTACTGCTCTCGAGATCCTAGTATCTTGAATAACCATAGCGCTGTCTTTGATATTTCAACGACTTGAGTGTATCTGCTTCTCTAAATTTCTGCGATTGAGGGTATCCGCCCCACGATCCATTTCTAGTGTGGTTCCTGTTCTGGTTGTAGTCTCCATCATTCTTCTTCAGGATACGTATCTGTTTCTCCATGTTATGGAGTAAAGTGGAGGTACCTCGGTTTGTAAGGTGAATACCATCACTATGAAAGAAATACTTCACTATGCTGCCATCTCCGTAGACAAAGGAACAAACGTTTTCAATGTACGTTGCTGAACTTACATTACACAGTTGTCTAAGTGTGTCGTTCAGAACGTGGACAAACAGATAGGAAGAAAACTTTACATTGCCTTTCCCTCATAGTCAATCACGTTGCGGAAAGCACGCTCACACGTTAACAGTGAAATCCCGTTTGCAACGTCATTTCCTCCCATATGAATAATGATATTTTCGTACTGATCGATGTTTCCCGCCATTTTCAGGTATTCAACTATGTCGCAAACCACTGCCCCTCTTAATGTTTTAACATCGATATTGCTTGATAGTCCACGCCGGTTTATCCCTTTTAACATTGAATCTCCAATTATTAATGATTACGAGGTGACCTTTTTGTTATTGTTTTTACCTTTATGTTGTTGCGTTTTTAATCGGTTTTCATCCATCGTTTGTTTGTTTTGAAAACTTTCTGTAGTTTGGCTTTCTCTAGTTCTATCACATGATCCAGATCGTTGTTCCATCTGTCGAATAGATATTCCAGCATTCGTAATGTATGTCTTAATCTGATCCGATAAGGACTGAGGCCGTTTCTGAACACATGATGTAATTTCTCCGACTTGTGTCTTGAGGCCTAAAGTTGAATCACCAACCGTCTCTAATTGCGATTCAGTAGCGTTAGCATTTACTCGAATGTGTGATTTGACATACTTTATTTCATCTTGTATTTGCTCAAATCTTAAATTACTTGTAACTATGTGAGCATTCAACGTGTCTTCAAGTGACTTAATGGACTGTTTTATTTCTGTTAATAATGCATTATTATAACCCGCCCTTTGGCTTTGCAATGCTATTAGATTCTAATGTTTTATATGTTTGTGTGCTTCCGCAAGCAACATTGTTGAGCCGATAAGTGGGTTGGAGTGGTTTCACCAAGACGACTTGTATTTGTTTTGTGATATGAGAACCTGTTGGTGCAAGTGTGAGGTTGGTGCACCCTAGAACTTGGTTTAAACCCCCAGTGGCAATAATAATAATATCCAAGGCGGTAACCCCTCGGGTTCTCATTTTTGTTAATTGTTAGTGGTGTCTCTTTTGAAACTGATCGTTTTATTAACCATGCCCTTTCTCCCTCTCTTCTTCTTGACTGTGTGGGGAGGCTGTTTTTTCTGAATGTGGCGATTCCTGATATGCATATTTCACCTTTTTCTCAAAAGCCGAAAGTGTCCGAGATAAATTTAAAATAACTGAATTGGTTTCATAATAACATAAGATAATGCTCATTGTGCTACTGTTTATATCATCATCATTGTTTGTCGGGATAACTGTATCATTCAAAACAGATACCAAAGGTGAAGATTCAATATCAGATCGCGACATGTTATTTTCAGACGTGAAATCTATCCCGGTATCTGACTGAATTTCGTCACTTTGTAATGTCCCCGTTTCATTTTGCGAATGAAATTGCCCAGAAACCGACTCTCCAGCTTTGCAGTTTTGCAAAAGCATCTGTTTAAAGGCTCCGTTTACATGGCATATTATTTACATATTATAAGCCCGTATTCATTTCTATATTTACACCTCCTCCAGTTTATGTCACTGTGATGGACTCCTTCTCTGTTGAATCAAACTTTTTCATCATAGATTTCATTTCATTAAGATTGTAGTCTCGGCATTCATTATTTTTACTATGCGCGTTTTCAGCCATTTTGAATTTGTTTTGAATGCAGTTGACGTTCCAATTTTCCACTCATTTTCTTTTTTACAGTCACAGGAACATAGATTTCATCGTAATTTCCTCTTAATTAATCCATTTGCAGTTTTCTTGAACTAACGATTTTCCTTTTTTAAAAATACGATTCGTATAATTTCGTTAATTTTTCAAGATGTTACCGTCCGATCTTATGTCAATATACATCATTTTATTCGTCTATTTATTTTTCATTATATTGTTTTATAACAACAATAATCTAAAGCAGTTTGTTTCCGTAAATTAATAAATTTTTTATTTTTTATCAGAGCGTCATTTTTAACCAGGTTTTCTTTAGAAAAATCCTGGTTATTAGATTGGGGTATGTCGTTAGCCGCGCGGGCGGGCGTCAACATTTTGTGAAGTTTTTTGTTAAAGTTGTGTTTTTCTCAGTAACCGTTCAAGGTACAACTTTGAAACTTAACATAGTTGTCTGACATATCAATACCAATTATCAGGACAAGTTTCATAATCCCTGACTGTATTTTGACAAAGTTATGCCCCTTTTTCACTTAGAAATTTTGTGAAGTTTTTTGTGAAAGTTGTCTTTTTCTCAGTAACCGTTTAAGGTACAACTTTGAAACTTAACATAGTTGTCTGACATCTCAAAACCAATTATCAGGACATGTTTCATAATCCCTGACTGTATTTTGACAAAGTTATGCCCCTTTTTCACTTAGAAATTTTGTTAAGTTTTTTCGTGAAAGTTGTGTTTTTCTCAGTAACCGTTTAAGGTACAACTTTGAAACTTAACATAGTTATCTGACATCTCAATACCAATTATGAGGACAAGTTTCATAATCCCTGACTTATTTTGACAAAGTTATGCCCCTTTTTCACTTAAAAATTGTGTTAAGTTTTTTGTGAAAGTTGTCTTTTCTCAGTTACCATTCAACATGTTCAAGGTATAGCTTTAAAACTTTTCATAATTGTTTGACATCACAGTACCAATTATCAGGTCAAGTTTCATAGGGGTTTTGATTGTGTTTTGCAAAAAGTTATGCCCCTTTTTGACTTAGATTTTTGTTAAGTATTTTGTGAATGTTATCTGTTGCCAAATTGCCTGTTGACGCTTAGCTTGGTTTGTGGGTAGCTTATATCAACAGGCAGCTTGCGACTGCTACCCAGGTGTCTGTGATAAATGTCAAGGTCACTTGCTAAATATAGAAATTCAGCTTACCCTCAATAACTTGAGTTTGCTTTTACCTCTGGATGCCAAACTTAGTATATGAGTAGCTAATATCAAAAGACAGCTTGGGATTGCCACAGGTATCTGTGATCAAGGTCAAGGTCACTGTTGCTAAATAGAAATTCAGTTTTCCCGCGATAACTTGAGTTTGGTATATTTACGCCGAACTTAGTGTTGGTATTTAATATTAAGATGCAGCTTGAGATTGCTACCCAGGCGCCCGTGATAAAGCTCAAGGTCACTGTAGCTAAAAATAGAAATTCAGTTTCTGCTCAATAGCTTGAGTTTTCTTTGGCCTATTGACACCAAACTTGGTTTGTGGGTAGCTAATATTAAGACACTACTTAGGATTGATACCCAGGTGTCTGTGATAAAGGTCTATATCATTTTTGCTAAAAATAGAAATTTAAGTTTCTCCTTATTACTTGGGTTAGCTGTGATCTATTGACACCAAACTTTCTTTGGGTAGCTGATACCAAGACGCAACTCGGGATTTCTACTCAGAAGTGTGTGATCAAGATCAAGGTCACTGTTGCTAAAAATAGAAGTTCAGTTTCTTTATATCAGATATTTTCTTTACAAAAGTATAAGTATTAAATGAAAACCTGGTTTTCGGCGCGTGGCGACGACTTTTTCTTGTTTTAACTTGTTTATCCGGACGTGACGTAACAACTAATTAATTTATTAAAACCGGTCTTTATATTACATAACACAGACCTAAGCAGCAGAGTTTACCAGGTCATTGATTAGCGACAGGAGCAATGACATCTGATAAACATATCTTAAAAACAGGTACAAATTCTGGAATTTTAACACTTGATATTTTCACTCTGCTACTAAAATTTTGGTTTCAAATTTTATCACTAAACAACCGGTGAATAAAATTTTCAGAAAAGATTGAATTTTGAGACACTATAAAGATTAGGTTAAATCTGCTTGGTAAGTGTAAAAATGTAATGTTTAATACAAGATTTGAACTTGGATTTAATTAAATCCTGCTCCTCTCCAAAAATGATGGACTAATGTATGTCATGCGCATGTACAGTTGATGTCAAACATACGTTCAAACTTTCAAGTCAATATCTTCAAAACTGTAGAAGATGTTCATGGGCAGTAATGAAAATGCATACTACGTCTGCAAATTAACTTGGTATAAATGCTCACCATATCAAGACGTTGGGTCACATACACCCATGCCTGTAGGTCCAAGGTCAAGGTCACTGTTACTTAAAATAGAATTTTCTAGTCTGGGCTGTAACTTCGTTATGAATGGAGTGATTTCAAATAACTTGGCACAAATGTTCACATGACAAGGCGGTGTGTCATGTACAATACCCATGTCTGTAGGTCCAAGGTCAAGGTCGCTGTAACTAAAATAGAATTGTCTTCTCCGGGCTGTAAATTTGTTATTTCTTATTGGATTTTAAAATAACTTGGTATAAATGTTCACCATAATCAATACGTTGGTTCAATACACATGCATGTAGGTCCAAGGTGGTCAAGGTCACTGTTACGAAAAATGGAATTTTCTTGTCTGGTCTGTAACTTCATTATGAATGGAGTGATTTCAAAATAACTTGGCACAAATGTTGACCATGACAAGGCGGTGTGTCACGTACAATATTCATGTCTGTAGGTTCAACGTCAATGCCACTGCTACTAAAAAAAGAATTTTCTTTTCCGGGCGTTACATTTGTTATTTCTTATTGGATTTAAAAATAACTTGATATAAATGTTCACCATATCAAGACGTTGGGTCACATACAACACCCATGGCTGTAGGTCAAAGGTCAAGGTCACTGATACTAAAAATAGAATTTTCTTGTCTGGTCTCTAACTTCGTTATGAATGGAGTGATTTCAAAAAACTATGTGTCACATACAACATCCATGCCTGTAGGTCCATGGTCAAGGTCACTGTAACTAAAAAAAGAATTTTCTTGTCTGGGCTGTAACTTCGTTATGAATGGAGTGATTTCAAAATATAAGCGCAACTCAATGTATACAGAATTTTAAAAAATCCATTTTGAAAATAAAATCTTAAATTTTTAAGATAAATGCTCTTCCTTGATTGGCGGCGTACTGTTCAAAGATGAAAGAATTCTGCAAAATACTCTGTTGCTTTATCCCATATATTTTGTGTGGGAAAGATGGATGCCATATTTTGATAAGTTATACTGTTATCCTCTTTTAGAACTCGTCAAAGAAACACTATCGAATTTTATCTTCTTGCTATTACGTGAATTATTTCTATGGCCAAACATATGCCTACAGATTCAATCTAGGGAACATTATTTCCATTGTAATGAAATTACATACGAAGTTATATAATAGCACAATGTATATTTCGCTCAATAAAAAAGTCTTAGTATAAATGTTAATTGATTAAAAATATATGTGTTTACAAATGTATTTAAATACAATGCAACATATTCCGAACAGTAGTATAAGCTGAAAACTAGAATGTGTCCTCGGACACTGATGCCCCAACTGCTACCACATTTGTAACAAAGGGCCATAAATTTGGCAAAAATGGTCTACACATCCTGTCTGATAATCTGTGCAAGTTTGGAAGAAATCAGCCCGATATTTATAAAATGAGGAGTTGATGCCACAAGATTAGGGAACGTGCGTACGGACGGATGAGTGCAACTCTATATATGCCTCCCCTTTGTGGGGACATAATTATTTTTATCTTGGGTTATGTATCTTTTTTAATTTGACAAACAACGCACAAACTTGCTTACGAAATCCGAAAAAACATTTTTTGCTCAATTGTGTGCGCAATGCATAAGAAACAGAAAAATCTGAACTTCATTCTATATTTTCCGAATAAAACTGTCTCATTCAATAACATTTTGGACATTTCAGAAAACACAGTAGCTCATTAATCTTCAATTTCTGTCGCATACCTCATGTTTGAATTTGAACTCGAAATTGAGCTCTTAGGATCTGAATACTTAAGTGATGATGAAAATATTTAAAAATTTAATTATGGTAAAATAATTAATTGGTCTCCAATCGGTTCTTGGCTTGAGCGGCCTCATCTACTGACAAAACACAGACAATAGCAGGCGCACAATAATTGGACGATAACTACTATGTTCTAACTACACCGATCATATTTTTTAAATTTCTCAGCGTGGATTTGGAGTGTTCTCTTCAAACTTGGAACATAACAAGTAAATCTGTGAGCTAATTCCCCCGCTGTGAGAAATATGACTTTCAAAATATGATGTGCATTTTTCAAGAAATATGCCCTTTGGATTGTTTAGCACACCTAAATAGTAACAAAATTTTAAAATAGTAGGTAAACAGGAAGTAGATGAGCAAGGAGCATAAAATCGCTTTACACCATATAAGACTATAGGATAAAGCAATATGCAAAATATCAGGCTGCTGAATATGACGGAAATTTTGAACCTTTGTTACGGACGAATGGAAGAACAGACGGACATGGGTAAAACAGTATATCTCCCTTTTCTTCGAAGCGGGAGTATTATAAGATTTTCACATCTTTCTGTAAAATAATAATACAATTCCATACGTGCGTCTAGATAGATCAGGCAATTAATTAGGTAGGGGTAATAACAAAAGTCGCAAAATTTCTCGAGCAAATGCATTGACGTTCAGTCTTTGAAACCCAGTTATATGTTCGGCAAGACCTAAACGACATTGCGTTATTAATGCATTGTGAATATGTAATACAAACCGGTAAAAGTACAGAAGTTCAAATCTCGAAAAAAAAAACAACTGTATCGTGAAACGTTGTGAATATTTTAATAAGTATATATTCCAAGTTTTAGGTAAAGTACTTAAATTTTCCAAAAAGAAATTTAAAAAAAAATGAAAAAGTTATTTTTTATTTCGAGTCTTATTAGTCTCATAAATATTTTATGTGTTAACAGAAAAGTAATATGTCAACCTTTACTTGAAAAGGCAGATAATTCAATAATAACATTGAAGGTTATGTCTTATATTGTACACCATATCTTGCATTTTAAAAAACTTGTAAACAAACATGGATGCCAAATTATAATGTGTAGTCACTTTGAGAATGTTGTTTTTGTACATTTCTGAAATTTCTTAGTGGATAATATTCTAATACATTATTGTACTTATTATGGACTGTCTTCCTGTGGTAGTAATTGTTGACACAAGTGGAAGTATAGGAAGTTTGGACTCCCACAGTGTCAGTTTTCAAGGTAAGAATTTACCACAAATTTCACTTTTATTTAGTTTTTGCATGACATAACACATTCATATGCTTAATAAATGATATGTGAAGCCACAAGAAGTTAACGAGTCCGAAAACAAATGAACATATATCGAGAGGTCAGTGCAAGACTATTGTAACTACATTGAAATAAAGAAGGAGTTACAATAGTCTTGCACTGACCCCTCGATATGAAATCATGATTTCCAACACCCACTTCAGCTCTTTGATATCTCCTTAAATGTCGATGAAAATGCTTTTTAACAGGGGTACGGTGATCTTTATATGATCGAAATCGGTCCAGTTATTAATGAGAAATAAGCAAAAACTTACCTGAAGCGAGTGATTTTGTATGTGTACGACATCCAAAAAGTCACGTGGTATAGCCACCCTGAATTCAGACGAACATTATTGGACATTTTACCGTCTGAGGCATTTTTGGTAACGCTATAATTATTTGCGGAATGAGATAAATACTTCTAATGTCGATCGACGGCGATTTGCATGTTTTGTTTTTATGCCCCCATAAAGTGGGAGGCATATAGAGTTGCACTCGTCCGTACGTCCCCAAATCTTGTGGCATCAACTTCTTCTAAACTACCAAATGGATTTCTTTCAAACTTGCACAGATGATCAAGCAGGATGTGTAGATGACCGTAAAGAAAGGATTTTTTTCCTGCGACCATTTTTACCAAAAATATGGCCCTTTTTTATTACAAATTTTGTTACAGTGGGGGCATCAGTGTCCGAGGACATATTCTAGTTGAGAATGAATATTACGTATATAATAGGATGATTCCCGCTACGACCCGAGAAATCGTTAAAATTCATTGAACCAAACGAATAATGCCTGAGAGCATGCCAGCCAAAACTATTCGATTAAAAACCTCTCCGGCTGTTTAATACCTTCTTTAGTTTTTTTGTTTTGTTTTATTGTTTTTGCCCTTGATAAAATCAAAATGATATATTCTTTGCATTAATGTTATGCTCGTAAGCCTCGTCATTAAATTTTGTTTTATTGTTATTTTAGGGCACATGTCCTTTTGAAAACCATTGAAGATTTTTACAACCTTGCTTATTCTACGTAAAAGTTACCACTGCCACAACCCCGGCGTGGCAGGGTCTTTTTAAATGACCCAGGATTGGGGCAATGGTAACAAATCATATGTGCTACTTGGGACTTATTGCAATGGACATAAAACAAGTAAAGTTTGAAAACAACGTCATTTTAAACGATTTTGCAGATAGATCAAGCAGTTTCTAATATTTATGATTGATTTTTTTTTTCTTATACATGATTTTACAAAATTATTTTCTTCCATTACATTCTGAGTGACCAAAACCACTGGGGGCTAACGCGTGTAACGGCAAAGTGTTGCACAACGACTGCATAATATTATGTTTCTCAACAAAGATTTGTTTATAAAACGCCCCGCTGTTAAGACATGATTCTGTATGAGTAAAATTAACGTAGAAAACATGACATGACATGACTCAAACATCGAACAGAAATCAAGGTGTATCGTTTATTTAACGTTTTTCAAATGCTTGTTTATGATTGATTTCATCTGAGAGTGTTTGGCCATATATGACACAAATGTTTTAATATTACATATAAAATATTTTTTCAAATGCATTATCTGTTTAATTTCTTATTGAAGCGGCCATAAGCATAAATTTCAAGAACCAAAACATTTCTTATCATTTGTTAATTGATGATGATTGAAGTGTTTCTGTGCTATATTCACTGACATTTCTTTTTAAAGGTGCAAATGAACTGGTGCAAATGCTATTTTCCTAGGGGCCGTGTTCTTGAAATAATTGCCCTCGAGTTTAAATTTATACCCAGATACATATTTCTAATATATTTAGTATGAAAAAATTTCAACATATCAATGTGTTATAACTACACATTATCATATTTTGCAATCCAGTCTTTTTATACAAAGAAATGAAAGTTCACGACGTTCTTTTTATAAAGTTAACGTTTCTTTATTTTTCTCTCTATGGCTACTAGAAAATCTTTAATTTTTCAAGCAAGTTTTTAGCAATGATGACACATAAAAATAACAGTGCAGTGTATATGGCAGCGTACTCAAGACGATCCTTTGGCGTTATGGGGCCGTCACACCATGACGTTCTGGCCAGCGTTCTACGACGTTTGAGGAAACGTTGTTAGTCGTCCGTGGTTGCTGGGAAAGCGCCAGAAGTGCGCTGTGTGAACGCTTGTGAACGTCGGTGATCGCCGGGAATCGGCGGAGAACGCTGGTCCGGAAAAAAAATGTTGAACATGCACAAAAATTTTCAATGAGACCAGCGTTCTCCGACGTTTAATTTTAATCGCTAAAGAAAGTTTAAGAACGTTCGTGGAACGTTTTACTAACGTTCGCAAAGCGTTGCACGCGTCCGGCTATCGTGCGTCAGTCGTTACTCAAGCGTTATTTGGTTGTTACAAATCGTTTGGTTTGCTCTGAACAACTCACTGGCGACCTGTCAACGACCGATGAACGGTCCCCTAGCGCACGCAGCGTGTGACTTAAGTGAAACAAACGTCCTTTTGGCTTCCATTTAGCGTCATTCGAGCGTTACCCGAACGTTAATAACACGCCAGATCTGTCATTCTCATTCTAGAACGCTCAAAAAATGAACGATTGAAACGTTCAGAGAGCGTTGACAAGAATGTCATAGTGTGACGGCCCCTTTAGGCCCCAGCCGTACGATCGCAAGCACTGCCGCCTCAACGCAGTAATATTCGCCAGTAAACGCCGACCGACGTTTGAGCAAGCACAACACAAATGCCGTCTGCAAGGAGTGAGTGGGGTCGCCGTTAGGTCGCCGTCGCAACACAGTAAGTTCTCATTCTTGAATGTAGGGAGATTTTACGGCAATTTCAGATACGGCGCGTCCACGCCGCTTATATTAAGTGTTATTTATTTGATTGCGATCTTACAACGACTGTGCTCCTAATGTGATTCTACTACCGCTTTCATCTTCATTTGCATTAATTGTGTAAAATTTGCTAATAATCACTCATTTCACTATGGCTCATAAATGCCAGAAATCCTGGCTACTGGTTGCCAATATACATGTTCGGCAGATAAATTGTGCATATCAATCTAGGACGACGACGGAGGGCCCAAAGACATAGATTCAACTGTCCGAGAACATATTGAAGATGTGTCTATTCACTTCGTTTTATAAGGAATAGGAATAGCAAACGAATGTCTTCAGCGCAGTGTTGGCACCGTGAAAGTGGGTGCAAAGCGCCACGAGAGCACAGACAATCGCAAACAATAGATCCGTTGGAACGCGATATAATACAGTTGAAGCACCGTAGCAACGCTGTGAGGACGTCTGAGTGAAAACGTGTCGTTGAAAATCCTCGGTACTCGTCAAACAATATAACAAATATTTTGAAATAGATTTTGTCCTTTTCAGAGAAGATTTTAGATGATTTAAATTAGGGATGGGAACGAATTCTAAAACAGGCATTCGAATATTCGCAAAGGTTATCCGAATATATTCGGATATTCGCGTGATCAACGGTTCATATTTCGCTATCCAAATTTTAGCTTATCCGAAAATATGTAAGGTTTTGCCAGAAGAACTCTTTTTCGAATCAGCACATCTTCACAAATAAACATTTAAATTTTAAATGTTTATTTGTAAAGATGTGCTGATTTGAAAAAGTAACATTCTGACTTTAAAATGCGTAAAGAACACCAAAGCAAACCAAATCTTTCGGCTGAGGTGTACAAAGAACAACGGGGACCACAGTGCTTTTTTCATAAAACCAATACTGACAGAACTTGTGACCACTACAAAGCAGAATAACTCACACTAACATGGAACTTGTGACCACTACAAAGCAGATAGATTAATACTGACATGGAACTTGTGAGCACTACAAAGCAGAATAACTAATACAGACATGGAACTTGTGACCGCTACAAAGCAGAATAACTAATACTGACATGGAACTTGTGACCACTACAAAGCAGAATAACTAATACTGGCGGAACTTGTGACCACAACAAAGCAGAATAACTAATACTGAAGGAACTTGTGACCACTACAAAGCAGAATAACTAATACTGACATGGAACCTGTGACCACTACAAAGCAGAACAACTTATACTGACGGAACTTGTGACCACTACATAGCAGAATAACTAATACTGACATGGAACTTGTGACCACTAGAAATCAGAAAAACTAATACTGACATGGAACTTGTGACCACTACAAAGCAGAATAACTTATACTGACATGGAACTTGTGACCACTACAAAGCAGAATAACTAATACTGTCATGGAACTTGTGACCACTACAAAGCAGAATAACTAATACTGACGGAACTTGTGACCACTACTAAGCAGAATAACTAATACTAACATGGAACTTGTGACCACTACAAAGCAGAATAACTAATACTGGCGGAACTTGTGACCACTACAAAGCAGAATAACTAACACTGACATGGAACTTGTGACCATTACAAAGCAGAATATTTAATACTGACGGAACTTGTGACCACTACAAAGCAGAATAACTAATACTGACATGGAACCTGTAACCACTAGAAAGCAGAATAACTAATACTGACATGGAACTTGTGACCACTAGAAAGCAGAAAAACTAATAATGACTTGGAACTTGTGACCACTACAAAGCAGAATAACTAATACTGACATGGAACTTGTGACCACTACAAAGCAGAATGACTAAAACTGACGGAACTTGTGACAACTAGAAAGCAAAATAACTAATAATGACATGGAACCTGTGACCACTATAAAGCAGACTAATTAATACTGACATGGAACTTGTGAGCACTACAAAGCAGAAAAACTAATACGGACATGGAACCTATGACCACTACAAAGCAGAATAACTAATACTGACATGGAACCTGTGACTCCTACAAAGCACAATATCTAATACTGACATGGAACTTGTGACCACTACAAAGCAGAAAAACTAATACTGACATGGAAATTGTGACCACTACAAAGCAGAATAACTAATACTGACATGGAATTTGTGACCACTACAAAGCAGAATAACTTATACTGACAAAACTTATGACCACTACAAAGCAGAATAACTAATACTGACATGGAACTTGTGACCACTGCAAAGCAGAATAACTAATACTGACATGGAACTTGTGACCACTGCAAAGCAGAATAACTAATAATGACATGGAACCTGTGACCAATATAAAGCAGACTAACTAATATTGACATGGAACTTGTGACCACTACAAAGCAGAAAAACTAATACTGACATGGAACCTGTGACCACTTCAAAGCAGAATAACTAATACTGACATGGAACCTGTGACTCCTACAAAGCAGAATAACTAATACTGACATCGAACTTGTGACCACTACAAAGCAGAATAACTAATACCGACATGGAACTTGTGACCACTACAAAGCAGAATAACTAATACTGACATGGAACTTGTGACCACTACAAAGCAGAATAACTAATAGTGGCGGAACTTGTGACCATTACAAAGCAGAATAACTAATACTGACATGGAACTTGTGACCACTACAAAGAAGAATAACTAATATTGACATGGAACTTGTGACCACTACAAAGCAGAATAACTAATACTGACATGGAAATTGTGACCACTACAAAGAAGAATAACTAATACTGACATGGAACCTGTGACCAACACAAAGCAGAATAACTAACACTGACATGAAATTTGTGACCACTACAAAGCAGAATAACTAATACTGACATGGAACTTGTGACCACTACAAAGGAGAATAACTAATACTGACATGGAACCTATGACCACCACAAAGTAGCATAACTAAAACTGGCGGAACTTGTGACCACTACATAGCAGAATTACTAATACTGACATGGAACCTGTGACCACTACAAAGCAGAATAACTTATACTGACGGAACTTGTGACCACTACATAGCAGAATAACAAATACTGACATGGAACTTGTGACCACTAGAAAGCAGAATAACTAATGCTGACATGGAACGTGTGACCACTACAAACAGAATAACTAATACTTGCGGAACTTGTGACCACTACAAAGCAGAATAACTAATACTGACATGGAACTTGTTACCACTACAAAGCAGAATAACTAATACTTACGGAACTTGTGACCACTACAAAGCAGAATAACTCATACTGACATGGAACCTGTGACCACTACAAAGCAGAATAACTAAGACTGACATTTAATCTGTGACCACTATTAAGCAGACTAATACTGACATTGAACTTGTGACCACTACAAAGCAGAATAACTAATACTGACAGGGAACTTGTGACCACTACAAAGCAGAATAACTAATACTGACATGGAACCTGTGACCACTACAAAGCAGAATAACTTATACTGACGGAACTTGTGACCACTACATAGCAGAATAACTAATACTGACATTGAACTTGTGACCACTACAAAGCAGAATAACTAATACTGACATGGAACTTGTGACCACTACAAAGCAGAATAACTAATACTGGCGGAGCTTGGGACCACTACAAAGCAGAATAACTAATACTGACATGGAACTTGTGACCACTACAAAGCAGAATAACTAATACTGACATGGAACCTGTGACCACTACAAAGCAGAATAACTTATACTGACGGAACTTGTGACCACTACATAGCAGAATAACTAATACTGACATTGAACTTGTGACCACTACAAAGCAGAATAACTAATACTGACATGGAACTTGTGACCACTACAAAGCAGAATAACTAATACTGGCGGAGCTTGGGACCACTACAAAGCAGAATAACTAATACTGACATTGAACTTGTGACCACTACAAAGTAGATTAACTAATACTGACGGAACTTTTGACCACTAAAAAGCAGAATAACTAATACTGACATGGAACCTGTGACCACTAGAAAGCAGAATAACTAATACTGACATGGAACTTGTGACCACTACAAAGCAGAATAACTAATACTGACATGTAACTTGTGACCACTACAAAGCAGAATAATAATACTGTCATGGAAATTGTGACCACTACAAAGCAGAATAACTAATACTGACGGAACTTGTGACCACTACTAAGCAGAATAACTAATACTGACATGGAACTCGTGACCACTACAAAGCAGAATAACTAATACTGACATGAAACCTGTGACCACAACAAAGCAGAATAACTAAAACTGACATGAAACTTGTGACCATTACAAAGCAGAATAACTAATACTGGCATGGAACTTGTGACCACTATAAAGCAGAATAACTAATACTGGCGGAACTTGTGACCACTACAAAGCAGAATAACTAATACTGACATGGAACTTGTGACCATTACAAAGCAGAAAAACTAATACTGACATGGAACCTGTGACTACTACAAAGCAGAATAACTAATACTGACATGGAACATGTGACCACTACAAAGCAGAATAACTAATACTGACATGGAACTTGTGACCACTACAAAGCAGAATAACTAATACTGCCGGAACTTGTGACCACTTAAAAGCAGAATAACTAATACTGACGGAACTTTTGACCACTACAAAGCAGAAAAACTAATACTGACATGGAACCTGTGACCACTGCAAAGCAGAATACCTTATACTGACGGAACTTGTGACCACTACATAGCAGAATAACTAATACCGACACGGAACTTGTGACCACTAGAAAGCAGAATAACTAATACTGAAATGGATCTTGTGACCACTACAAAGCAGAATAACTAATACTTGCGGAACTTGTGACCACTACAAAGCAGAATAACTAATACAGACATGGAACTTGTGACCACTACAAAGCAGAATAACTAATACTGACGGAACTTTTGACCACTACAAAGCAGAAGAACTAATACTGGCGGAACTTGTGAGCACTACAAAGCAGAATAACTAATACTGACGGAACTTGTGACCACTACAAAGCAGAATAACTAATACTGACATGGAACCTGTGACCACTCTAAAGCAGAATAACTAATACTGACATGGAACTTGTGACCTCTACAAAGCAGAATAACTAATACTGACGGAACTTGTGACCACTACAAAGCAGAATAACTAATAATGACATGGAACCTGTGACCACTCTAAAGCAGAATAACTAATACTGACATGGAACTTGTGACCACTAACTAATACTGACGGAACTTGTGACAACTACAAAGCAGAATAACTAATACTGACATGGAACTTGTGACCACTACAAAGCAGAATAACTAATACTGACATGGAACTTGTGACGACTACAAAGCAAGAATAACTAATACTGACGGAACTTGTGACCACTACAAAACATAATAACTAATACTGACATGGAACTTGTGACCACTACAAAGCAGAATAACTAATACTGACATGGAACTTGTGACCACTACAAAGCAGAATAACTAATACTGACATGGAACTTGTGACCACTACAAAGCAGAATAACTAATACTGACATGGAACTTGTGACCACTACAAAGCAGAAAAACTAATAATGACATGGAACTTGTGACCACTACAAAGCAGAATTACTAATACTGACATGGAACTTGTGACCACTACAAAGCAGAATAACTAACACTGACATGGAACTTGTGACCACTACAAAGCAGAATAACTAATACTGACATGGAACTTGTGACCACTACAAAGCAGAATAACTAATACTGACATGGAACTTGTGACCACTACAAAGCAGAATAACTAATACTGACCTGGAACTTGTGACCACTACAAAGCAGAATAACTAATACTGACATGGAACTTGTGACCACTACAAAGCAGAATAACTAATACTGACGGAACTTGTGACCACTACAAAGCAGAATAACTAATACTGACATGGAACTTGTGACCACTACAAAGCATAATAACTAATACTGACGGAACTTGTGACCACTACAAAACATTATAACTTATACTGACATGGAACTTGTGACCACTACAAAGCAGAATAACTTAATACTGACATGGAACTTGTGACCACTACAAAGCAGAAAAACTAATAATGACATGGAACTTGTGACCACTACAAAGCAGATTTACTAATACTGACATGGAACTTGTGACCACTACAAAGCAGAATAACTAATACTGACATGGAACTTGTGACCACTACAAAGCAGAATAACTAATACTGACATGGAACTTGTGACCACTACAAAGCAGAATAACTAATACTGACGGAACTTTTGACCACTACAAAGCAGAATAACTAATACTGACATGGAACTTGTGACCACTACAAAGCAGAATAACTAATACTGACATGGAACTTGTGACCACTAACTAATACTGACGGAACTTGTGACAACTACAAAGCAGAATAACTAATACTGACATGGAACTTGTGACCACTACAAAGCAGAATAACTAATACTGACATGGAACTTGTGACGACTACAAAGCAGAATAACTAATACTGACGGAACTTGTGACCACTACAAAACATAATAACTTATACTGATATGGAACTTGTGACCACTACAAAGAAGAATAACTAATACTGACATGGAACTTGTGACCACTACAAAGCATAATAACTAATACTGACATGGAACTTGTGACCACTACAAAGCAGAATAACTAATACTGACATGGAACTTGTGACCACTACAAAGCAGAAAAACTAATAATGACATGGAACTTGTGACCACTACAAAGCAGAATTACTAATACTGACATGGAACTTGTGACCACTACAAAGCAGAATAACTAACACTGACATGGAACTTGTGACCACTACAAAGCAGAATAACTAATACTGACATGGAACTTGTGACCACTTCAAAGCAGAATAACTAATACTGACGGAACTTTTGACCACTACAAAGCAGAATAACTAATACTGACATGGAACTTGTGACCACTACAAAGCAGAATAACTAATACTGACATGGAACTTGTGACCACTACAAAGCAGAATAACTAATACTGACGAACTTGTGACAACTACAAAGCAGAATAACTAATACTGACATGGAACTTGTGACCACTACAAAGCAGAATAACTAATACTGACATGGAACTTGTGACCACTACAAAGCAGAATAACTAATACTGACGGAACTTGTGACCACTACAAAACATTATAACTTATACTGACATGGAACTTGTGACCACTACAAAGAAGAACAACTAATACTGACATGGAACATGTGACCACTACAAAGCACAATAACTAATACTGACATGGAACTTGTGGCCATTACAAAGCAGAATAACTAATACTGACGGAACTTTTGACCACTACAAAGCAGAATAACTAATACTGGCGGAACTTGTGACCACTACAAAGCAGAATAACTAATGCTGACGGAACTTGTGACCACTACAAAGCAGAATAACCAATACTGACGGAACTTGTGACCACTACAAAGCAGAATAACTAATACTGACATGGAACTTGTGACCACTACAAAGCAGAATAACTAATACTGACATGGAACTTGTGACCACTACAAAGCAGAATAACTAATACTGACATGGAACTTGTGACCACTACAAAGCAGAATAACTAATACTGACATGGAACTTGTGACCACTAGAAAGCAGAATAACTAATACTGACATGGAACTTGTGACCACTACAAAGCAGAATAACTAATACTGACATGGAACTTGTGACCACTACAAAGAAGAATATCTAATACTGACATGGAACTTGTGACCACTACAAAGCAGAAAAACTAATACTGACGGAACTTTTGACCACTACAAAGCAGAATAACTAATGCTGGCGGAACTTGTGACCACTACAAAGCAGAATAACTAATACTGACATGGAACTAGTGACCACTACAAAGCAGAATATCTAATACTGACACAGAACTTGTGACCACTACAAAGCAGAATAACTAATACTGAGATGGAACTTGTGACGACTACAAAGCAGAATAACTAATACTGACATGGAACTTGAGACCACTACAAAGCATAATAACTTATACTGACGGATCTTGTGACCACTACAAAGCAGAATAACTAATACTGACTTAACTTGCGATCACTACAAAGCAGAAAAACTAATACTGACATGGAACTTGTGACCACTTCAAAGCAGAATAACTAATACTGACATGGAACTTGTGACCACTATAAAGCAGAATAACTAATACTGACATGGAACTTGTGACCACTACATAGCAGAATAACTAATACTGACACGGAACTTGTGACCACTACAAAGCAGAATAACTAATACTGACATGGAACTTTTGACCACTACAAAGCAGATTAACTTATACTGACATGGAACTTGTGACCACTACAAAGAAGAATACCTTATACTGACGGAACTTGTGACCACTACATAGTAGAATAACTTATACTGACGGAACTTTTGACCACTACAAAGCAGAATAACTAATACTGGCGGAACTTGTGACCACTACAAAGCAGAATAACTAATACTGACATGGAACTAGTGACCAATACAAAGCAGAATATCTAATACTGACATGGAACTTGTGACCACTACAAAGCAGAATAACTAATACTGAGATGGAAATTGTGACCACTACAAAGCAGAATAACTAATACTGACGGAACTTGTGACCTCTACAAAGTAGAATAACTAATACTGACTGAAATGCGACCACTACAAAGCAGAAAAACTAATACTGACATGGAACTTGTGACCACTACAAAGCAGAATAACTAATACTGACATGGAACTAGTTACCACTACAAAGCAGAATATCTAATACTGACATAGAACTTGTGACCACTAAAAAGCAGAATAACTAATACTGAGATGGAACTTGTGACGACTACAAAGCAGAATAACTAATACTGACATGGAACTTGTGACCACTACAAAGCATAATAACTATTACTGACGGAACTTGTGACCACTACAAAGCAGAATAACTAATACTGAATGAACTTGCGACCACTACAAAGCAGAATAACTAATACTGACATGGAACTTGTGACCACTACAAAGCAGAAAAACTAATAATGACATGGAACTTGTGACCACTACAAAGCAGAATTACTAATACTGACATGGAACTTGTGACCACTACAAAGCAGAATAACTAACACTGACATGGAACTTGTGACCACTACAAAGCAGAATAACTAATACTGACATGGAACTTGTGACCACTTCAAAGCAGAATAACTAATACTGACGGAACTTTTGACCACTACAAAGCAGAATAACTAATACTGACATGGAACTTGTGACCACTACAAAGCAGAATAACTGATACTGACATGGAACTTGTGACCACTACAAAGCAGAATAACTAATACTGACGGAACTTGTTACAACTACAAAGCAGAATAACTAATACTGACATGGAACTTGTGACCACTACAAAGCAGAATAACTAATACTGACATGGAACTTGTGACCACTACAAAGCAGAATAACTAATACTGACGGAACTTGTGACCACTACAAAACATTATAACTTATACTGACATGGAACTTGTGACCACTACAAAGCAGAATAACTAATACTGACATGGAACTTGTGACCACTACAAAGCAGAAAAACTAATAATGACATGGAACTTGTGACCACTACAAAGCAGAATTACTAATACTGACATGGAACTTGTGACCACTACAAAGCAGAATAACTAACACTGACATGGAACTTGTGACCACTACAAAGCAGAATAACTAATACTGACATGGAACTTGTGACCACTACAAAGCAGAATAACTAATACTGACGGAACTTTTGACCACTACAAAGCAGAATAACTAATACTGACATGGAACTTGTGACCACTACAAAGCAGAATAACTAATACTGACATGGAACTTGTGACCACTAACTAATATTGACGGAACTTGTGACAACTACAAAGCAGAATAACTAATACTGACATGGAACTTGTGACCACTACAAAGCAGAATAACTAATACTGACATGGAACTTGTGACGACTACAAAGCAGAATAACTAATACTGACGGAACTTGTGACCACTACAAAACATAATAACTTATACTGATATGGAACTTGTGACCACTACAAAGAAGAATAACTAATACTGACATGGAACTTGTGACCACTAAAAAGCATCATAACTAATACTGACATGGAACTTGTGACCACTACAAAGCAGAAAAACTAATAATGACATGGAACTTGTGACCACTACAAAGCAGAATTACTAATACTGACATGGAACTTGTGACCACTACAAAGCAGAATAACTAACACTGACATGGAACTTGTGACCACTACAAAGCAGAATAACTAATACTGACATGGAACTTGTGACCACTTCAAAGCAGAATAACTAATACTGACGGAACTTGTGACCACTACAAAGCAGAATAACTAATACTGACATGGAACTTGTGACCACTACAAAGCAGAATAACTAATACTGACGAACTTGTGACAACTACAAAGCAGAATAACTAATACTGACATGGAACTTGTGACCACTACAAAGCAGAATAACTAATACTGACATGGAACTTGTGACCACTACAAAGCAGAATAACTAATACTGACGGAACTTGTGACCACTACAAATCATTATAACTTATACTGACATGGAACTTGTGACCACTACAAAGAAGAACAACTAATACTGACATGGAACATGTGACCACTACAAAGAATAATAACTAATACTGACATGGAACTTGTGGCCGTTACAAAGAAGAATAACTAATACTGACGGAACTTTTGACCACTACAAAGCAGAATAACTAATACTGGCGGAACTTGTGACCACTACAAAGCAGAATAACTAATGCTGACGGAACTTGTGACCACTACAAAGCAGAATAACCAATACTGACGGAACTTGTGACCACTACAAAGCAGAATAACTAATACTGACATGGAACTTGTGACCACTACAAAGCAGAATAACTAATACTGACATGGAACTTGTGACCACTACAAAGCAGAATAACTAATACTGACATGGAACTTGTGACCACTACAAAGCAGAATAACTAATACTGACATGGAACTTGTGACCACTAGAAAGCAGAATAACTAATACTGACATAGAACTTGTGACCACTACAAAGCAGAATAACTAATACTGACATGGAACTTGTGACCACTACAAAGAAGAATAACTAATACTGACATGGAACTTGTGACCACTACAAAGAGGAATAAGTAATACTGACATGGAACTTGTGACCACTACAAAGCAGAATAACTAATACTGACATGGAACTTGTGACCACTACAAAGCAGAAAAACTAATACTGACGGAACTTTTGGCCACTACAAAGCAGAATAACTAATGCTGGCGGAACTTGTGACCACTACAAAGCAGAATAACTAATACTGACATGGAACTAGTGACCACTACAAAGCAGAATATCTAATACTGACGGAACTTGTGACCACTACATAGCAGAATAACTTATACTGACGGAACTTTTGACCACTACAAAGCAGAATAACTAATACTGGCGGAACTTGTGACCACTACAAAGCAGAATAACTAATACTGACATGGAACTAGTGACCAATACAAAGCAGAATATCTAATACTGACATGGAACTTGTGACCACTACAAAGCAGAATAACTAATACTGAGATGGAAATTGTGACCACTACAAAGCAGAATAACTAATACTGACGGAACTTGTGACCTCTACAAAGTAGTATAACTAATACTGACTGAATTGCGACCACTACAAAGCAGAAAAACTAATACTGACATGGAACTTGTGACCACTACAAAGCAGAATAACTAATACTGACATGGAACTAGTTACCACTACAAAGCAGAATATCTAATACTGACATAGAACTTGTGACCACTAAAAAGCAGAATAACTAATACTGAGATGGAACTTGTGACGACTACAAAGCAGAATAACTAATACTGACATGGAACTTGTGACCACTACAAAGCATAATAACTATTACTGACGGAACTTGTGACCACTACAAAGCAGAATAACTAATACTGAATGAACTTGCGACCACTACAAAGCAGAATAACTAATACTGACATGGAACTTGTGACCACTACAAAGCAGAATAACTAATACTGACATGGAACTTGTGACCACTATAAAGCAGAATAACTAATACTGACATGGAACCTGTGACCACTACAAAGCAGAATAACTAACACTGTCATGGAACTTGTGACCACTACAAAGCAGAATAACTAATACTGACATGGAACTTGTGACCACTACAAAGCAGAATAACTAATACTGACATGGAACTTGTGACCACTACAAAGCAGAAAAACTAATACTGACGGAACTTTTGACCACTACAAAGCAGAATAACTAATGCTGGCGGAACTTCTGACCACTACAAAGCAGAATAACTAATACTGACATGGAACTAGTGACCACTACAAAGCAGAATATCTAATACTGACACAGAACTTGTGACCACTACAAAGCAGAATAACTAATACTGAGATGGAAATTGTGACGACTACAAAGCAGAATAACTAATACTGACATGGAACTTGTGACCACTACAAAGCATAATAACTAATACTGACGGATCTTGTGACCACTACAAAGCAGAATAACTAATACTGACTTAACTTGCGACCACTACAAAGCAGAAAAACTAATACTGACATGGAACTTGTGACCACTACAAAGCAGAATAACTAATACTGACATGGAACTTGTGACCACTATAAAGCAGAATAACTAATACTGACATGGAACTTGTGACCACTACATAGCAGAATAACTAATACTGACACGGAACTTGTGACCACTATAAAGCAGAATAACTAATACTGACATGGAACTTTTGACCACTACAAAGCAGATTAACTTATACTGACATGGAACTTGTGACCACTACAAAGAAGAATACCTGATACTGACGGAACTTGTGACCACTACATAGCAGAATAACTTATACTGACGGAACTTTTGACCTCTACAAAGCATAATAACTAATACTGGCGGAACTTGTGACCACTACAAAGCAGAATAACTAATACTGACATGGAACTAGTGACCACTACAAAGCAGAATATCTAATACTGACATGGAACTTGTGACCACTACAAAGCAGAATAACTAATACTGAGATGGAAATTGTGACAACTACAAAGCAGAATAACTAATACTGACATGGAACTTGTGACCACTACAAAGCAGAATAACTAATACTGACGGAACTTGTGACCTCTACAAAGTAGAATAACTAATACTGACTGAATTGCGACCACTACAAAGCAGAAAAACTAATACTGACATGGAACTTGTGACCACTACAAAGCAGAATAACTAATACTGACATGGAAATAGTTACCACTACAAAGCAGAATATCTAATACTGACATAGAACTTGTGACCACTAAAAAGCAGAATAACTAATACTGAGATGGAACTTGTGACGACTACAAAGCAGAATAACTAATACTGACATGGAACTTGTGACCACTACAAAGCATAATAACTAATACTGACGGAACTTGTGACCACTACAAAGCAGAATAACTAATACTGAATGAACTTGCGACCACTACAAAGCAGAATAACTAATACTGACATGGAACTTGTGACCACTACAAAGCAGAATAACTAATACTGACATGGAACTTGTGACCACTATAAAGCAGAATAACTAATACTGACATGGAACTTGTGACCACTACATAGCAGAATAACTAATACTGACGGAACCTGTGACCACTACAAAGCAGAATAACTAATACTGGCGGAACTTGTGACCACTACAAAGCAGAATAACTAATACTGACATGGAACTTGTGACCACTACAAAGCAGAGTAACTAATACTGACATGGAACTTGTGACCACTACAAAGCAGAATAACTAACACTGACCTGGAACTTGTGACCACTACAAAGCAAGCAGAATAACATATACTGACATGGAACTTGTGACCACTACAAAGCAGAATAACTAATACTGACATGGAACTTGTGACCACTACAAAGCAGAATAAGTAACACTGACATGGAACTTGTGACCACTACAAAGCAGAATAACTAATACTGACGGAACTTTTGACCACTACAAAGCAGAATAACTAATACTGACATGGAACTTGTGGCCACTACAAAGCAGAATAACTAATACTCACGGAACTTTTGACTACTACAAAGCAGAATAACTAACACTGACATGGAACTTGTGACCACTACAAAGCAGAATAACTAATACTGACATGGAACCTGTGACCACTACAAAGCAGAATAACTAACACTGTCATGGGACTTGTGACCACTACAAAGCAGAATAACTAATACTGACATGGAACTTGTGACCACTACAAAGCAGAATAACTAATACTGACATGGAACTTGTGACCACTACAAAGCAGAAAAACTAATAATGACATGGAACTTTTGACCACTACAAAGCAGAATTACTAATACTGACATGGAACTTGTGACCACTACAAAGCAGAACAACTAACACTGACATGGAACTTGTGACCACTACAAAGCAGAATAACTAATACTGACATGGAACTTGTGACCACTACAAAGCAGAATAACTAATACTGACGGAACTTTTGACCACTACAAAGCAGAATAACTAATACTGACATGGAACTTGTGACCATTACAAAGCAAAATAACTAATTCTGACATGGAACTTGTGACCACTACAAGGCAGAATAACTAATACTGACGGAACTTGTGACAACTACAAAGCAGAATAACTAATACTGACATGGAACTTGTGACCACTACAAAGCAGAATAACTAATACTGACATGGAACTTGTGACCACTACAAAGCAGAATAACTAATACTGACGGAACTTGTGACCACTACAAAACATAATAACTTATACTGATATGGAACTTGTGACCACTACAAAGAAGAATAACTAATACTGACATGGAACTTGTGACCACTACAAAGCATAATAACTAATACTGACATGGAACTTGTGACCACTACAAAGCAGAATAACTAATACTGACATGGAACTTGTGACCACTACAAAGCAGAAAAACTAATAATGACATGGAACTTGTGACCACTACAAAGCAGAATAACTAATACTGACATGGAACTTGTGACCACTACAAAGCAGAATAACTAATACTGACATGGAACTTGTGACCACTAGAAAGCAGAATAACTAATACTGACATAGAACTTGTGACCACTACAAAGCAGAATAACTAATACTGACATGGAACTTGTGACCACTACAAAGAAGAATAACTAATACTGACATGGAACTTGTGACCACTACAAAGAGGAATAAGTAATACTGACATGGAACTTGTGACCACTACAAAGCAGAATAACTAATACTGACATGGAACTTGTGACCACTACAAAGCAGAAAAACTAATACTGACGGAACTTTTGACCACTACAAAGCAGAATAACTAATGCTGGCGGAACTTGTGACCACTACAAAGCAGAATAACTAATACTGACATGGAACTAGTGACCACTACAAAGCAGAATATCTAATACTGACACAGAACTTGTGACCACTACAAAGCAGAATAACTAATACTGAGATGGAACTTGTGACGACTACAAAGCAGAATAACTAATATTGACATGGAACTTGTGACCACTACAAAGCAGAAAACCTAATACTGACATGGTTCTTGTGACCACTACAAAGCAGAATAACTAATACTGACATGGAACTTGTGACCACTACAAAGCAGAATAACTAATACTGACATGGAACTTGTGACCACTAGAAAGCAGAATAACTAATACTGACGGAACTTGTGACCACTACAAAACATAATAACTTATACTGACATGGAACTTGTGACCACTACAAAGAAGAACAACTAATACTGACATGGAACTTGTGACCACTACAAAGCATAATAACTAATACTGACATGGAACTTGTGGCCATTACAAAGCAGAATAACTAATACTGACGGAACTTTTGACCACTACAAACAGAATAACAAATACTGGCGGAACTTGTGACCACTACAAAGCAGAATAACTAATGCTGACGGAACTTGTGACCACTACAAAGCAGAATAACCAATACTGACGGAACTTGTGACCACTACAAAGCAGAATAACTAATACTGACATGGAACTTGTGACCACTACAAAGCAGAATAACTAATACTGACATGGAACTTGTGACCACTACAAAGCAGAATAACTAATACTGACATGGAACTTGTGACCACTACAAAGCAGAATAACTAATAATGACATAGAACTTGTGACCACTACAAAGCAGAATAACTAATACTGACATGGAACTTGTGACCACTACAAAGAAGAATAACTAATACTGACATGGAACTTGTGACCACTACAAAGAGGAATAAGTAATACTGACATGGAACTTGTGACCACTACAAAGCAGAATAACTAATACTGACATGGAACTTGTGACCACTACAAAGCAGAAAAACTAATACTGACGGAACTTTTGACCACTACAAAGCAGAATAACTAATGCTGGCGGAACTTGTGACCACTACAAAGCAGGATAACTAATACTGACATGGAACTAGTGACCACTACAAAGCAGAATATCTAATACTGACATAGAACTTGTGACCACTACAAAGCAGAATAACTAATACTGAGATGGAACTTGTGACGACTACAAAGCAGAATAACTAATACTGACATGGAACTTGTGACCACTACAAAGCATAATAACTAATACTGACGGAACTTGTGACCACTACAAAGCAGAATAACTAATACTGACTTAACTTGCGACCACTACAAAGCAGAAAAACTAATACGGAACTTGTGACCACTGCAAAGCAGAATAACTAATACTGACATGGAACTTGTGCCCACTATAAAGCAGAATAACTAATACTGACATGGAACTTGTGACCACTACAAAGCAGATTATCTAATACTGACATGGAACTTGTGACCACTACATAGCAGAATAACTAATACTGACACGGAACTTGTGACCACTATAAAGCAGAATAACTAATACTGACATGGAACTTTTGACCACTACAGAGCAGATTAACTTATACTGACATGGAACTTTTGACCACTACAAAGAAGAATACCTTATACTGACGGAACTTGTGACCACTACATAGCAGAATAACTTATACTGACGGAACTTTTGACCACTACAAACCCGCCCGGCTAGCTCAGTGGATAGAGCACCGGACTGTCAATCCAGGGGTCGTGAGTTCGATCCGCAGCCGAGGCGGGAAAAAATTTCTCCGTGACAATTGAACTCGGACATTGCGTCTGAGAGTCATTTGTCCCTCACCTCTGATTCAAGTGAGGAAGCAGTCAGTCGCTTGCGGAGAAATTGGTTAGTACTGGTTAGAGACCCAGGAACACCGGTTAGGTGGACTGACCGCCGGGATATAACCTAGAAAGCTGTTGAAACCAGGCGTTAAACAAACAAACAAATTGACCACTACAAAGCAGAATAACTAATACTGGCGGAACTTGTGACCACTACAAAGCAGAATAACTAATACTGACATGGAACTTGTGACCACTACAAAGCAGAATAACTAATACTGACATGGAACTAGTGACCACTACAAAGCAGAATATCTAATACTGACATAGAACTTGTGACCACTACAAAGCAGAATAACTAATACTGAGATGGAAATTGTGACAACTACAAAGCAGAATAACTAATACTGACATGGAACTTGTGACCACTACAAAGCAGAATAACTAATACTGACGGAACTTGTGACCACTACAAATCAGAATAACTAATACTGACTGAACTTGCGACCACTACAAAGCAGAAAAACTAATACTGACATGGAACTTGTGACCACTACAAAGCAGAATAACTAATACTGACATGGAACTTGTGACCACTATAAAGAAAAATAACTAATACTGACATGGAACTTGTTACCACTACAAAGCAGATTAACTAATACTGACATGGAACTTGTGACCACTACAAACAAGAATACCTTATACTGACGGAACTTTTGACCACAACATAGCAGAATAACTTATACTGACATGGAACTTGTGACCACTACAAAGCAGAATAACTGATACTGACATGGAACTTGTGACAACTACAAAGCAGTATAACTTATACTGACATGGAAC
The DNA here is from genome assembly GCA_038501625.1 of Corbicula japonica. NCBI lineage: Eukaryota > Metazoa > Mollusca > Bivalvia > Venerida > Cyrenidae > Corbicula > Corbicula japonica. The sequence goes on along the minus strand of JAZAYU010000083.1, from coordinate 2,235,563 downwards.
TTGTGACCACTACAAAGCAGAATAACTAATACTCGCATGGAACTTATGACCACTACAAAGCAGAATAACTAATACTCGCATGGAACTTGTGACCACTACAAAGCAGAATAACTAATACTGACGGAACGTGTGACCACTACAAAACAGAATAACTAATACTGACGGAAATTGCGACCAATAAAAAGCAGAATAACTAATACTGACATGGAACTTGTGACCACTACAAAGCAGAATAACTAATATTGACGGAACTAGTGACCACTACAAAGCAGAATAACATATACTGACATGGAACTTGTGACCACTACAAAGCAGATTAACCAATACTGACATGGAACTTGTGGCCGCTACAAAGCAGAATAAGTAACACTGACATGGAACTTGTGACCACTACAAAGCAGAATGACTAATACTGACTGAACTTTTGACCACTACAAAGCAGAATAACTAACACTGACATGGAACTTGTGACCACTACAAAGCAGAATAACTAATACTGTCATGGAACTAGTGACCACTACAAAGCAGAATAACTAATACTGACATGGAACTTGTGACCACTACAAAGCAGAATAACTAATACTGACATGGAACTTGTGACCACTACAAAGCAGAAAAACTAATAATGACATGGAACTTGTGACCACTACAAAGCAGAATAACTAATACTGACATGGAACTTGTGACCACTACAAAGCAGAATAACTAACACTGACATGGAACTTGTGACCACTACAAAGCAGAATAACTAATACTGACGGAACTTTTGACCACTACAAAGCAGAATAACTAATACTGACATGGAACTTGTGACCACTACAAAGCAGAATAACTAATACTGACATGGAACTTGTGACCACTACAAAGCAGAATAACTAATACTGACATGGAACTTGTGACCACTACAAAGCAGAATAACTAACACTGACATGGAACTTGTGACCACTACAAAGCAGAATAACTAATACTGACATGGAACTTGTGACCACTACAAAGCAGAATAACTAACACTGACATGGAACTTGTGACCACTACAAAGCAGAATAACTAATACTGTCATGGAACTAGTGACCACTACAAAGCAGAATAAGTAACTCTGACATGGAACTTGTGACCACTACAAAGCAGAATAACTAATACTGACTGAAATTTTGACCACTACTAATACTGACATGGAACTTGTGACCACTACAAAGCAGAATAACTAATACTGACGGAACTTGTGACCACTACAAAACATTATAACTTATACTGACATGGAACTTGTGACCACTACAAAGAAGAATAACTAATACTGACATGGAACTTGTGACCACTACAAAGCATAATAACTAATACTTACATGGAACTTGTGGCCATTACAAAGCAGAATAACTAATACTGACGGAACTTTTGACCACTACAAAGCAGAATAACTAATACTGGCGGAACTTGTGACCACTACAAAGCAGAATAACTAATGCTGACGGAACTTGTGACCACTACAAGGCAGAATAACTAATACTGACAGAACTTGTGACCACTACATAGCAGAATAACTCATACTGACATGGAACTTGTGACCACTACAAAGCAGAATAACTAATACTGACATGGAACTTGTGACCACTACAAAGCAGAATAACTAATACTGACATGGAACTTGTGACCACTACAAAGCAGAATAACTAATACTGGCATGGATCTTGTGACCACTACAAAGCAGAATAACTAATACTGACATGGAACTTGTGACCACTAGAAAGCAGAATAACTAATACTGACATGGAACTTGTGACCACTACAAAGCAGAATAACTAATACTGACATGGAACTTGTGACCACTACAAAGAAGAATAAGTAATACTGACATGGAACTTGTGACCACTACAAAGCAGAATAACTAATACTGACATGGAACTTGTGACCACTACAAAGCAGAATAACTAATACTGACGGAACTTTTGACCACTACAAAGCAGAATAACTAATGCTGGGGGAACTTGTGACCACTACAAAGCAGAATAACTAATACTGACATGGAACTAGTGACCACCACAAAGCAGAATATCTAATACTGACATAGAACTTGTGACCACTACAAAGCAGAATAACTAATACTGAGATGGAAATTGTGACGACTACAAAGCAGAATAACTAATACTGACATGGAACTTGTGACCACTACAAAGCATAATAACTAATACTGACGGAACTTGTGACCACTACAAAGCAGAATAACTAATACTGACTTAACTTGCGACCACTACAAAGCAGAAAAACTAATACTGACATGGAACTTGTGACCACTACAAAGCAGAATAACTAATACTGACATGGAACTTGAGACCACTATAAAGCAGAAAAACTAATACTGACATGGAACTTGTGACCACTACAAAGCAGAAAAACTAATACTGACATGGAACTTGTGACTACTACATAGCAGAATAACTAATACTGACACGGAACTTGTGACCACTATAAAGCAGAATAACTAATACTGACATGGAACTTTTGACCACTACAAAGCAGATTAACTAATATTGACATGGAACTTGTGACCACTACAAAGAAGAATACCTTATACTGACGGAACTTGTGACCACTACATAGCAGAATAACTTATACTGACGGAACTTTTGAACACGACAAAGAAGAATAACTAATACTGGCGGAACTTGTGACCACTACAAAGCAGAATAACTAATACTGACATGGAACTTGTGACCACTACAAAGCAGAATATCTAATACTGACATAGAACTTGTGACCACTACAAAGCAGAATAACTAATACTGAGATGGAGATTGTGACAACTACAAAGCAGAATAACTAATACTGACATGGATCTTGTGACCACTACAAAGCAGAATAACTAATACTGACGGAACTTGTGACCACTACAAAGCAGAATAACTAATACTGACTGAACTTGCGACCACTACAAAGCAGAAAAACTAATACTGACATGGAACTTGTGACCACTACAAAGCAGAATAACTAATACTGACATGGAACTTGTGACCACTATAAAGAAGAATAACTAATACTGACATGGAACTTGTGACCACTACAAAGCAGATTAACTAATACTGACATGGAACTTGTGACCACTACAAAGAAGAATACCTTATACTGACGGAACTTGTGACCACAACATAGCAGAATAACTTATACTGACATGGAACTTGTGACCACTACAAAGCAGAATAACTGATACTGACATGGAACTTGTGACAACTACAAAGCAGAATAACTTATACTGACATGGAACTTGTGACCACTACAAAGCAGAATAACTAATACTCGCATGGAACTTGTGACCACTACAAAGCAGAATAACTAATACTCGCATGGAACTTGTGACCACTACAAAGCAGAATAACTAATACTGACGGAACGTGTGACCACTACAAAACAGAATAACTAATACTGACGGAAATTGTGACCACTAAAAAGCAGAATAACTAATACTGACATGGAACTTGTGACCACTACAAAGCAGAAAAACTAATACTGACGGAACTAGTGACCACTACAAAGCAGAATAACATATACTGACATGGAACTTGTGACCACTACAAAACATGATTACTTATACTGACATGGAACTTGTGACCACTACATAGAAGAATAACTTATACTGACATGGAACTTGTGACCACTACAAAGCAGAATAACTGATACTGACATGGAACTTGTGACAACTACAAAGCAGAATATCTAATACTGGCGGAACTTTTGACCACTACAAAGCAGAATCACTAACACTGACATTGAACTTGTGACCACTACAAAGCAGAATAACTAATACTGACATGGAACTTGTGACCACTACAAAGCAGAATAAGTAACACTGACATGGAACTTGTGACAACTACAAAGCAGAATTACTAATACTGACATGGAACTTGTGACCACTACAAAGAAGAATAAGTAATACTGACATGGAACTTGTGACCACTACAAAGCAGAATAACTAATACTGACATGGAACTTGTGACCACTACAAAGCAGAATAACTAATACTGACGGAACTTTTGACCACTACAAAGCAGAATAACTAATGCTGGGGGAACTTGTGACCACTACAAAGCAGAATAACTAATACTGACATGGAACTAGTGACCACCACAAAGCAGAATATCTAATACTGACATAGAACTTGTGACCACTACAAAGCAGAATAACTAATACTGAGATGGAAATTGTGACGACTACAAAGCAGAATAACTAATACTGACATGGAACTTGTGACCACTACAAAGCATAATAACTAATACTGACGGAACTTGTGACCACTACAAAGCAGAATAACTAATACTGACTTAACTTGCGACCACTACAAAGCAGAAAAACTAATACTGACATGGAACTTGTGACCACTACAAAGCAGAATAACTAATACTGACATGGAACTTGAGACCACTATAAAGCAGAATAACTAATACTGACATGGAACTTGTGACCACTACAAAGCAGAAAAACTAATACTGACATGGAACTTGTGACTACTACATAGCAGAATAACTAATACTGACACGGAACTTGTGACCACTATAAAGCAGAATAACTAATACTGACATGGAACTTTTGACCACTACAAAGCAGATTAACTAATATTGACATGGAACTTGTGACCACTACAAAGAAGAATACCTTATACTGACGGAACTTGTGACCACTACATAGCAGAATAACTTATACTGACGGAACTTTTGAACACGACAAAGAAGAATAACTAATACTGGCGGAACTTGTGACCACTACAAAGCAGAATAACTAATACTGACATGGAACTTGTGACCACTACAAAGCAGAATATCTAATACTGACATAGAACTTGTGACCACTACAAAGCAGAATAACTAATACTGAGATGGAGATTGTGACAACTACAAAGCAGAATAACTAATACTGACATGGATCTTGTGACCACTACAAAGCAGAATAACTAATACTGACGGAACTTGTGACCACTACAAAGCAGAATAACTAATACTGACTGAACTTGCGACCACTACAAAGCAGAAAAACTAATACTGACATGGAACTTGTGACCACTACAAAGCAGAATAACTAATACTGACATGGAACTTGTGACCACTATAAAGAAGAATAACTAATACTGACATGGAACTTGTGACCACTACAAAGCAGATTAACTAATACTGACATGGAACTTGTGACCACTACAAAGAAGAATACCTTATACTGACGGAACTTGTGACCACAACATAGCAGAATAACTTATACTGACATGGAACTTGTGACCACTACAAAGCAGAATAACTGATACTGACATGGAACTTGTGACAACTACAAAGCAGAATAACTTATACTGACATGGAACTTGTGACCACTACAAAGCAGAATAACTAATACTCGCATGGAACTTGTGACCACTACAAAGCAGAATAACTAATACTCGCATGGAACTTGTGACCACTACAAAGCAGAATAACTAATACTGACGGAACGTGTGACCACTACAAAACAGAATAACTAATACTGACGGAAATTGTGACCACTAAAAAGCAGAATAACTAATACTGACATGGAACTTGTGACCACTACAAAGCAGAAAAACTAATACTGACGGAACTAGTGACCACTACAAAGCAGAATAACATATACTGACATGGAACTTGTGACCACTACAAAACATGATTACTTATACTGACATGGAACTTGTGACCACTACATAGAAGAATAACTTATACTGACATGGAACTTGTGACCACTACAAAGCAGAATAACTGATACTGACATGGAACTTGTGACAACTACAAAGCAGAATATCTAATACTGGCGGAACTTTTGACCACTACAAAGCAGAATCACTAGCACTGACATTGAACTTGTGACCACTACAAAGCAGAATAACTAATACTGACATGGAACTTGTGACCACTACAAAGCAGAATAAGTAACACTGACATGGAACTTGTGACAACTACAAAGCAGAATTACTAATACTGACGGAACGTGTGACCACTACAAAACAGAATAACTAATACTGACGGAACTTGTGACCACTACACAGCAGAATAACTAATACTGACATGGAACTTGTGACCACTACAAAGCAGAATAACTAATACTGACGGAACTAGTGACCACTACAAAGCAGAATAACTATTACTGAGATGGAACTTGTGACCACTACAAAGCAGAATAACTAATACTGACATGCAACTTGTGACCACTACAAAGCAGAATAAGTAACACTGACATGGAACTTGTGACCACTACAAAGCAGAATAACTAATACTGACGGAACGTGTGACCACTACAAAACAGAATAACTAATACTGACGGAAATTGTGACCACTACAAAGCAGAATAACTAATACTGACGGAACTTGTGACCACTACAAAGCAGAATAACTTATACTGACATGGAACTTGTGACCACTACAAAGCAGAATAACTAATACTGACATGGAACTTGTGACGACTACAAAGCAGAATTACTAATACTGACGGAACTAGTGACCACTACAAAGCAGAATAACATATACTGACATGGAATTTGTGACCACTACAAAGCAGAATAACTAATACTGACATGGAACTTGTGACCACTACAAAGCAGAATAACTAATACTGACATGGAACTTGTGACCACTACAAAGCAGAATAACTAATACTGACATGGAACTTGTGACCACTACAAAGCAGAATAACTAATACTGACGGAACTAGTGACCACTACAAAGCAGAATAACATATACTGACATGGAACTTGTGACCACTACAAAACATGATTATTTATACTGACATGGAACTTGTGACCACTACAAAGCAGAATAACTAATACTCGCATGGAACTTGTGACCACTACAAAGCAGAATAACTAACACTGACATGGAACTTGTGACCACTACAAAGCGGAATAACTTATAACAGAATGCATTCTGTAGGTTCGTATTTTTCGAGTTGGGTATGTGAACAATATCGCGTGAGACCGAAGGTCGAGCGTGATTTGGTTAACATAAGCAACGAGAAATTATAAGAACCTACAGAATGCACACTGTCATAATGTTCCTTTTATTATATACCATTCTCTCCTAAAACAGATTTAAATAAAGTAAACAAAACATTTTAGTCAACAATGTGATTTACATAATAACAGAAATAAAAATAGTAACGCGATAGTAAATTTATGAATGGCGTAGAAAGTTTATGAATGGCGTACAAATATCGGTTGTAAAACTGCGACGGAAATTTTCTTTTTTTTTAGTTCGTTATGTGCCGAAAAATTACGAAAACCTAGTGTGACGTCAAACAGAACACACATTATTCAATATGAATTTCTAATCTGACGAGTTGTATCAAAATCATTCATGGGTATATAATAAAAGTTATTTATTTGTTTACAAACAGTGGAATATCATTTTTATTTTCACTAATTTTTCACGATGGTACCCGAACGCACATAACTAACGTTTAGAAAACGGGCTCAAATTTAGTAAATGACATAATGAAGTTGCCTCATAAACAAACGTTTTTGGCGCCGTTTCATGCAAAATTTCACACTCGAGAACTCCGGAATTATGTATTTTCACTCGTGGCTTTGAAATATCACTTTTGTTTCACCTGGAAAATTCTATAATTCACTGAAAAGCATATAATAAAATTTTATAATTCACTGATTAGCATAAAACGAATTGAATTTATAAATCAAATAGATTTAAACTATAAGCTGTATCTTCAGAATTCTCAAAACACATATACTTTTAATTTTATAGAAAATTTAATCTTCTTTATTATTGTTAATTGGTTAAACATTATCCCAATAAGCTGTAAACTGTTATTCATTTTTTATACAGTTTCTTGCATCCAAAATTTAAACTGAATGCTTTGCATAAAAATAAACATTGTGAAAAATAATAATTGCTTGTTATCAAATGTTACCGATTATTTCCATAAAACATGTTAGCAAAATAATCCACACCATTTTCATAATTAGTGAAATTAATAAGATGGAAAATACACATTTGGTTTTAAATGAAGACACGTTAATGATAATTAATTACACTGGTTAATTTCTTTAATTGAATTTATTCACAATATTCACTGGTCCAGTGTTGTGACATTTCATGGAAAATCCGATTATTTTGTGTATGTTCTATTTCATTCATATTACATGTAAGGGTTTATTACACTTCTCCCCAGCACGTTCATCGATAAAAAGAAAATTATTAAAATCTCAATAACGGTAAAATGTCGTTCAATGATACTTTGCACAAATGAATGTTACTAAAGTATCTTTATTTTGCATACAGTAAGACACGTTAGAACAGTGAATAAAAAAGGTAGACCTAAAAATTCTATAAAATTTTATTAACAAAAATTCACAAAAACTAAAACTTATTAAAGTTTAAATTCCCACGTGAGTGTAATGACAATGACAAGAAAATGTTGTGTACTTTCATCTACTGAAACAGAAATCAATGATTGTCATCCGTTTACGCGACCAGGAAGCGACCAGGAAATTGAAGGTCAAACACAATTTTACTAATATCCCCCGGTTCGAGGCTATTGCTTCTAGGTATGGCTGGACCGAAGATAACAAGTTAGATCAGCTGCTGTCCAGATTAGAAGGTCAAGCAGGACAATTTGCGTTCTGTACTGAATGACTTTCAGGAACTAGTTGCTGAAATGAAGAGCCGCTTTCGGTTGATTGAAACAGCCAGGTAATTTGCTGCTTAATTTAGCCGGAGGTCACAGAAACATGGCGAGAAAGCTGAAGAATTTGCAGAGCTGAAACGTTTGTATGACAAGGCTCATGATACAGAGACAAACGGACAAGAGATGAGGATTTAGTAAGACGTTTTCAAGATGGTATTAGATGACGAAACAAGGTTTGAGGTGGAATACCACAAAGAGCGCCAGAATATAGATGAAGCGGTCTTCTCTGTGGTAAATCTGATCCAGACAAGAAGGTTAGGCTTCTCAGACAGGCATGACAAGAAAATGGCCAGAAGAACTATTGACCAGGAGGAAGATGAGCCTGAAGTAGTCAACAGGATTCCTGCCAAGAAACAGGACAAGGAGAAATTAAACAAGGATGCTGAACCTGTAAACAAGCACAATGGTGATCAGGATGGCCTTATTCAAACACTCCTAGACCGAACTGAGAAGTTAGAGCAGTCACAGAAGGAAAACAATAGGGGTTAGCGCCAGAACACAGTTCGAAAGAAGGTATCAGACCAGACCCCACCAATATTGCCAAGGTTTTGCAGTGGCCAACACCAAAGACTCCGAAACAAGTCAAGTAGTTTGTGGCTACAGGCTCCTATTACCGCCGATTTGCGAGGGGTTTCGCGGATACGGTATGCCCTCTGGTAGACCTGACAAAGAAAAGCAAGGAATTTATATGGGACAAGACATGTGCGAATGCTTTTGAAGCATTAAAGAAGGCTTTGGTCAGCCCCGATGTGATGGGCTTCCCTCTCAATGAAAGTGGCCAGTTCATACTGGATGTCGATGCTTCTGGGATAGGTATAGGAGGAGTTTTACAGCAAATCCAAGAGGGAAGTAAAGGAGTGATTGCATATACCAGAAATAGTTTAAACAAGGCTGAAAGAAATTATTGCATGACTGAAAAGGAAATCCTTGCAGTAGTTTTCTTTATCCAGTATTTTCGACAATACTTGCTTGGCAGGCGATTCTAAGTAAGAGGTGAACATCAAGCGCTAGTTTGGCTCTTCAACCTAAAGGAACCCAGCGTCAAAATTGCAAGGTGGATCGAAATATTGGCTCCCTATGATTTTGTTATTGAATACAGAGCCGGAAAGAAGCAAGCTTATTGAAGAAGAGTGCGCCACCAGGATAGTAAATAACTTCGTATCAAGATGGGGTACACCTCTCAGTATACACAGCAACCAAGGGTCAACATTTGAAAGTAAAGTCTCCAAGGAAATTTGTAGGATCCTTGAAATAAGAAAAACAAGGACGAGCCCACGAAACCCAAAAGGAAACGGCCAAACAGAGCGTTTCAACCGAACCTTACTGAAGATGATCCGAGCCTACCACTAACTACTAAGAATGTTGTTTCCTGAAACTACCACAAATGCCCATTAGGTGTTACAGCTAAGGGTTGGAGTGTATCGTAATGTAGAATCTCCATAGTACAGGGCATAGGTTAAATACAGCCAGCTTCAGCAACGCCAGTTCCTTTTTTTTCAACCATCGTACATCCAGTCTGCTAGAAAGCATGTCACTGTTTGACACCACAGTGGTTTTCCCGCTTTAACAATCTCCTTTGCACTTGTGTATTTTCAGATGTCATGCGAGAAGTTGAGAAGAGGTAGGTTGTGCGTTTGCCGTCATTGCGAGGCCATAGGTAAGACACATGCGGACGTTAGATATCGTATCATTTGGCACGTCCTGAAGCACCATCAAGCGTGATCAGACACCTTTCTATTGCAAGTTGTCTCTGTTCAGATGTACAACCAAGGAAGCCCGTACCGCCACAAGACGAGTCATAAGCGTCACTTACTGATGGCTCTGCAGCTTAAGTGTGGAGCTACCGATAACAGCTACCTGGTTGAAAATGACAACCCCAGTTAAGGAGGGTGTGGATTTCAGGCAGTGTTCTTTGTCTGAGCAGTTCTCAGGTAAGGTAGTGCCGTCAGATGGCCCCTTGGACCCAGACCTGGATGAATTTTTCGACTGCAATTCAGCAGACATTTCTCTGGCAGAAAATAATACCCATCATGCACCATCGACCCACTTGAAATAGACAGACGGAATGATCACTATCGCCGAGGTGCTAGCCACTCTCATCAGCCAACCAGCAACAGGCCACCACCCAACAACCTTGAGCTTGCCTTCACATAAAATTCATCTCAGTCAGAGCAACATACCGTGCCAGGGTGTACAAAATTTTTATATGCGCCACACTCCTTGCAGTTACCCCAGCAATCAGCTGACCCGTTTAGATTCCCAAAATCAAATATGCCTTCACAGCAGCAATCAACTATTCGATCTACTATGAGTACCACCACCACAGCAAGTAATTCTACCACGTGAAGAGTAACGCAAACACCAGTGATGCTACCAACGCCCACGATCCACCAGCTCCTTAAACACCACAGCGCTTCCCACTCAAGCCAAGAATATAAGGCCGCAGCTATTGGGCAGCAGTTCTCCAAATTGCTTTGATACTGAATTGATGAGCTTTCTCTCTTAAAGTCCAAACATGAAAATGGACACTGCCCAACAAACCGATGAGGCCTTAGAGTCAGTAACAAAGAAGGCTAGGCTAGAGGAAAACACCAGTCGGAAAGAGGACACAAAAAGTGTCACTGTGAGCCTCCACATAAGGCAGCCTCCATGGAGAAGCTAGTGAATGCGATTGTTGCTAACAACAGGACAATCCGTAACAAAGATAGAACAATGCAAGAGCTGTTTGAAAGACTGGTTCACGCTGTAGACAGGATTGGCCAGGAGATCCAACGAACCAGAACATCTGAGGTAGCAACGCCGAGACGGGAGACAGTGAAGAACCAGAGGAGAGAGGACAGTAAGAAGAGAGAAGACAGTAGGGAGCACAGAAGAGAATATAGCAAGATGGAGAATAGCAGAAGGGAAGACAGTAAGAAGGATACCAGAAGAGAAGAAAGTAATAGAGCGGAAAGAATAAAGAAAGATGGAAGTCAAGAGAAATGATAGTAAGAGGGAGGAGAGCAGACGAGAAGAACGTAGGAATGAGGCCAGAAAAGATGAAAGCAAGAAGACACGCAACAAGGAAAACATTCTTAGACTGAAAAATTAACATTTGCAAAGAAGTGACTTTTAATTAAATGAATAAACTACAGTCTGAAGAAATTTATTACCACTACTATGTGTGACTTTAACAAATAGAAATGTTGATCAGCGTCTTTTAGAAGTTAAATAATTAATTAAAATAATGTTGTGATTCATAGACATAGAGTGACTCTAATAGTTGGATCGTGAAAGAGTGATAGTGACGATGAGAGTTTCAAAGTTAAATTGATCATTAAATCTCGGAGATGTGAAACAATTCTTACTTGCAACATTACTGATTTTATGTTAATTTTAATGTTGACAACACAGAGGGCAACAGAGAATTGTGTATGTATATTGCTCCAGAAATTTATTGTTTGTTTTACATTAAGGTGACATGCCTTTTTAAACTTGCTAAGCTGATCCTTGTTGCACTTTGAAATGCTTAGCTTGTTAAGACTGCTCACTAAACTTGTTCTCTTATTCAAAATGATCAAATATGTGTACCTTATATTTAGGTGATTTGCCTCATTGAAATTATTTAAGGTGGTTTATTAACTTATTGAATGTGCCTTTAAATGTTAAACTTGTTAAAACTCTTATGCAAATAACTTAAATATGAGTGCCTAAATTTATTAATTTTGTCAGTTGGAACTTTGACATTTTAAGTGTGTGTGTGTGTGGGGGGGGGGGGGGGCGGGTATTGTAGTAATATGCATGACTGACATGTACATAGTCTGTGTTTTGGTCCGATGTTAGTCAAAATGCATTAAAAACAAATTTTATTTGTCGTATGGAATCATTATTACATGTTAATTAGTCTCCAAATTGATACATTTTATCTATTTTAAGCCGTTATCCTGAATGTAAACCGTCATTTTATCTTAAACGTTTCGTGTATCAGGCATTGAGGCGGCCATTTTGTTGTTATCTACCGCATTGCATCATGGGCGTATGCCTAGAATATGTAAACAGTTCCTTCAGCATCTACAAAATTCATCCAACTTTGGCTGTAATTTTCTCTCTAACTACCCATTTAAAAGGAAATCAGAGGTGCCAGTCATTTTCTTCATTGTTTTCTCTTTCAGTTGATATATGTTTTAATGTGTGTGTATTTGTAATAATCCAATATCTTTGAAATTTCCATGGTTATTAGAGATATTTGAGGTGAGCTTATTGCCGAAATTTCAGAGCTCTATATCAAACAGGGAAAAATACTATATTACATAGCGTAAAATGGAGGTTCCCTAGTGAACGCGTATTTGTAATAACCCAATATCTTTGAAATTTTCATGGCTTTTCGAACATTTGAGGTGAGCTTATGGCCGAAATTACAGAGCTCTAGACCGTCGAGAAGGTATCAAACCGGGGAAAAAACACTATATTACAAAGCTTAAAATGCAGGTTCCCTAGTGAAAGTGTATTTGTAATAATCCAATATCTTTGAAATCTTCATGGTCTAGTGATATTTGAGCTGAGCTTATGGCCGAAATTTCAGAGCTCTAGACCGTCGGGAAGGTATCAAACCGAGGAAAAAAAACTATATTACATAGAGTAAAATGCAGGTTCCCAAGTGAACGTGTATTTGTAATAACCCAATATCTTTGAAATTTTCATGGTTTTTAGAGATATTTGATGTGAGCTTATGGCCGAAATTTCAGAGCTTTAGACCGTCGGGAAGGTATCAAACCGGAGAAAAAGCACTATATTACATAGCGTAAAATGACTAAGGGCAAAATGAAGGTTCTATAGTGAACGTGTATTTCTTATTATCCAATATCTTTTAAATTCATGGTTTTCAGAGATATTTGAGGTGGGCTTATGGCCGAAATTTCAGAGCTCTAGACCGTCGGGAAGGTATTAAACCGGAGAAAAAGCACTATATTACATAGCGTAAAATGACTAAGGGCAAAATGAAGGTTCTATAGTGAACGTGTATTTGTAATAACCAAATATCTTTGAAATATTCATGGTTTTTAGAGATATTTGATGTGAGCTTATGGCCGAAATTTCAGAGCTTTAGACCGTCGGGAAGGTATCAAACCGGAGAAAAAGCACAATATTACATAGCGTAAAATGACTAAGGGCTAAAACGGTTCCCTAGTGAACGTGTATTTGTTATAATCCAATAAATTTTAAACTCATGGTTTTCAAAGATATTTGAGGTGAGCTGATGGCCGAAATTTCAGAGCTCTAGACCGTCGGGAAGGTATCTAACCGGATATTACATAGCGTAAAATGCAGGTTCCCTAGTGAACGTGTATTTGTAATTATCCAATATCTATAAACTTTTCACGGTTATTAGAAATATTTGAGATGAGCTTATGGCCAACATTCCAGAGCTCTAGACCGTCGGGAAGGTATCAAACCGGGGAAAATCACTATATTACACAGCGTAAAATGCAGGATACCTAGTCAGCGTGTATTTGTTAAAATCCAATATCTTTGAAATTTTCATGGTTTTTAGAGATAATTTAGGTGAGCTTATGGCCGAAATTTTAGAGTTCTAGACCGTCGGCAAGGTATCAAACCGGGGCAAAAACACTATATTACATACCGTTAAATGCAGGATCCCTAGTGAATGTGTATTTGAAATAAACCGGTATCTTTGAAATTTTCAAGATATTTAGAGATATTTGAGGTGAGCTTATGGTCGAAATTTCAGAGCTGTAGACAGTCGTCAAGGTATCAAACCGGGGAGAAAAATTATATTACATAGCGTATAATGCAGGATCCCTGGTGAACGTGTATTTATAATAATCCGATATCTTTGAAATTGAAATGGTTTTCAGAGATATCTGAGATGAGCTTATGGTAGAAAATTCAGAGCTCTAGACAGTCGGCAAGGTATCAAACCGGGGAAAAAGCTGCGAAAAAATGTGAACGTATATTTGTAATAATCCAATATCTTTAAAATTTTTATGGTTTTTAGAGATATTTGAGGTGAGCTAATGGCCGAAATTTCAGAGCTCTAGACCGTCGGCTAGGTAAAATGCAGGATTCCTAGTAAACGAGTATTTATAATAATCATATATCTTTGAAATTTAGCTTTTAGATATATCTGAGGTGAGCTTATGGCCGAAATTTCAGAGCTCTAGACAGTCAGAAATGTATCAAACCGGGGAAAAAACTTTTTATTAAATAGCGTACAATGCAGGATCCCTTGTGAATTATGTATTTGTAATAATCCGACATCTTTGAAGTTTTCATGGTATTAAGCTTAGGGTCAAAATTTCAGAGCGTCGGCAAGGTAATAAAATATGGAAAAAACACTTCAATACATAACGTAAAACGACGAAGTTCGAAAAAAGTGAACGTGTATTTGTTATAATCCAATATTTTTAAAATTTTCGTGTTTTTTTCGAGATATTTGAGGTGAGCTTATGGCCGAAATTACAGAGCTCTAGATCGGCGGCAAGGTATCAAACCGGGGAAAAACTACATTACAAAGCGTAAAATGATTCAATGCGAAAAAAGCGAACGTGTATTTGTAATAATCCAAAATCTTTGAAATATGCATGGTTTTGAAAAATATTTGAGGAGAGATTATGGCCAAAATTTCAGTCTATGTCGGCAAGGATCCCTATTGGATGTGTATTTGTAATAATCCGATATTTTTTTGACATTTTCATGGTATTTAGAGATATTTGAGGTGAGGTGATGGGGAAATTTCAGAGCTAAAGACCGTCCGCTTGGTATCAAACCAGGGAAAAAACATTATATTACATAGCGTAGAATGACTAAGTTTGAAAGAAAGTAAACGTGTAATTGTAATAATGCAATATATTTGAAATTATCATGGTTTTCAGATATAATTTGAGGTGAGTTAATGGCCGAAATTTCAGAGCTCTAGACCTTCGACAAGGTATCAAAGCGGGAAAAAAACTATATTACATAGCTTAAAATGACTAAGTGCGAAAAAAGTGAACGTGTGTTTGTAATAATCTAATATCTTTGAAATTTTCGTGGTTTTTAGAGATATTTGAGGTGAGCTTATGGCCGAAATTCAGAGCTCTAGACCGTCGGCAATGTATCAAACTGGGAAAAAACACTATATTAAAGAGCGTAAAATGACTAAGTTCGAAAAAGATGAACGTGTATTTGTAATAATCCAATATCTTTGAAATGTTCATGGTTTTTAGATAAATTTGAAAGTCGGCAAGGTATCAAATCAGGAAAAAACACTCTATTACATAGCGTAAAATGCAGGATCCCTAGTGAACGTGTATTTGTAATAATCCGATATTTTTGAAATTTTCATGGTGTTTAGAGATATTTGAGGTGAGCTTATGGCCAAAATTTCAGAGCTCTAGACAGCCGGCAAAAAAAAATACCGGGGAAAAAACTATATTGCATAGCGTAAAATGCACGTTCGCTAGGGAACGTGGATTTGTAGTTATCCGATATCTTTGAAGTGCTCATGGTTTTTACAGATATTTGAGGTGAGCTTATTGCCGAAATTTCAGAGCTCTAGACCGACGGCAAAAAACCGCCGGGAAAAAGCACTATATTACAGAGCGTAAAATGCACTTTCCCCAGGGAACGTCGATTTGTAATTATCCGTTATCTTTGAAATTCTCATTGTATTCAGAGATATTTGAGGTGAGATTATGGTTGAAATTTCAGAGCTCTAGACCGCCGGCCAAAAAAACGCCAGGGAAAAAACACTATATTACATAGCGTAAAAAGCACGTTCCCTAGGGATCGTGGATTTGTAATTATCCGAAATCTTTGAAATTCTCATGGTTGTTAGAGATATTCGAGCTGAGCTTATGGCCGAAATTTCAGAGCTCTATACCGTCGGCAAGAAACCGCCGGGGAAAAACACCTATATTACATTGCGTAAAATGCACGTTCCCTATTGAACGTGGATTTGTAATTATCCGATATCTTTGAAATTCTCATGGTTTTTAGAGGTATTTGAGGTGAGCTTATGTCCGAATTTTCAGAGCTCTATACCGCCGGCAAAAAAAAACGCCGGGGAAAAAACACTTTAATATTACAAAGCGAAAAATGTAAAATAATAAATTGTTAAAAGGAAAACAACACATGGATTTGTTGTAAAAATTTATACGACGCGTTTCGACATATAAGTCTTCGTCAGGTATAATAAACAAAATACGTAACGTCCGTTGCACGTAAATAAAACCGCGCAAAGTAGCGTTAAATGCACAATGTTTTATTTAGCGTAAATAACGACGTTACGCGCAAAAACAGACATTTTACATGTGCACAATATAAATAACAAACATAAATAACAAAGCGAAAAATGCACATTCCCTAGGGAACGTGGATTTGTAATTATCCGATATCTTTGAAATTCTCATGGTTTTTAGAAATATTTGAGGTGAGCAAGGCCGAAATATCAGAGCTCTAGACCGCCCGAAGAAAAACGCCGTGGAAAAACACTATATTATTTACCGTAAAATGCACGTTCCCTAGGGAACGTGGGTTTCTAACTATCCTATATCTTTGAAAGATTCATGTTTTTTAGAGATATTTGAGGTGAGCTTATGGCCGTAATATCAGAGTTCTAGACCGCCGGCAAAAAAAACAACGGGGAAAAAACACTATATTACATAGTGTAAAATGCACGTTCGCTACGGAACGTGGATTTTTAATTATCCGATATCTTTGAAATTTTCATGGTTTTTAGAGATATTTGAGGAGGGCTTATGGCCGAAATTTCAGAGCTCTAGATTGCCGGCAAAAAAAACCGCAGGGGAAAAAACACTATATTACATAGCGTAAAATGCACGTTCCCTAGGAAACGTGGATTTGATATTATCCGATATATTTGAAATTCTCATGGTTTTTAGAGATGTTTGAGGTGAGCTTATGGCCGAAATTTCAGAGCTCTAGACCGACGGCAAAAAACCGCCGGGAAAAAGCACTATATTACATAGCGTAAAATGATGACGAAGTGCGAAAAACCGTGAACGTGTATTTGTAATATTCCAATATCTTTGAAATATTCATGGTTTTTAGAGATATTTGAGGTGAGCTATGTCCGAAAATTCAGCGCTTTAGACCGTCGGCGAGGTATCAAACCTGGAAAAAACACTTTATTACATAGCGAAAACGGAGGATCAATAGGGAACGTGGGTTTGTTATTATCCGTTATCTTTTAATATTGCATTATTTTTAGAGATATTTGAGGTGAGCTTATGGCCGAAATTTCAGAGCTCTAGACCGTCGGCAACCATGAAAATTTCAAAGATATCGGATAATTACATATCCACGTTCCCTATGGAACGTGCATTTTACGCTTTTTTATAGTTTTTTTTCCCGGCGGTTTTTGCCACCGGTCTAAAGCTCTGAAATGGCCATCAGCTCACCTCAAATATCACTAAAAACCTTGAAAATTTCTGAGATATCGGATAATTACAAATCCACGTTCCCTATGGAATGTGCATTTTACGCTATGTAATAGTGTTTTTCCCCGGCGGTTTTTTTTATTGCCGGCGGTCTAGAGCTCTGAAATTTCGGCCATAAGCTCACCTCAAATATCTCCTAAAACCATGAGAAGTTCAAAGATATCGGATATTTACAAATCCACATTCCCTAGGGACCGTGCATTTTACGCTATGTAATATAGTGTTTTTTCCCGGGCGTCTTTTTTTTTTACCGGAGGTCTAGACCTTTGAAGTTTCGGCCATAAGCTCACCTCAAACATCTCTAAAAACCATGAGAATTTCAAAGATATCGGATAATTACAAATCCACGTTCCCGAGGGAACGTGCATTTTACGCTATGTAATATAGAGTTTTTTCCGGTGGTTTTTTTTGCCGGCGGTCTAGAGCTCTGAAATTTCGGCCATAAGCTCACCTCCAATATCTTTAAAACCCATGAGAATTTCAAAGATATCGTATAATTACAAATCCACGTTTCCTAGGGAACATGTATTTTACCCTATGTAATATACTTTTTTTTTCTCCGGCGGTTTTTTGGGGGCGGTCTAGAACTCTGAAATTTCGGCCATAAGCTCACCTCAAATATCTCTAAAAACCATGAGAATATCAAAGATATCGGATAATTTCAAATCAACGTTCCCGAGCGAACGTGCATTTAACGCTATGTAATATCGTGTTTTTTCTCCGGCGTTTCTTTTGCTGGCTGTCTAGAGCTCTGAAATTTCGACCATAAGCTCACCTCAAATATATCTAAAAACCTTGAGAATATCAAAGATATCGGATAATTACAAATCTACGTTCCCGAGGGAACGTGCATTTTAAGCTATGTAATATAGGGTTTTTTGTCCGGCGGTATTTTAGCCGGCGGTCTAGAGCTCTGAAATTTCGGCCATAAGCTCATCTCAAATATCCCTAAAAACCATGAGAATTTCAAAGATATCGGATAATTACAAATCCACGTTCCCTAAGGAACGTGCACTTTGCGCTATGTAATATAGTGTTTTTTCTCCAGCGTTTTTTTTGCCGGCGGTCTAGAGTTGTGATATTTCGGCCATAAGCTCACCTCAAATATCTCTTAAAACCATGAGAATATCAAAGATATCGGATAATTACAAATCCACGTTCCCGAGGGAACGTGCATTTTACGCTATGTAATATAGTGTTTTTTCTCCGGCGGTATTTTAGCTGGCGGTCTAGAGCTCTGAAATTTCGGCCATAAGCTCATCTCAAATATCTCTAAAAACCATAAGAATTTCAAAGATATCGGATAATTACAAATCCACGTTCCCGAGGGAACGTGCATTTTACGCTATGTAATATAGTGTTTTTTCTCCGGACGTATTTTTGGCGGCGGTCTAGAGCTCTGAAATTTCGGCCATAAGCTCACCTTAGATATCACTAAAAACCATGAGAATTTCAAATATATCGGATAATTACAATCCACGGAACTTTTGACTACTACAAAGCAGAATAACTAACACTGACATGGAACTTGTGACCACTACAAAGCAGAATAACTAATACTGACATGGAACCTGTGACCACTACAAAGCAGAATAACTAACACTGTCATGGGACTTGTGACCACTACAAAGCAGAATAACTAATACTGACATGGAACTTGTGACCACTACAAAGCAGAATAACTAATACTGACATGGAACTTGTGACCACTACAAAGCAGAAAAACTAATACTGTCATGGAACTAGTGACCACTACAAAGCAGAATAAGTAACTCTGACATGGAACTTGTGACCACTACAAAGCAGAATAACTAATACTGACTGAAATTTTGACCACTACTAATACTGACATGGAACTTGTGACCACTACAAAGCAGAATAACTAATACTGACGGAACTTGTGACCATTACAAAGCAAAATAACTAATTCTGACATGGAACTTGTGACCACTACAAGGCAGAATAACTAATACTGACGGAACTTGTGACAACTACAAAGCAGAATAACTAATACTGACATGGAACTTGTGACCACTACAAAGCAGAATAACTAATACTGACGGAACTTGTGACCACTACAAAACATAATAACTTATACTGATATGGAACTTGTGACCACTACAAAGCAGAATAACTAATACTGACGGAACGTGTGACCACTACAAAACAGAATAACTAATACTGACGGAAATTGCGACCACTAAAAAGCAGAATAACTAATACTGACATGGAACTTGTGACCACTACAAAGCAGAATAACTAATATTGACGGAACTAGTGACCACTACAAAGCAGAATAACATATACTGACATGGAACTTGTGACCACTACAAAGCAGATTAACCAATACTGACATGGAACTTGTGACCGCTACAAAGCAGAATAAGTAACACTGACATGGAACTTGTGACCACTTCAAAGCAGAATGACTAATACTGACTGAACTTTTGACCACTACAAAGCAGAATAACTAACACTGACATGGAACTTGTGACCACTACAAAGCAGAATAACTAATACTGTCATGGAACTAGTGACCACTACAAAGCAGAATAACTAATACTGACATGGAACTTGTGACCACTACAAAGCAGAATAACTAATACTGACATGGAACTTGTGACCACTACAAAGCAGAATAACTAACACTGACATGGAACTTGTGACCACTACAAAGCAGAATAACTAATACTGTCATGGAACTAGTGACCACTACAAAGCAGAATAAGTAACTCTGACATGGAACTTGTGACCACTACAAAGCAGAATAACTAATACTGACTGAAATTTTGACCACTACTAATACTGACATGGAACTTGTGACCACTACAAAGCAGAATAACTAATACTGACGGAACTTGTGACCACTACAAAACATAATAACTTATACTGACATGGAACTTGTGACCACTACAAAGAAGAATAACTAATACTGACATGGAACTTGTGACCACTACAAAGCATAATAACTAATACTTACATGGAACTTGTGGCCATT
This sequence comes from Corbicula japonica, assembly GCA_038501625.1. Lineage (NCBI taxonomy): Eukaryota > Metazoa > Mollusca > Bivalvia > Venerida > Cyrenidae > Corbicula > Corbicula japonica. The sequence goes on along the minus strand of JAZAYU010000083.1, from coordinate 2,214,446 downwards.
ACAAAGCAGAATAACTAATACTGACGGAACTTTTGACCACTACAAAGCAGAATAACTAATACTGGCGGAACTTGTGACCACTACAAAGCAGAATAACTAATGCTGACGTAACTTGTGACCACTACAAGGCAGAATAACTAATACTGACAGAACTTGTGACCACTACATAGCAGAATAACTCATACTGACATGGAACTTGTGACCACTACAAAGCAGAATAACTAATACTGACATGGAACTTGTGACCACTACAAAGCAGAATAACTAATACTGACATGGAACTTGTGACCACTACAAAGCAGAATAACTAATACTGGCATGGATCTTGTGACCACTACAAAGCAGAATAACTAATACTGACATGGAACTTGTGACCACTAGAAAGCAGAATAACTAATACTGACATAGAACTTGTGACCACTACAAAGCAGAATAACTAATACTGACATGGAACTTGTGACCACTACAAAGAAGAATAAGTAATACTGACATGGAACTTGTGACCACTACAAAGCAGAATAACTAATACTGACATGGAACTTGTGACCACTACAAAGCAGAATAACTAATACTGACGGAACTTTTGACCACTACAAAGCAGAATAACTAATGCTGGGGGAACTTGTGACCACTACAAAGCAGAATAACTAATACTGACATGGAACTAGTGACCACCACAAAGCAGAATATCTAATACTGACATAGAACTTGTGACCACTACAAAGCAGAATAACTAATACTGAGATGGAAATTGTGACGACTACAAAGCAGAATAACTAATACTGACATGGAACTTGTGACCACTACAAAGCATAATAACTAATACTGACGGAACTTGTGACCACTATAAAGCAGAATAACTAATACTGACTTGGAACTTTGTAGTCAAAGCAGAATAACTAATACTGACTTAACTTGCGACCACTACAAAGCAGAAAAACTAATACTGACATGGAACTTGTGACCACTACAAAGCAGAATAACTAATACTGACATGGAACTTGTGACCACTATAAAGCAGAATAACTAATACTGACATGGAACTTGTGACCACTACAAAGCAGAAAAACTAATACTGACATGGAACTTGTGACTACTACATAGCAGAATAACTAATACTGACACGGAACTTGTGACCACTATAAAGCAGAATAACTAATACTGACATGGAACTTTTGACCACTACAAAGCAGATTAACTAATATTGACATGGAACTTGTACTGACGGAACTTTTGAACACGACAAAGAAGAATAACTAATACTGGCGGAACTTGTGACCACTACAAAGCAGAATAACTAATACTGACATGGAACTTGTGACCACTACAAAGCAGAATATCTAATACTGACATAGAACTTGTGACCACTACAAAGCAGAATAACTAATACTGAGATGGAGATTGTGACAACTACAAAGCAGAATAACTAATACTGACATGGATCTTGTGACCACTACAAAGCAGAATAACTAATACTGACGGAACTTGTGACCACTACAAAGCAGAATAACTAATACTGACTGAACTTGCGACCACTACAAAGCAGAAAAACTAATACTGACATGGAACTTGTGACCACTACAAAGCAGAATAACTAATACTGACATGGAACTTGTGACCACTATAAAGAAGAATAACTAATACTGACATGGAACTTGTGACCACTACAAAGCAGATTAACTAATACTGACATGGAACTTGTGACCACTATAAAGAAGAATAACTAATACTGACATGGAACTTGTGACCACTACAAAGCAGATTAACTAATACTGACATGGAACTTGTGACCACTACAAAGAAGAATACCTTATACTGACGGAACTTGTGACCACAACATCGCAGAATAACTTATACTGACATGGAACTTGTGACCACTACAAAGCAGAATAATTGATACTGACATGGAACTTGTGACAACTACAAAGCAGAATAACTTATACTGACATGGAACTTGTGACCACTACAAAGCAGAATAACTAATACTCGAATGGAACTTGTGACCACTACAAAGCAGAATAACTAATACTCGCATGGAACTTGTGACCACTACAAAGCAGAATAACTAATACTGACGGAACGTGTGACCACTACAAAACAGAATAACTAATACTGACGGAACGTGTGACCACTACAAAACAGAATAACTAATACTGACGGAACTAGTGACCACTACAAAGCAGAATAACATATACTGACATGGAACTTGTGACCACTACAAAACATGATTACTTATACTGACATGGAACTTGTGACCACTACATAGAAGAATAACTTATACTGACATGGAACTTGTGACCACTACAAAGCAGAATAACTGATACTGACATGGAACTTGTGACAACTACAAAGCAGAATATCTAATACTGGCGGAACTTTTGACCACTACAAAGCAGAATCACTAACACTGACATTGAACTTGTGACCACTACAAAGCAGAATAACTAAGACTGACATGGAACTTGTGACCACTACAAAGCAGAATTAGTAACACTGACATGGAACTTGTGACAACTACAAAGCAGAATTACTTATACTGACGGAACGTGTGACCACTACAAAACAGAATAACTAATACTGACGGAACTAGTGACCACTACAAAGCAGAATAACTATTACTGAGATGGAACTTGTGACCACTACAAAGCAGAATAACTAATACTGACATGCAACTTGTGACCACTGCAAAGCAGAATAAGTAACACTGACATGGAACTTGTGACCACTACAAAGCAGAATAACTAATACTGACGGAACGTGTGACCACTACAAAACAGAATAACTTATACTGACATGGAACTTGTGACCACTACAAAGCAGAATAACTAATACTGACATGGAACTTGTGACCACTACAAAGCAGAATAACTAATACTGACATGGAACTTGTGACCACTACAAAGCAGAATAACTAATACTGACATGGAACTTGTGACCACTACAAAGCAGAATAACTAATACTGACGGAACTAGTGACCACTACAAAGCAGAATAACATATACTGACATGGAACTTGTGACCACTACAAAACATGATTACTTATACTGACATGGAACTTGTGACCACTACAAAGCAGAATAACTAATACTCGCATGGAACTTGTGACCACTACAAAGCAGAATAACTAACACTGACATGGAACTTGTGACCACTACAAAGCGGAATAACTTATAACAGAATGCATTCTGTAGGTTCGTATTTTTCGAGTTGGGTATGTGAACAATATCGCGTGAGACCGAAGGTCGAGCGTGATTTGGTTAACATAAGCAACGAGAAATTATAAGAACCTACAGAATGCACACTGTCATAATGTTCCTTTTATTATATACCATTCTCTCCTAAAACAGATTTAAATAAAGTAAACAAAACATTTTAGTCAACAAAGTGATTTACATAATAACAGAAATAAAAATAGTAACGCGATAGTAAATTTATGAATGGCGTAGAAAGTTTATGAATGGCGTACAAATATCGGTTGTAAAACTGCGACGGAAATTTTCTTTTTTTTTAGTTCGTTATGTGCCGAAAAATTACGAAAACCTAGTGTGACGTCAAACAGAACACACATTATTCAATATGAATTTCTAATCTGACGAGTTGTATCAAAATCATTCATGGGTATATAATAAAAGTTATTTATTTGTTTACAAACAGTGGAATATCATTTTTATTTTCACTAATTTTTCACGATGGTACCCGAACGCACATAACTAACGTTTAGAAAACGGGCTCAAATTTAGTAAATGACATAATGAAGTTGCCTCATAAACAAACGTTTTTGGCGCCGTTTCATGCAAAATTTCACACTCGAGAACTCCGGAATTATGTATTTTCACTCGTGGCTTTGAAATATCACTTTTGTTTCACCTGGAAAATTCTATAATTCACTGAAAAGCATATAATAAAATTTTATAATTCACTGATTAGCATAAAACGAATTGAATTTATAAATCAAATAGATTTAAACTATAAGCTGTATCTTCAGAATTCTCAAAACACATATACTTTTAATTTTATAGAAAATTTAATCTTCTTTATTATTGTTAATTGGTTAAACATTATCCCAATAAGCTGTAAACTGTTATTCATTTTTTATACAGTTTCTTGCATCCAAAATTTAAACTGAATGCTTTGCATAAAAATAAACATTGTGAAAAATAATAATTGCTTGTTATCAAATGTTACCGATTATTTCCATAAAACATGTTAGCAAAATAATCCACACCATTTTCATAATTAGTGAAATTAATAAGATGGAAAATACACATTTGGTTTTAAATGAAGACACGTTAATGATAATTAATTACACTGGTTAATTTCTTTAATTGAATTTATTCACAATATTCACTGGTCCAGTGTTGTGACATTTCATGGAAAATCCGATTATTTTGTGTATGTTCTATTTCATTCATATTACATGTAAGGGTTTATTACACTTCTCCCCAGCACGTTCATCGATAAAAAGAAAATTATTAAAATCTCAATAACGGTAAAATGTCGTTCAATGATACTTTGCACAAATGAATGTTACTAAAGTATCTTTATTTTGCATACAGTAAGACACGTTAGAACAGTGAATAAAAAAGGTAGACCTAAAAATTCTATAAAATTTTATTAACAAAAATTCACAAAAACTAAAACTTATTAAAGTTTAAATTCCCACGTGAGTGTAATGACAATGACAAGAAAATGTTGTGTACTTTCATCTACTGAAACAGAAATCAATGATTGTCATCCGTTTACGCGACCAGGAAGCGACCAGGAAATTGAAGGTCAAACACAATTTTACTAATATCCCCCGGTTCGAGGCTATTGCTTCTAGGTATGGCTGGACCGAAGATAACAAGTTAGATCAGCTGCTGTCCAGATTAGAAGGTCAAGCAGGACAATTTGCGTTCTGTACTGAATGACTTTCAGGAACTAGTTGCTGAAATGAAGAGCCGCTTTCGGTTGATTGAAACAGCCAGGTAATTTGCTGCTTAATTTAGCCGGAGGTCACAGAAACATGGCGAGAAAGCTGAAGAATTTGCAGAGCTGAAACGTTTGTATGACAAGGCTCATGATACAGAGACAAACGGACAAGAGATGAGGATTTAGTAAGACGTTTTCAAGATGGTATTAGATGACGAAACAAGGTTTGAGGTGGAATACCACAAAGAGCGCCAGAATATAGATGAAGCGGTCTTCTCTGTGGTAAATCTGATCCAGACAAGAAGGTTAGGCTTCTCAGACAGGCATGACAAGAAAATGGCCAGAAGAACTATTGACCAGGAGGAAGATGAGCCTGAAGTAGTCAACAGGATTCCTGCCAAGAAACAGGACAAGGAGAAATTAAACAAGGATGCTGAACCTGTAAACAAGCACAATGGTGATCAGGATGGCCTTATTCAAACACTCCTAGACCGAACTGAGAAGTTAGAACAGTCACAGAAGGAAAACAATAGGGGTTAGCGCCAGAACACATTTCGAAAGAAGGTATCAGACCAGACCCCACCAATATTGCCAAGGTTTTGCAGTGGCCAACACCAAAGACTCCGAAACAAGTCAAGTAGTTTGTGGCTACAGGCTCCTATTACCGCCGATTTGCGAGGGGTTTCGCGGATACGGTATGCCCTCTGGTAGACCTGACAAAGAAAAGCAAGGAATTTATATGGGACAAGACATGTGCGAATGCTTTTGAAGCATTAAAGAAGGCTTTGGTCAGCCCCGATGTGATGGGCTTCCCTCTCAATGAAAGTGGCCAGTTCATACTGGATGTCGATGCTTCTGGGATAGGTATAGGAGGAGTTTTACAGCAAATCCAAGAGGGAAGTAAAGGAGTGATTGCATATACCAGAAATAGTTTAAACAAGGCTGAAAGAAATTATTGCATGACTGAAAAGGAAATCCTTGCAGTAGTTTTCTTTATCCAGTATTTTCGACAATACTTGCTTGGCAGGCGATTCTAAGTAAGAGGTGAACATCAAGCGCTAGTTTGGCTCTTCAACCTAAAGGAACCCAGCGTCAAAATTGCAAGGTGGATCGAAATATTGGCTCCCTATGATTTTGTTATTGAATACAGAGCCGGAAAGAAGCAAGCTTATTGAAGAAGAGTGCGCCACCAGGATAGTAAATAATATTCGTATCAAGATGGGGTACACCTCTCAGTATACACAGCAACCAAGGGTCAACATTTGAAAGTAAAGTCTCCAAGGAAATTTGTAGGATCCTTGAAATAAGAAAAACAAGGACGAGCCCACGAAACCCAAAAGGAAACGGCCAAACAGAGCGTTTCAACCGAACCTTACTGAAGATGATCCGAGCCTACCACTAACTACTAAGAATGTTGTTTCCTGAAACTACCACAAATGCCCATTAGGTGTTACAGCTAAGGGTTGGAGTGTATCGTAATGTAGAATCTCCATAGTACAGGGCATAGGTTAAATACAGCCAGCTTCAGCAACGCCAGTTCCTTTTTTTTCAACCATCGTACATCCAGTCTGCTAGAAAGCATGTCACTGTTTGACACCACAGTGGTTTTCCCGCTTTAACAATCTCCTTTGCACTTGTGTATTTTCAGATGTCATGCGAGAAGTTGAGAAGAGGTAGGTTGTGCGTTTGCCGTCATTGCGAGGCCATAGGTAAGACACATGCGGACGTTAGATATCGTATCATTTGGCACGTCCTGAAGCACCATCAAGCGTGATCAGACACCTTTCTATTGCAAGTTGTCTCTGTTCAGATGTACAACCAAGGAAGCCCGTACCGCCACAAGACGAGTCATAAGCGTCACTTACTGATGGCTCTGCAGCTTAAGTGTGGAGCTACCGATAACAGCTACCTGGTTGAAAATGACAACCCCAGTTAAGGAGGGTGTGGATTTCAGGCAGTGTTCTTTGTCTGAGCAGTTCTCAGGTAAGGTAGTGCCGTCAGATGGCCCCTTGGACCCAGACCTGGATGAATTTTTCGACTGCAATTCAGCAGACATTTCTCTGGCAGAAAATAATACCCATCATGCACCATCGACCCACTTGAAATAGACAGACGGAATGATCACTATCGCCGAGGTGCTAGCCACTCTCATCAGCCAACCAGCAACAGGCCACCACCCAACAACCTTGAGCTTGCCTTCACATAAAATTCATCTCAGTCAGAGCAACATACCGTGCCAGGGTGTACAAAATTTTTATATGCGCCACACTCCTTGCAGTTACCCCAGCAATCAGCTGACCCGTTTAGATTCCCAAAATCAAATATGCCTTCACAGCAGCAATCAACTATTCGATCTACTATGAGTACCACCACCACAGCAAGTAATTCTACCACGTGAAGAGTAACGCAAACACCAGTGATGCTACCAACGCCCACGATCCACCAGCTCCTTAAACACCACAGCGCTTCCCACTCAAGCCAAGAATATAAGGCCGCAGCTATTGGGCAGCAGTTCTCCAAATTGCTTTGATACTGAATTGATGAGCTTTCTCTCTTAAAGTCCAAACATGAAAATGGACACTGCCCAACAAACCGATGAGGCCTTAGAGTCAGTAACAAAGAAGGCTAGGCTAGAGGAAAACACCAGTCGGAAAGAGGACACAAAAAGTGTCACTGTGAGCCTCCACATAAGGCAGCCTCCATGGAGAAGCTAGTGAATGCGATTGTTGCTAACAACAGGACAATCCGTAACAAAGATAGAACAATGCAAGAGCTGTTTGAAAGACTGGTTCACGCTGTAGACAGGATTGGCCAGGAGATCCAACGAACCAGAACATCTGAGGTAGCAACGCCGAGACGGGAGACAGTGAAGAACCAGAGGAGAGAGGACAGTAAGAAGAGAGAAGACAGTAGGGAGCACAGAAGAGAATATAGCAAGATGGAGAATAGCAGAAGGGAAGACAGTAAGAAGGATACCAGAAGAGAAGAAAGTAATAGAGCGGAAAGAAGAAAGAAAGATGGAAGTCAAGAGAAATGATAGTAAGAGGGAGGAGAGCAGACGAGAAGAACGTAGGAATGAGGCCAGAAAAGATGAAAGCAAGAAGACACGCAACAAGGAAAACATTCTTAGACTGAAAAATTAACATTTGCAAAGAAGTGACTTTTAATTAAATGAATAAACTACAGTCTGAAGAAATTTATTACCACTACTATGTGTGACTTTAACAAATAGAAATGTTGATCAGCGTCTTTTAGAAGTTAAATAATTAATTAAAATAATGTTGTGATTCATAGACATAGAGTGACTCTAATAGTTGGATCGTGAAAGAGTGATAGTGACGATGAGAGTTTCAAAGTTAAATTGATCTCGGAGATGTGAAACAATTCTTACTGATTTTATGTTAATTTTAATGTTGACAACACAGAGGGCAACAGAGAATTGTGTATGTATATTGCTCCAGAAATTTATTGTTTGTTTTACATTAAGGTGACATGCCTTTTTAAACTTGCTAAGCTGATCCTTGTTGCACTTTGAAATGCTTAGCTTGTTAAGACTGCTCACTAAACTTGTTCTCTTATTCAAAATGATCAAATATGTGTACCTTATATTTAGGTGATTTGCCTCATTGAAATTATTTAAGGTGGTTTATTAACTTATTGAATGTGCCTTTAAATGTTAAACTTGTTAAAACTCTTATGCAAATAACTTAAATATGAGTGCCTAAATTTATTAATTTTGTCAGTTGGAACTTTGACATTTTAAATGTGGGTGTGTGTGGGGGGGGGGGGGGCGGGTATTGTAGTAATATGCATGACTGACATGTACATAGTCTGTGTTTTGGTCCGATGTTAGTCAAAATGCATTAAAAACAAATTTTATTTGTCGTATGGAATCATTATTACATGTTAATTAGTCTCCAAATTGATACATTTTATCTATTTTAAGCCGTTATCCTGAATGTAAACCGTCATTTTATCTTAAACGTTTCGTGTATCAGGCATTGAGGCGGCCATTTTGTTGTTATCTACCGCATTGCATCATGGGCGTATGCCTAGAATATGTAAACAGTTCCTTCAGCATCTACAAAATTCATCCAACTTTGGCTGTAATTTTCTCTCTAACTACCCATTTAAAAGGAAATCAGAGGTGCCAGTCATTTTCTTCATTGTTTTCTCTTTCAGTTGATATATGTTTTAATGTGTGTGTATTTGTAATAATCCAATATCTTTGAAATTTCCATGGTTATTAGAGATATTTGAGGTGAGCTTATTGCCGAAATTTCAGAGCTCTATATCAAACAGGGAAAAATACTATATTACATAGCGTAAAATGGAGGTTCCCTAGTGAACGCGTATTTGTAATAACCCAATATCTTTGAAATTTTCATGGCTTTTCGAACATTTGAGGTGAGCTTATGGCCGAAATTACAGAGCTCTAGACCGTCGAGAAGGTATCAAACCGGGGAAAAAACACTATATTACAAAGCGTAAAATGCAGGTTCCCTAGTGAAAGTGTATTTGTAATAATCCAATATCTTTGAAATCTTCATGGTCTAGTGATATTTGAGCTGAGCTTATGGCCGAAATTTCAGAGCTATATTACAAAGCGTAAAATGCAGGTTCCCAAGTGAACGTGTATTTGTAATAACCCAATATCTTTGAAATTTTCATGATTTTTAGAGATATTTGATGTGAGCTTATGGCCGAAATTTCAGAGCTTTAGACCGTCGGGAAGGTATCAAACCGGAGAAAAAGCACTATATTACATAGCGTAAAATGACTAAGGGCAAAATGAAGGTTCTATAGTGAACGTGTATTTCTTATTATCCAATATCTTTTAAATTCATGGTTTTCAGAGATATTTGAGGTGGGCTTATGGCCGAAATTTCAGAGCTCTAGACCGTCGGGAAGGTATTAAACCGGAGAAAAAGCACTATATTACATAGCGTAAAATGACTAAGGGCAAAATGAAGGTTCTATAGTGAACGTGTATTTGTAATAACCAAATATCTTTGAAATATTCATGGTTTTTAGAGATATTTGATGTGAGCTTATGGCCGAAATTTCAGAGCTTTAGACCGTCGGGAAGGTATCAAACCGGAGAAAAAGCACAATATTACATAGCGTAAAATGACTAAGGGCTAAAACGGTTCCCTAGTGAACGTGTATTTGTTATAATCCAATAAATTTTAAACTCATGGTTTTCAAAGATATTTGAGGTGAGCTGATGGCCGAAATTTCAGAGCTCTAGACCGTCGGGAAGGTATCTAACCGGATATTACATAGCGTAAAATGCAGGTTCCCTAGTGAACGTGTATTTGTAATTATCCAATATCTATAAACTTTTCACGGTTATTAGAAATATTTGAGATGAGCTTATGGCCAACATTCCAGAGCTCTAGACCGTCGGGAAGGTATCAAACCGGGGAAAATCACTATATTACACAGCGTAAAATGCAGGATACCTAGTCAGCGTGTATTTGTTAAAATCCAATATCTTTAAAATTTTCGTGTTTTTTTCGAGATATTTGAGGTGAGCTTATGGCCGAAATTACAGAGCTCTAGATCGGCGGCAAGGTATCAAACCGGGGAAAAACTACATTACAAAGCGTAAAATGATTCAATGCGAAAAAAGCGAACGTGTATTTGTAATAATCCAAAATCTTTGAAATAAGCATGGTTTTGAAAAATATTTGAGGAGAGATTATGGCCAAAATTTCAGTCTATGTCGGCAAGGATCCCTATTGGATGTGTATTTGTAATAATCCGATATTTTTTTTGACATTTTCATGGTATTTAGAGATATTTGAGGTGAGGTGATGGGGAAATTTCAGAGCTAAAGACCGTCCGCTTGGTATCAAACCAGGGAAAAAACATTATATTACATAGCGTAAAATGACTAAGTTTGAAAGAAAGTAAACGTGTAATTGTAATAATGCAATATCTTTGAAATTATCATGGTTTTCAGATATAATTTGAGGTGAGTTAATGGCCGAAATTTCAGAGCTCTAGACCTTCGACAAGGTATCAAAGCGGGAAAAAAACTATATTACATAGCTTAAAATGACTAAGTGCGAAAAAAGTGAACGTGTGTTTGTAATAATCTAATATCTTTGAAATTTTCGTGGTTTTTAGAGATATTTGAGGTGAGCTTATGGCCGAAATTCAGAGCTCTAGACCGTCGAGAAGGTATCAAACCGGGGAAAAAACACTATATTACAAAGCGTAAAATGCAGGTTCCCTAGTGAAAGTGTATTTGTAATAATCCAATATCTTTGAAATGTTCATGGTTTTTAGATAAATTTGAAAGTCGGCAAGGTATCAAATCAGGAAAAAACACTCTATTACATAGCGTAAAATGCAGGATCCCTAGTGAACGTGTATTTGTAATAATCCGATATTTTTGAAATTTTCATGGTGTTTAGAGATATTTGAGGTGAGCTTATGGCCAAAATTTCAGAGCTCTAGACCGCCGGCAAAAAAAAATACCGGGGAAAAAACTATATTGCATAGCGTAAAATGCACGTTCGCTAGGGAACGTGGATTTGTAGTTATCCGATATCTTTGAAGTGCTCATGGTTTTTACAGATATTTGAGGTGAGCTTATTGCCGAAATTTCAGAGCTCTAGACCGACGGCAAAAAACCGCCGGGAAAAAGCACTATATTACAGAGCGTAAAATGCACTTTCCCCAGGGAACGTCGATTTGTAATTATCCGTTATCTTTGAAATTCTCATTGTATTCAGAGATATTTGAGGTGAGATTATGGTTGAAATTTCAGAGCTCTAGACCGCCGGCCAAAAAAACGCCAGGGAAAAAACACTATATTACATAGCGTAAAAAGCACGTTCCCTAGGGATCGTGGATTTGTAATTATCCGAAATCTTTGAAATTCTCATGGTTGTTAGAGATATTCGAGCTGAGCTTATGGCCGAAATTTCAGAGCTCTATACCGTCGGCAAGAAACCGCCGGGGAAAAACACCTATATTACATTGCGTAAAATGTAAAATAATAAATTGTTAAAAGGAAAACAACACATGGATTTGTTGTAAAAATTTATACGACGCGTTTCGACATATAAGTCTTCGTCAGGTATAATAAACAAAATACGTAACGTCCGTTGCACGTAAATAAAACCGCGCAAAGTAGCGTTAAATGCACAATGTTTTATTTAGCGTAAATAACGACGTTACGCGCAAAAACAGACATTTTACATGTGCACAATATAAATAACAAACATAAAATAACAAAGCGAAAAATGCACATTCCCTAGGGAACGTGGATTTGTAATTATCCGATATCTTTGAAATTCTCATGGTTTTTAGAAATATTTGAGGTGAGCAAGGCCGAAATATCAGAGCTCTAGACCGCCCGAAGAAAAACGCCGTGGAAAAACACTATATTATTTACCGTAAAATGCACGTTCCCTAGGGAACGTGGGTTTCTAACTATCCTATATCTTTGAAAGATTCATGTTTTTTAGAGATATTTGAGGTGAGCTTATGGCCGTAATATCAGAGTTCTAGACCGCCGGCAAAAAAAACAACGGGGAAAAAACACTATATTACATAGTGTAAAATGCACGTTCGCTACGGAACGTGGATTTTTAATTATCCGATATCTTTGAAATTTTCATGGTGTTTAGAGATATTTGAGGAGGGCTTATGGCCGAAATTTCAGAGCTCTAGACTGCCGGCAAAAAAAAACGCAGGGGAAAAAACACTATATTACATAGCGTAAAATGCACGTTCCCTAGGAAACGTGGATTTGATATTATCCGATATATTTGAAATTCTCATGGTTTTTAGAGATGTTTGAGGTGAGCTTATGGCCGAAATTTCAGAGCTCTAGACCGACGGCAAAAAACCGCCGGGAAAAAGCACTATATTACATAGCGTAAAATGATGACGAAGTGCGAAAAACCGTGAACGTGTATTTGTAATATTCCAATATCTTTGAAATATTCATGGTTTTTAGAGATATTTGAGGTGAGCTATGTCCGAAAATTCAGCGCTTTAGACCGTCGGCGAGGTATCAAACCTGGAAAAAACACTTTATTACATAGCGAAAACGGAGGATCAATAGGGAACGTGGGTTTGTTATTATCCGTTATCTTTTATTATTGCATTATTTTTAGAGATATTTGAGGTGAGCTTATGGCCGAAATTTCAGAGCTCTAGACCGTCGGCAACCATGAAAATTTCAAAGATATCGGATAATTACATATCCACGTTCCCTATGGAACGTGCATTTTACGCTTTTTTATAGTTTTTTTTCCCGGCGGTTTTTGCCACCGGTCTAAAGCTCTGAAATGGCCATCAGCTCACCTCAAATATCACTAAAAACCTTGAAAATTTCTGAGATATCGGATAATTACAAATCCACGTTCCCTATGGAATGTGCATTTTACGCTATGTAATAGTGTTTTTCCCCGGCGGTTTTTTTTATTGCCGGCGGTCTAGAGCTCTGAAATTTCGGCCATAAGCTCACCTCAAATATCTCCTAAAACCATGAGAAGTTCAAAGATATCGGATATTTACAAATCCACATTCCCTAGGGACCGTGCATTTTACGCTATGTAATATAGTGTTTTTTCCCGGGCGTCTTTTTTTTTTACCGGAGGTCTAGACCTTTGAAGTTTCGGCCATAAGCTCACCTCAAACATCTCTAAAAACCATGAGAATTTCAAAGATATCGGATAATTACAAATCCACGTTCCCGAGGGAACGTGCATTTTACGCTATGTAATATAGAGTTTTTTCCGGTGGTTTTTTTTGCCGGCGGTCTAGAGCTCTGAAATTTCGGCCATAAGCTCACCTCCAATATCTATAAAACCCATGAGAATTTCAAAGATATCGTATAATTACAAATCCACGTTTCCTAGGGAACATGTATTTTACCCTATGTAATATAGTTTTTTTTCTCCGGCGGTTTTTTGGGGGCGGTCTAGAACTCTGAAATTTCGGCCATAAGCTCACCTCAAATATCTCTAAAAACCATGAGAATATCAAAGATATCGGATAATTTCAAATCAACGTTCCCGAGCGAACGTGCATTTAACGCTATGTAATATCGTGTTTTTTCTCCGGCGTTTCTTTTGCTGGCTGTCTAGAGCTCTGAAATTTCGACCATAAGCTCACCTCAAATATATCTAAAAACCTTGAGAATATCAAAGATATCGGATAATTACAAATCTACGTTCCCGAGGGAACGTGCATTTTAAGCTATGTAATATAGGGTTTTTTGTCCGGCGGTATTTTAGCCGGCGGTCTAGAGCTCTGAAATTTCGGCCATAAGCTCATCTCAAATATCCCTAAAAACCATGAGAATTTCAAAGATATCGGATAATTACAAATCCACGTTCCCTAAGGAACGTGCACTTTGCGCTATGTAATATAGTGTTTTTTCTCCAGCGTTTTTTTTGCCGGCGGTCTAGAGTTGTGATATTTCGGCCATAAGCTCACCTCAAATATCTCTTAAAACCATGAGAATATCAAAGATATCGGATAATTACAAATCCACGTTCCCGAGGGAACGTGCATTTTTCGCTATGTAATATAGTGTTTTTTCTCCGGCGGTATTTTAGCTGGCGGTCTAGAGCTCTGAAATTTCGGCCATAAGCTCATCTCAAATATCTCTAAAAACCATAAGAATTTCAAAGATATCGGATAATTACAAATCCACGTTCCCGAGGGAACGTGCATTTTACGCTATGTAATATAGTGTTTTTTCTCCGGACGTATTTTTGGCGGCGGTCTAGAGCTCTGAAATTTCGGCCATAAGCTCACCTTAGATATCACTAAAAACCATGAGAATTTCAAATATATCGGATAATTACAAATCCACATTCACGAGGGAACGTGTATTTAACTCTAAGTAATAGTGTTTTTTCTCCGGCGGTTTTTTGCCGGCGGTCTACAGCTCTGAAATTTCGGCCATAAGCTCACCTCAAATATCTCTAAAAACCATGAGAATTTCAAAGATATCGGATAATTACAAATCAACGTTCCCTAGGGAACGTTCATTTTACGATATGTAATATAGTGTTTTTTCTCCGGCGGTTTTTTGCTGGCGGTCTAGAACTCTGAAATTTCGGCCATAAGCTCACCTCAAATATCTCTAAAAACCATGAGAATTACAAAGATATCGGATAATTACAAATCCACGTTCCCTAGGGAAAGTTCATTTTTCGCTATGTAATATAGTGTTTTTTCTCCGGACGTATTTTTGGCGGCGGTCTAGAGCTCTGAAATTTCGGCCATAAGCTCACCTCAAATATCTCTAAAAACCATGAGAATTTCAAAGATATCGGATAATTACAAATCCACGTTCCCTAAGGAACGTGCAATTTGCGCTATGTAATATAGTGTTTTTTCTTCAGCGTTTTTTTTTGCCGGCGGTCTAGAGCTCTGAAATTTCGGCCATAAGCTCACCTCAAATATATCTAAAAACCATGAGAATTTCAAAGATATCGGATAATTACAAATCCACGTTCCATATGAAAGGTGCATTTATCGCTTTGTAATATAGTGTTTTTTCTCCGGCGGTTTTTTTATCCGGCGGTCAAGAGCTCTGAAATATTGGCCATAAGCTCACCTCAAATATCTCTAAAAACCATCAGAATATCAAAGATATCGGATAATTACAAATCTACGTTTCCGAGAGAAAGTGCATTTTAAGCTATGTAATATAGGGTTTTTTGTCCGGCGGTATTTTAGCCGGCGGTCTAGAGCTCTGAAATTTCGTCCATAAGCTCATCTCAAATATCCCTAAAAACCATGAGAATTTTAAAGATATCGGATAATTACAAATCCACGTTCCCTAAGGAACATGCACTTTGCGCTATGTAATATAGTGTTTTTTCTCCAGCGTTTTTTTTTGCCGGCGGTCTAGAGTTGTGATATTTCGGCCATAAGCTCACCTCAAATATCTCTAAAAACCATGAGAATATCAAAGATATCGGATAATTACAAATCCACGTTCCCGAGGGAACGTGCATTTTTCGCTATGTAATATAGTGTTTTTTCTCCGGCGGTATTTTAGCTGGCGGTCTAGAGCTCTGAAATTTCGGCCATAAGCTCTTCTCAAATATCTCTAAAAACCATAAGAATTTCAAAGATATCGGATAATTACAAATCCACGTTCCCGAGGGAACGTGCATTTTACGCTATGTAATATAGTGTTTTTTCTCCGGACGTATTTTTGGCGGCAGTCTAGAGCTCTGAAATTTCGGCCATAAGCTCACCTTAGATATCACTAAAAACCATGAGAATTTCAAATATATCGGATAATTACAAATCCACATTCACGAGGGAACGTGTATTTAACTCTAAGTAATAGTGTTTTTTCTCCGGCGGTTTTTTGTCGGCGGTCTACAGCTCTGAAATTTCGGCCATAAGCTTACCTCAAATATCTCTAAAAACCATGAGAATTTCAAAGATATCGGATAATTACAAATCAACGTTCCCTAGGGAACGTTAATTTACGATATGTAATATAGTGTTTTTTCTCCGGCGTTTTTTTGCGGGCGGTCTAGAACTCTGAAATTTCGGCCATAAGCTCACCTCAAATATCTCTAAAAACCATGAGAATTACAAAGATATCGGATAATTACAAATCCACGTTCCCTAGGGAACGTTCATTTTACGCTATGTAATATAGTGTTTTTTCTCCGGACGTATTTTTTGCGGCGGTCTAGAGCTCTGAAATTTCGGCCATAAGCTCACCTTAGATATCACTAAAAACCATCAGAATTTCAAAAATATCGGATAATTACAAATCCACATTCACGAGGGAACGTGTATTTTACTCTAAGTAATATAGTGTTTTTTCTCCGGCGGTTTTTTGCCGGCGGTCTAGAGCTCTGAAATTTCGGCCATAAGCTCACCTCAAATATCTCTAAAATCCGTGATAATTTCAAAGATATCGGATACTTACAAATCCACGTTCCCTAGACAACGTGCATTTTACGCTATGTAATATAGTGTTTTTTCTCCGGCGTTTTTTAGCTTTAAATAATGGCCATAAGCTCACCTCAAACATCTCTAAAAAAAATATGAGAATTTCAAAGATATCGGATAATTACAAATCCACATTTCCGAGGGAACGTGCATTTTACGCTATGTAATATAGTGTTTTTTCTCCGGAGGTTTTTTTGCCGCGGTTTAGAGCTTGAAATTTCGGCCATAAGCTCACCTCAAATATCTCTAAAAACCATGAGAATATCAAATATATCGGATAATTACAAATCCACGTTCCCTAGGGAACATGCATCTTACGCTATGTAATATAGTTTTTTTCTCCGGCGGTTTTTTTGCAAGCGGTCTAGAGCTCTGAAATTTCGGCAATAAGCTCACCTCAAATATCTCTAAAAACCATGAGAATTTCAAAGATATCGGATAATTGCAAATCCACGTTCACGAGGGAACGTGCATTTTACGCTTTATAATATAAAGTTTTTTCTCCGGTGTTTTTTTTTGCCGGTGGTCTAGAGCTCTGAAATTTCTGAAATTAGCTCTCCTCAAATATCTCTAAAAACCATGAGAATTTCAAAGATATTCCCGAGGTAACGTGCATTTTACGCTGTTTTATAATTGCAGTCCAAAATGAAAAGGGTAAATCTATTTTTCCCTTTTGAAATCAGTTTTGCTACAGTACGATTTTTCATAGCAAACAGCGGTCTATATTCGACGTTTCGCTCTTTAAATGCAGTGTATTTTGATCATTTGAGAAGAAAGTTCTGCTTAAAATTTCTAAGCGGTCCAAGATGATGAATATAGAAATAGAGGAAATTAATAATAACCCCTGATTCTATATAATGTCATCTGAAATTTCTGCTAGAAATTTCACTCTTATAGGTGTCATATCTGTTCAAATTGCAATATCTATTTCTAGCAGAAATTTCTGCTGGAAATTTTATCGAAACAAATGGTGGTGTAGAGCATGCTTTGAACTTTCCAGCAGAAATTTCTGCCAGAACATTTATCGAAATACAAGCTGGTGCAAAAATTTATTGCACTTTCCAACAGAAATTTCAGCTGGAAACTTTACCGAAATGTTGGTGCAGAACCTTTTTTCAGAAAACATTTCAATTAAAAATATAAAATTAATAAATTAATTTATTATATATAGTGCAACGTCGTAAGTTCACTAAAAGTTGAAAAACTTTTGATCGTTTAAACATAAATTTTGAGCACAACAATGTATTTGCTTAGCTTTACGTTCAATAATTGTCGATGTGAAGACTTAATTAACGTCTAACATAAACAATAAAGCCTTTGTGTTAAGTCATGAAACATGGTGAAAAAAGTTTTCGCATTACTTAGCAATCATCTTTGTAAAATTGTAGGTTCGAACATATCATTCACGGACATGAAATCAAATATGACGCTTATTAATTTTGAAAAGTATCATATAATTAAAAAATACAGTAAAAAAATATATCTAAGAAATCTACATCATTTATCTAATCTTAATTAGGCCGAAAACATAAATTGAATGATTCATTAATTTGAAGAAATACAGGCATGTAAAATATACGTTTGTATGATGATACTTGTTTACTTAAACTATATTTCCATAAATAAAGATTATGCTTTTTAAACTTTAAGTACACTTTAAGCCATGCGTTTTACAGAATCATTTCATTTCCCTAAAGGAATTTAGAAAACGCAACGTTTCATTTGTCGGAATGATATATAGATTTGTGGAGAACTTTCCAAAAACAGTTCACAAATAATGACAAAACTAAAATTGCATTTAGGTTATTGGTCATCTAAATCGTCGTCAACAGTTGACGCATTGTGGTTTCTATGTATGTACACAAGTTTTATACACTTTCTACATCATAATATCTGAGATAAATACATAACAAAATATGAAATGTCACTCAACTAGTATTTGCTCAATATGATGTTCATGAAACTAGTCCTTGTTAGCAAACAATATTTATGATCATAACATTGGTCATCTAAATCGTCGTCAACAGTTGACGCATTGTGGTTTCTATGTATGTACACAAGTTTTATACACTTTCTACATCATAATATCTGAGATAAATACATAACAAAATATGAAATGTCACTCAACTAGTATTTGCTCAATATGATGTTCATGAAACTAGTCCTTGTTAGCAAACAATATTTATGATCATAACATTATCTGCAAAAATCCATCATGCGAGAATCAAACTAACTTTTAAGCAGTACCAACCAGGCTTCATTGTACCCTCAGCTTATTACATTTCTTCAAATAGACTATTCATTCTTCCAATTCGTCCTTCCACTTAAGAAAACTGTTAAATTTCTTGTAATATTATTTCAAGTATCTATTCCACCAGTTTAACGATGACGGTTATTAAACCTCAAAATTTAATTTATGTAACGATGGTAATGTAATATTATGGTGTAATCTTTTTCAATGTCTGTCGTAAATTCCTGTTGTATTCTAAAATGGTTCGTTTATTAGTCGTTTCCTTTATGTCCTTTTGACCTGTGAGTTGTTTTGTGATGGTATTCGCGCAGTAATTTAAGAAGTACCAGCGTCACTTCCACGTAGAATATCCTGCGTTTTAATAAAACCAGAATCTCTACATCATGGTGGGCAAGCCCGACATATAAAATCGACAAGTCAACCTGAAAAAAAAATACTAGTTAAAATCATTTAACTCGCTGCAATTTGTAATTTTTATAATATTTGACGAAATATAGAATATAAACTATCAAACCGGTTATTTAGCCAAGATCCCATGGAACAATATAGTTAAAACCTGACTCGAAATAGTTGAATAAATGCCTCTGTTATCTTTAGATTATAATATACTACCGTGCTTCCCATGCCTATTAATACAAATGTAAGAGTAGTGTAAATACTTAGACACCATGTGACTAATTTAACTGGTGTATTACACGTGGCGCAATTAGTGTGCATCATTAGCGATGAAAGTACAAATCACAACATAACAGTTTGTTTCCCTTTATATCTGTATTTTTATTCAAAACTCTATGAGAATGATTTACATTTGTTGTGTTCTGTTCGGTTTCAAAGTGGATTCCATAACATTGTTTTTACACTCTTTTATCTACGTTTCGGCATAAAGCCTTTTTTAAGTTATTTATAGAAAATTTCTACATTTCTGTCATTGTTTCACAGCACAGACAGGAAATACTAAACAAATTAACGTCAACGTCATTAATATGCGTTACGTTGCATGCCAATTTTCGCGCCAATATACGGAAATGTATCAATGAATATAATGTATCATACATATTACAATAACAATAACAAAAACAAATTAGCCTTGTAAATAAATTTTACCGATTATTCTATATTTATATGTATATACGTATGATTAGTGTGTGTGTGCGTTCGTGTGTGTGTGCGTGTGTGTATGTGTGCGCACGCACGTGTGTGCGTGTGTTTGTGCGTGCGTGCGTGTGTGTGCATAATCTCGTGCGAGTAATTGCGCGTGCGTTCGCACGTGTGTGTGCGCGCACGCGTGTATGTGATTGTGTGTGTGCGTGTGTGCGAGTAAGTGTGTAATTGTGTAACTGTGTGAGTGTGTGCGTGTGAGTGTCTCTGTGCGAGTGTCTAAATGTATGTGTAATCGTTCGTGAGTGCGTAATTTCGTAATCAAATAAGCCTATAACCAATTAGACATTAAATCAATTGGTATAATAATTGCGTAATCTTGTGAGAGTAATTGCGTGTGCAAGCGCGCGCTTGTGTGCGCGCGCACGCGTGTGTGTAATTGTGCGTGTGTAATCTCGTGAGAGTATGCGCGTGAGTGTGTAGTTGTGTAACCGTGTGAGTGTGTGCGTGTGTTTGTGCGTGCGTGCGTGCGTGTGCGTGCGTAATACGTGCGAGTAATTTCGCGTGCGTTCGCACGTGTGTGTGTGTGCACGCGTGTGTGTGCGTGTGTGTGTGCGTGTGTGCGTAATCTCGTGCGAGTATGCGCATGAGTGTGTAATTGTGTAACCGTGTGAGTGTGTGCGTGTGAGTGTCTCTGTGCAAGCGTCCAAATGTGTGTTTAATCGTTCGTGAGTACGTAATTTCGTAATCAAATAAGCCTATAATCAACAAGACAATAAATCAATTGGTATAATAATTGTGTAATCTCGTGAGAGTAATTGCGCGTACATGCGCGCGCGTGTGTGCGCGCACGCGTGTGTGTGATTGCGCGTGTGCGTGCGTAAACTCGTGTGAGTATGTGCGTGAGTGTGTAATTGTGTAACCATCTGTGTGCGTGTGGGTGTCTCTGTGCTAGTTTCTAAATGCGTGCATGTAATCGTGCATAAGTGCGTAACTTCGTAATCAAATAAGCCTATAATCAATTAAACAATTAATCAACTGGTACAATAAAAAAGAAAAAATAAATAATTAAAAAATGATAGTAATCTATTACAATAATAACAATGATAATAATAATAATAATACTCATAATAATAATTAAAATGAAAATAATAAGAAAATTGATAATAATCATCATTGCCATCATCACCATGAAATATACGCCTTTCCAATAATTCGATGAATTTATTTGGTTACCTCCCCTGTCCAATCACGTGACTGCTCTACAGGAAAAATGATTGCTCGCTGTAATAACGTAATAGGGAATATGTATCTACAACTTTCTTTTTTATCATAAAATTCTTTTTTGAAAAATATATTTTCTCTTTGAATTAGTGATAATACATCAGCGTCATGATATTTTTGAAAATAATTTATAAAACAATCAGGTTTCTGACTAAAAGTGTCAATTCATTATTCCTCGCATTAGACACTTAACGACTCGAACTAACAGACAGTCGCAGTGTTCTCTTCACGGCTTAATTGAGTCTCGTTTCCGGATTAGCGTGTCTATTCAACTACTGACATCATGTTGTGATAATGTCGGCGGCGATTGATTTTGAAGGCGGCATGCCATAAACATGTCAAACTGTCTCGCACACGGGGTCATCTGTCAATTACTTAAAGGGGCAGATATCATTTACCAATAGAGATCGTGTAATTTCTCTTTGCAAGGTATCTACACCTCCCAATTTTTAAGTATTTCGGAGTCCATTAACTACTGGATGTGCCAGCAAATGTATTTGATTTAGCACTTAAATGGATTCTTAATCAACATTACGACACGTTATGGAGACAAAAGTCGTCAATAAGAAACAAATCTTGTCAAAACATTTTATATATGTTTAATCAGGAGTTTGGCTTTTATGCCAAAATTACAATCTGTCAAACCTAAGAAATCTAATTGGATATGCAACCATATTGTGATATATTATAAATATTCCCATCTTGTTGGAAGCCGGCATCTAGATTCTTGGATTTTATTCTACGAATGATACTTCTACAACAAACAATCAGATTACCGATCCTGTTTTATTTCAAGACAGAATCAATCATATTTGGTTGTGAAGTATACGTAATATTTTAAATATTCAAATAATTTATTCGTTGACCATAAACGCCTTAAATTTTTAGAAAAATTCTATTGTTCAAATGTGTAAGTATCAACAAATTCAGATTGTATTTTTTTGTCTACAGATCATGTAACCAGATGTTGACATATCACGATTTCCGGATAATAGCGCATTACTAGCCTTAGCAATTAGCAACATTTACACAAGTAAAATATATTTTCAGCAGAAAAGATATTAAGAAGAAATTGTTGTACATAAAAGGTAAAATTAATGCTTATGTTTGTCCAAATTGCGTTTCATACAGCCTACTATCAACAAGAATGGTACATGTTCTTAAATCATTAAAAATCTAAATATCTAACAAATAGTGAACATAAAAAAGTCTGGCTAGAATAACAGACCAGCAGCTTATTTTTCACCGCCGGCGACGAACGCAGACATGCAATATAGCGGATAAGGTTAGCTATTTTGTGCTTAAGCCATTAGCCCGATCGTTCAGCTATCCTGCGGAGCCTCGTTTTGGATTGATTTTCGGTCGCGGGAAGTAACTCGTACAGGACTGCGAAACTGTTTATTGGAAAGGCGTATATATAACATCTATACATACATAAAAATCTAGACAATCACCATCTGCAAAAAGATCTCTACTTATATTCTCCCCATAACACACTTATCGTGATTCATTAGGAGCAATTTTTATAACATTTAATAACAGTGAAGACGCAATTTGTTACGTATTACTCATTAATGCTGGATTTAGATTTGTTGCGGAAGGGGAGAAACACGGGGAGCTAAACCCTCCGATGAAACCTACTAAATGAGATTCCAGAACAGATGTCAATCTATCGATCAAGAAACAAATTAATAAAACATTTTTTAATGTACGGGGTAAGCGCAAGTCATTTAGAAATTAATGTTTTACTTTGTTATTATTGTTAACATTTCATCAAAATAAGAAGCACATCAACACTATCATAATTATGGACTGGGCTTGTTGTTCTACTGTCTGCAGCTGTACATGGTATAGAAAGCCGAATGTTCTTATGATATTATTTGTCAATTTTACAAAAACATAAAAAGCGATATAAATACCTTGTTTCATGACGACATGAACTGATGTTGGTTCAGCTTTGCCTTTTATGGTTGTGAATAAGTGTCAATTCATTATTCCTCGCATTAAAACACTTAACGACTCGAACTGTTGGTTCAGCTTTGCCTTTTGTGGTTGTGAATAAGTGTCAATTCATTATTCCTCGCATTAAACACTTAACGACTCGAACTAACAGACAGTCGCTATAAAACAAAATGTTTTATAGTATTGTCACTCCATTTTGCAAAACCCTAAAACAGTTTTACAAAACTAATTAAAAGAGATGCTTATTAGTTGAAAGTACTTCATGTATCTTAGCGCGGGTCTTTCTGATCGTGTACTGCATGGTACTATAAATTACTCCTATCAGTTAATATTTATACACAAAGTTGAAAGCTGTTTCTTTTGTTTTGTGGCCTCTCGTGATTTGCAATATTTCACTACTTTAATCTTGCGTAATAATGTTCAACTTCCATCTGTGATTTTTAATGTAAATTATGGTTTGTCTAGAGCCGAGTAACACATTTTGTTCGACACTAAATATTTTCATTGAACTTCGCGTGGGTTTAATAGTCGCGTATTTCGTGCTTGGAAATGTGCGAAAAATAAAATATCTGGGAATACAAAATATCTTATACATGTGTTAAAAATCCTTTTCTAAGAAAATGATTATTATTATATATATTTACTTTGGGGACGTCGTGTACGACGTCGGCGCGGAATTATGAAAATATAATTGGAATTTGGCGCCACGTCGTATGCCGACGTCCCGCAGACGTCTGACGTCGTTTCCGCCCTGCCGGCATTCAGTTGTTTATGTCTGTTTTGTTGTAGCGGCTTCCCGTTTGAACAGGTCTTTCTAAGCACATTTAAGGATTTCACTTTTAGACATCATAGTCGGTAATATAATTAATTATTTTCTTTCACATATACACTCGTAATGCACACATAAAATATTAATAATATTCAGCGCGAATCTTTGGTTTTAATTTTTATAGAAATTAAAAAATAATTGTTAAATATTAAAGTTTCCTTTATCATTGTGTCTTATTTAAAAGTTAAGATTGTGAATGTAATGTAGATTTCTATTGATAAATTGTATTTGTAATGTATTATGTTTGTATTTGTTTATATTGCTTTTCTTTAACAATATTTATGTATGTTTCAGAGCCACGCTTTGAAAAATAAAGGTATAAAGAGCGCATACTCGTACAGTCTTTTTTGAAATCCTGAACAACATGTACTATGTGGATTATACTAATGCGCGAAATGAATTTAATTCAGTGTAAAGTTTTTGTTGGCGTCGAAAATTAAGCACCGAGAAATTAAATAATACCACAATATATAATATCCATTTCTATAATAAAAACATAAAAGATGATGATTCACATATAACTGAGAATTTTTAACTGATTTTTTTCTCTCTCATCAATTATTTTTGTCTTTACGGGCTTTCTTGATTTCAGATATTAATCCTTATTCTTATCACAGCATAGAAGCGACTTGAAATTAATGTTCAAGCAAATACGATAAAATCCTAAAAAGTTAGCTTGTCGAGTTCTAATGTGAGTGCTATTCAACGATTTATCAATGGGTTATTCTTCTTTCGATTTTCTGGGTTTTCGTGGAAAGATTTACGGTTCAAGAGTTCATCAAAATTATCCATGATTATAAACTCCAGACAAAGTTCATAATGGTTACGTGCAAATATATTCTTTCTATATTGAAAAATGTAACTTTGTCAATTTGATATTAACACGATTTAGCAGTTTTAAGTCACCAAACGAAAACACATTTCAAACTTAACGTTATAAAGTATAATGTGGAGGTTTTTGTGCAATTGTGTGTTTCTGATTTGCAAAAATTAAGTTCCCGCAATTTGCTAACAAAATAATCTTACAAAACAGTAAAATTATTGATATTTCAATATAAGGACTTAATAGTATGTGAATACAAATACAATTCAGGCCAACCTCTAACATTAAAATAATATAATAATATTATTAGATATATCAGTTATTTTAATTGAAATAGAAACATCGAAACCGCGGTCAGGATAGTTTTACATAGCAGCTGCAGTAGTTAAAGTTAAATTATTCCATGTAGCAGTTGTTGTATTAATAGTAGTAGCAGGAGAAGACGTAGTAAAATTAGCAGTTGTAGTTACCTTTAACATCTCGACGATAAGCTCCGAAAAGAGTGCAGTCAGCGGACAGGAAGTTGACTTACATGTGCAATCAGCTTCCGGTGGAGACCAAGTGAAGCTTAGTCGTGTATGGTCAGTGAAGAAGTTAAGTTACCCATATCAACAAGATCAGGCGCTAGCTCAGTAGACATTCCACGACTGCCATACCTGTCAGACCTGAACTTACCATGTATCGGCGATGGTGACGTCATGTTGCTAATAGGAACCGACTCGCCAGAATCCCACATTCCGATTGAGGTACGCACCGGAAATAGTAACGAGCCATACGCAGTACGGACACGTCTTGGCTGGGCGGTAAGGGGACCACTACCGTTAACGTCAGAGTCTGGTTCTACCAGCGACGCCAACGTCCATTTTGGTCACGCCAGTGACGTCATACTACATGAACAACTTCAACGCATGTGGTCATCAGATTTCGATGACAAAATACGGCATGTAAAGGAATCAATGTTGATCGAAGATAAAAGAGCGCTGAATATTTTGAAATCAACGCTTACCCGTGAAAACGGTCACTATCACAGATGGGACTTCCGTGGCGTCAGGAAGACGTATGTTTACCAAATAACATTACTCTCGCGCATGCGCGCCTTGAGCAGCTGAAAAAGAGACTTTCTCGCGACACTGCTCTTCATCAAATGTACACCGCGACATTATGTGATTACATTGAAAAGGGCTATGCAAGGGAAGTGACGGCATCTAAAAATGAAGACCGAATTTGGTACTTACCCCACCACCCCGTGACAAATGAAAACAAGCCTGGAAAGATACGTGTAGTTTTTGATTGTGCCGCAAAGTTTAAAGGAGTTTCCTTGAATAGTCAGTTACTGCAAGGCCCAGACTTGACAAACAGTTTAGTAGGAGTGCTTGCTATCGTCGCGGATATTGAAGCCATGTTTCACCAAGTACGCGTATGTGACAAGGACTGTGATGCTCTCAGATTTTTATGGTGGCCCAGTGGTGACATGACAAAAACCCCGAAGACATACTGTATGACAGTTCATCTATTCGGAGCCACGTCTTCCCCAACATGTGGAGGTTTTTGTGCAATTGTGTGTTTCTGATTTGCAAAAATTAAGTTCCCGCAAAATTCGGATTCAAATTATTTGCTAACAAAATAATCTTACAAAACAGTAAAATTATTGATATTTCAATATAAGGACTTAATAGTATGTGAATACAAATACAATTCATGCCAACCTCTCTAACATTAAATATAATATAATAATATTATTAGATATATCAGTTATTTTAATTGAAATAGAAACATCGAAACCGCGGTCAGGATAGTTTTACATAGCAGCTGCAGTAGTTAAAGTTAAAGTATTCCATGTAGCAGTTGTTGTATTAATAGTAGTAGCAGGAGAAGACGTAGTAAAAGTAGTAGTTGTAGTTATAGTTTTAGTATAAGTTCTTGTTTGTGTTGTTGCTGTTCATGTTATTGTTGTTGCTGCTGCTGTCGTTTGTTATTTATGTAATAAATAAAAGGCTTAGAAATAGCAGTAGATTTTGTTGGTGTTGTTGTTGTTGCAGTAGGTGTCATTGGTGTTGTTTTTGTTTTTGTTGTTGCTGTTGTCGTTGTTGTTTTGTTATAAAAGTAAAAAGTGGTAGGCGCCATTAGTAGCAGTAGGAGGAGAAAGACAACCAGCAATAGTAGTAGTTGGTGTTGTTGTAGTTACAGCAGCAGGGTTAGGAATAATAGAAGTTGTATTTTCGATCGGGATTAACATTTCTGAAAATAAATTTTAAATGTACCGTTTTTTTAAAATTATTGTCACTATGTTTGATTTTGCATTACGTGTTTCACTTTTGTTTGTTACTTTAAAATGGGCATTATTTACCTATGTCTTCACAGTTCGGTTTTATCACTAAAACCTTGACCGCAGCACTTGTATGGATAAGCCTTCTGGTAAATAGCCTTGCTATGAACAAGCATTGCGACACATGTATTGAACGACGCTCCACAATGCTCACATATGTTGTTCATGATCTGAAACACATGGAACCTAAATACTGTCAATTATGTGTTTTCAACTAGATGAAAGAGCGATTTCCAAGTAATGTCTCCTAAATATCTGTGGTTAAGTTTAATTAAGAATATTTTTACAATTAGGCAGCGGCCGTAAAAGCAACAGCTGTTTCACTGCCAAAATTACCTTTTTATTTTGACACAAACACTTTTTTTTATTCCAGCTAAAAGAATTAAATAAAAAATACGCAAGCCGGGAGTTTTCGTTGGCCGCTGACAACTGAACAAGCCAAAGTTCAGAGGAGCGGATCAAAACAATACATGTTTTAAGCCGGAATTTGATATTGAGGAGTCTCCCAAATGTTACATTTTATTTCTTTAATTGATTAAGTGCCGGACATGAATTTATATGGTCATATTAGTCAGGGAAATACGACGGCGATGTTTTATGTTTAGTGTAGGAAAAAAGTCAACTGCACTTTATCATTGATTCTTCAGAACTGCACTTTACCATAAGGGATATTTGCTAGTTATGCTGCGAAATAGTGTTTTCTTTGACAAAAAAAAATTGTCTTGGGACATGAAATTTAAAATGGAATTCATTTTTTTCGTTGCATTACAGACAAAACTACCTTTCTATGCAAAAAAAACAAAAACATACAAAATGACAAATTTCCCTGCATTTTACCCTAAAAATTCTTGCTAATTTCTCGCCGATTCAGTTTCCATGACCGAGGTCACTTGTTTGCCACTTGGAGTTTATATTCCATCTAGGTACCAAAAGATTCGAAAAAATTTGTAGCAGGTTCTTAGGTATATCTCAATTTTACGAGTTTATTTATTAAATGAGTAAAAAGTAAAAAACTTACCAATTTTCATCCAAGATGGCGGACTTTTGTTTACAAACTGCATGGCAAGGTGCAGTTTGATTACCCGCCCTGAAATTGTTAACATCACAATGCTACCTCAGAAAAAATGACAATTCTGCAAACTAATGTAGTAATGGACTCTGATGAGTAAAATTATCATTAAAATTGGTAGAAGCCACACTTCAGTGAAAAGTTTATTAGACCCCTAATTGGTCTCATGGTGATTGTAAAAATTAGTCGGAATAACTGTATACAGAACATTACTGCTTAAAGCATCACCGAATTCGATTTTGCTATTCGTTTAAATATTATTAATATTGTTGCAATTTTGCGTGATTAATAAGAAAAACTTAAATGACAGAATATGTGATAACTGGAATTGTCCAATCTATTGCAGAACAATTTCTTATCAAGAATCAAGTAAACATTAATTGTAATGTCAAACAAATGACCACCTAGTTGCGTACTTACATGTGGCATCCACATACTGAAAGGAGTGGGTAAACTTCTTTTTTTTATCTTAAATATTGCGTAAATCTAAAATAATTTGTTTTAAATCAAAAATATGTTCATGTGACATCTTAATACGTTTTTATTGATTAAATTTTCGTAAAACTTGCTCAAAAAGTAAGCGAGTGAATATCCGAAAGCGGGTCACAAAGAGATACCAAACTACCGAAAGCGACTATGAATTCATGTTTCCCTGGTTTAAGTGATATCTAATATAATAAAATGAATGTTCATTAAAATGTAGATGTTTAAATTCAGAAATTTCATTTGAAATTGTAAAAATGACCTTAGATATGCGTTCTTACATATAACGTCACATACCAAAATCGCACAGAGATTGTGAACGCTAGTTAAACTAACAGAAAAGCGTTCTCATAAAGTGTATTTTTAATTGTCATTAGAGTTTAAATGGTGATTTATTGTTTATTAGCTTAGTTTATTGATTAACCCCAGCACCTAGAATTACGAATTTTACAATCTACCCCATTCCCCCATCTTTATTTTTTTGTAAAATTCCCACTGGAAAACATCGAACGAATACTACAAAAGAGGTTTTTTTAATCAAAATTACAATTTCTTTATCGATTCACACCAAATGCAGGTGTTAACATATGTTATTTTAAGTGAAATCCTCTCAAATATATTAGCGGCTGTGCACCTTTTTTCCGGACAACCCAGATTTCGGAAGATGTCAGTTCGACGAATTATTTAAACTGCTTTATGACATTCCCTTCTCAATTAAAAAAAAATCTTTGAAAGACCAATCAGTTTTTCACAAACGAACGGCCGGTAAAGAGAGGTGTTATTTCAAATTCACAACATTTGCTCAATAAAATGGCTATTTAATGGCAATATCGCATCCCTCAATCTCACTGCAATTTAACAAATGCATCGTTAAATTTTAATTTAAATGCATCGTAATTCTTTATTAATTAATTTTAGTTAGAGTGCCAAATGTGAAAACATATAAACTGCAATCAAACGTTAAAATAATAAGATTTAGATGTCTGGATATTTGGCAGTATGTGCACGAAATTCAGGCTTTTTGTTCGCTGCATACATCATATGACGTACAATCAAACGATAACAAATATCACAGACATGCAATGAAATGAAAAAAGGCTTGATTTGCACGAAATACACGCTTCTTGCGCGCTGCATGTAGATAGATGGGCGGTAAAATCTGTTTTATTTCTGGTCTAGCAGTTTCGCATGAATGGCACGCTGAATAGCATTTAATTATTTAACACATCTTATATGAACTTTGTGTCGTGTTTTGAAAATGCACATTTTAAATTAAGACTGTCGCATCCTCGCTTTCGACTATCAAAAATTAAAAATGAATAATGTACGAACTTCTACATCAGATTATACCGGTGGTGATCTTTGACATTTTTACTGCGCTTGTTGTTGTTTATTTACCTCCCTTGACATTGCACGATTCTTTTATACTGAACTGATCCAATGTTACTCTTAAAAGTTTATAATTTCATAGAATTAGAGCATTGAATTTACATGAGCGTAAGTATATTACATTTTGGCTTGAAAAGTTTCATTTCTAAACGAACAACTTACCCACGCATGTTCCAAACAAAAATCAACAAATAAATAGCTCAGCCTCTGTATCTTACTCAGATATTTAAATTAATGCAGATTGAATTGCAATAAATGTTTCTTGAATAGCAAAAGATAGCTTCGGACGAACGTGAGGATACATGACCGGAGGGAGATTCTTTTTCTGCTGTATCTTTCGGCGGCACGCTTTCAGATATTCGCTTATTAAATATATGAGCGATCTTTCTTAAAACACATTAAAGTATTTCGGAGTTTGTATGACTATTGAATAATAACAATATAATTACAGATTAACGCTAGATTTATTTGGCGATTTCGGTATGCGACATAAATATTCGGTATAAACTACAAGTCCGCACTTGTACCATCTTTTTGTCGATTTCAAATAAATTTTTTGTATTAACAAATCAATAATTTCAAATGATCTTGCAAATATTATCACACCGAATAAAATAAATATTCATTATTGTATATTTATAACCATTTAATACCGATTCACGCTTTATTTAGCATATAAATATGTAGTTTACGAGCAGATTTCGGAATGTGACATATATGTTAAGTATGCATATCTACAGTCAATTTATTTATTTTAATGAACACTCCTTTTATAATCCCAATTAATAAAAAAGGAACTAATAACTGGGGAAAATGAATGTAAAAAGTCGTTTTCGGTATCCGCTTTCGGATATACGCTTGCTTACTTCTGTGAGCAAGTTTTACGAAAA
Source organism: Corbicula japonica (assembly GCA_038501625.1). Classification (NCBI taxonomy): domain Eukaryota; kingdom Metazoa; phylum Mollusca; class Bivalvia; order Venerida; family Cyrenidae; genus Corbicula; species Corbicula japonica. The sequence continues at coordinate 2,183,170 of JAZAYU010000083.1, read as the reverse complement.
TTTGATAAATAAAAACGTATCAAGATATTATTACTTTAAAACAATTTGTTTAAGATTTACCCCATATTTAACATATAAAAAGGAAGTTTACCCGCCGATTTCGGTATATACAACGTTATATGTTAGTACGCACATCTATGGTCATTTTTGCCATTTCAAATCAAATTTTTGATTTGAATCATCTTTATATTAATTAAAATTCATTTTATAATCACAATATAAAAAAACATTAATAAATGGGAAAAATGAATCTATCAAGCCGATTTCGGTAATTCCCAGTCGATTTCGGTAATTGGGCCGATTTCGGTAAATCGGGTGACCCGGTGCCCTTTATCAGACTGCCGAGAAGACTGATTCGAGTCTTCAGCCTTAGTCGATTTCTTGTAGAAGTGACTACAAGTAATATTGATAGATAATTAACCTCCGCTCTCTCGCTATCTCCCTCTCAAAACTGAAATTTTAGCATTAAAGAAATTGGAAACTATTTCACATAAATTCTTGGTTTCCAAATATCCCTTTGCATACATATTTTAAAATTACTCTTTTTCATTGTATATCTTAAAATGATTATGATGTATAAGGCACTAAAACAAAAAAAGGATTTGTTTTATTTATTATCCGTAAAATGTCCAGTTTGAAAGAAGAAATTTAAGACTTTAAACAAGCTAACATTCAATTTGTTATTCTCTTGCGATCACATGTATGCATTTTTGGTTTGTTGGTCAAAATGCGTGTCAGGCTTTGGCTTTTAACGAGGTTTTGTAATCTCATTTTCCGTTTGGGTCTCATACATGTTCAAGGATGACACTGGAATTAATTGCAGTCCAATTACACAATTCGACAATATTCATTGAAAAAAACACATACATACAAACAATTCAACATAAATAGCTAATAGGAAGTGGCTAGGTGCTCATAACAGAACTGTGAACAAGGCAACTAAGGTTTGATCAGAAGAACACCACGGCAGAAAGTAAAGAAGTATACCGAGTGCCAATGAAAACGCACCTCTTATTTTTGGGCTATTTTTGATGTGTGTAAAAGTTTCAAAATTTGCAAAGTAGAATGTGTTTTAAAATCAAAAAGTTGTCGTTGGGCCAAGAGTAACTGTCGACAGTGAACAATGCATCTGACGAGCGATTTCATGTCGAGAGATCCCTCCTTGGATCATGCCCAAAACCTCATATGCTCATTTTCTAAAACGCTTGGGATAATCCCATTTGTGTGGAGTAAAAACTTGAAAACTGATTATGGGATTTTGGGATTTGTGTGGTCGTAAGTAAAGGTTAACAATTGGACTTGTTTTGAGGTTATTCCTTAATGTTTACATACCAAAATAAACATTTAGTGTTCGTATGGGGTTACTGTAACAGAGAAAGTTTGAAAATCAGTATACCATTAATGTATCGGTTGGTTACTTATTGATTTAAAAAAAACATCTACATTTGCAAATTTATTAAACTTTTTCGCACATCAAAACTCTTCCAAAAAATCAAGTTTTGCGTTTTCATTGGCACTCAGTATATTAAAAGAATTCGATCTCGTCTGTATGTTTTTAAAATTACACAAATCATTAATAAAATCTTAAACAAAATCCACTGTCATATTAGCTTAAGAACTTCAAGCAAAGAGGCCAAATTCATAGAGATATGAATTTCATAGTATGCAATTGATTTCTTAAAAACTTTATTTCCTCCATTAACAACAGGTTTAGAAAAACCTTGACGCCTTGGGTATTGGCGATTATTTGAAAACATTGTTTTAAAATGTGTTACAGATACTATTTAGTTATTAAGTTACGTTTAAGGTTATGCATCTGATTGTAATCTTTAATGGCATTTATTTAACTTCGTCAATCAAAAACTCATTTTATCTCCGGAAGAAAAAACGCAACATATATTCAATACCAGTCACTTCTGACAATTGCAATCGCTTGTATGCTTTTCCACGAACCGTAGACAGGCTCAGTCCAACAGAGCAATATATTCATGTTTAAATTTCTTTTTCCAATTATTTAAATAACAGAAGCGTTTTGTGCCGTGAGGCAGCTGTAAAATTTCTCCCCGTGCATTAGATCAGCGCAGTTACGTCCTTTGGAAATACTTATGTATGCTTATAATTCATCTTAAATTACCATTTTAATAATTAATTTATCAGTCAAGATATGTATGTTCAATATATTAGCCAATAAAGAGATTTGGATACCGTTCAATCACCCCTATGATATACTTCCTGGTTTTTAAGTTTTGCATATGGCTTTCTCTGTTATATGCAATTTTTATTTTCTCATATTCCCTGTCAAAAGTGTATTCGTTTTCAGTTCCGCCCATTGTTTTCTTGTTTAGGGCAAACCCATTTTTATCTCTGGACGGTGATCATGGAGTGAAAATACGGCTTTAGGTTATACACTACTAATTCAATTTCCATAGACTTCCATTATAACCTTTCATCAATTTCTGAATTTACTATTGGGTCAAGCCCTTAAAATCATACAATTCTCAAGAGAACCAACCTAGACACACCATAAAATACCAATTCAACCATAGCATGACCAATAAACTTTTTCGGCATTTTAGCCAGAAGTGTATCACCCCAGTCTCTGCGGAACTTTGTTTACATTCTGTCAAAAATGATAGCTATTTTTAAAGTTGAATTTCACTTTTTTTTTCATTATCAATTTCATATTATTTGTATTCAAATTACTACAAAATCATTATATTTTCTCAAAATAATTTTCTTTTTAAAATATTTATTTTCATTTTCTACCAATCAGGCTTGACTTCCTGTAACTAGTCCGCAAATTCCCTGCACAATATTTAGTGGTGTATAACCTAATTATGTGTTCCATGTTCGCTGTCGTTGCGTGCCGTCGTTTAGTATGGATCAGAATTGAACCGTTAACTGGTGTAAATGTTGAGTTACTGCAATCTTAAATAAAATATTTTCCAATGCCACACTTAGAATAATAAGTTAACTTTATTAAGGCAGTTGGTAAATGGAACAGAAATCATAAAGAAATAGGTTAACTTCATTTTGATGTTGTTTAAGATAAGAAAAATGTATAATATTGCCTAAATGACACAGCAAATGTGTTAAGGCATGTTTATAAAAATGCATTGTGCATTATTGATTTATGTACTTTAAACGTTATTTTGCTAAAAAACCATTTAGGATAGATTGTCAAATATATGCCATATCAAAAAGAAAGATGAAAAAACCTATATTGAATCTGTTGTTTTCCATTCCATCACTGTTGGTAAAACTTTAACAGTTAACCAATAATATGATACCTCTTAACAATCAGCGCTTAATTGAATAATATTTGAATTTGAAGACGTATGTCTTTGAGTTTTACAATATGTTTTGTATGGTGGCTGATTTATGCCATTTCGTTTTTTCGTTATTTCGCCGCGAAATAACGCCAAGCGAAAAGACGAAATAACGAAAAAACGCCACGCGAAAAGACGAAATAACGAAAAAACGCCACGCGAGAAGACGAAATAACGAAAGAACGCCACGCGAAATAACGAAAAAACGCTATTTTTGCGCTAAAAAACGAAAAGTCGCCGTGCAATAAAACGCCAATTTAACTGTACAAAATAGCGTTCTTTCTAGCTTCGCCTGGCGTTTTTTCGTTATTTCGCTTGGCGTCTTTTCGTTATTTCGCTTGGCGTCTTTTCGTTATTTCGCTTGGCGTCTTTTCGCTCGGCGTTATTTCGTTATTTCGCCTGGCGTTTTTTCGTTGTGTCGCGTGGCGTTTTTTCGTTATTTCGTCTTTTCGCGTGGCGTCTTTTCGTTATGTCGTATTTTCGCGTGGCGTCTCTTCGCGTGGCGTCTTTTCGCGTGGCGTCTTTTCGTTATTTCGCGTGGCGTTTTTTCGTTATTTCTTATTTTCGCGTGGCGTTTTTTCGTTATTTCGTCTTTTCGCGTGGCGTCTTTTCGTTATTTCGCTTGGCGTTTTTTCGTTATTTCGTATTTTCGCGTGGCGTTTTTTCGTGATTTCGTATTTTCGCGTGGCGTCTTTTCGTTATTTCGTCTTTTCGCGTGGCGTCTTTTCGTTTTTTCGCGTGGCGTTTTTTCGTTATTTCGTATATACGCGTGGCGTTTTTTCGTTATTTCGTCTTTTCGCGTGGCGTCTTTTCGTTATTTCGCTTGGCGTTTTTTCGTTATTTCGTATTTTCGCGTGGCGTTTTTTCGTTATTTCGTATTTTCGCGTGGCGTTTTTTTCGTTATTTCGTTTTTTCGCGTGGCGTCTTTTCGTTATTTCGCGTGGCGTTTTTTCGTTATTTCGTCTTTTCGAGTGGCGTCTTTTCGTTATTTCGTCTTTTCGCGTGGCGTCTTTTCGTTTTTTTCGCGTGGCGTTTTTTCGTTATTTCGTATTTTCGCGTGGCGTTTTTTCGTTATTTCGTCTTTTCGCGTGGCGTCTTTTCGTTATTTCGCTTGGCGTTTTTTGGTTATTTCGTATTTTCGCGTGGCGTTTTTTCGTTATTTCGTATTTTCGCGTGGCGTTTTTTTCGTTATTTCGTTTTTTCGCGTGGCGTCTTTTCGTTATTTCGCGTGGCGTTTTTTCGTTATTTCGTATTTTCGAGTGGCGTTTTTTCGTTATTTCGTATTTTCGAGTGGCGTTTTTTAGTTATTTCGTATTTTCGCGTGGCGTCTTTTCGTTATTTCGTCTTTTCGCGTGGCGTCTTTTCGTTATTTCGCTTGGCGTCTTTTCGCTCGGCGTTTTTTCGTTATTTCGCGTGGCGTTATTTCGCTTGGCGTCTCTCGCTCGGAATGCATGTTTCTGGCAATGATTCAAAGTGCAATGCACAAGAACCGTAACTCTACCTTCTTCCGTTTTTTAATTATTGCCCTTTGATATATTTTACAGAGCATTTCTAGTGCGGAGCGTAACTGTCACCATAGGTTCAAATGTCTCCAAACTTGGTATGCATGTTTCTTGCAATGACTCGAAGTGCACTGCACAAGAACCGTAACTCTACCTTGTTCCGTTTTTGAATTAATTTTCTTAGATTTTTATAGAGCTGTCACAACGGAAATTTGTGACAAATATTTAGTTAATAATTTTCTTAGCACAATTATATTATTTCTTAAATGTTTACTTGTTTTGTACAAACATGTTGCAAAGGTATTCATTCTAATGATTTTTAGAATTATTTACAGTGTTTGTATTATTCAATCAACAGTATCTGACACCTTTCTTTATTCCATGATTGTAATCTTTAAAGAAGGTTTGCTAATTGTTAAAGTGTATAAGCAGAATGACTAACTTTTGGATTATTAATCTTTTCTTTTTATCTTTTATATTTGAATCAAAGTAATCATTGTGTTTTTAATATGACAATTATGCATGTCAAAACACGAAACCTCAGAAATTATGTTTAGTAACCATTAGTACCGCCTCTGCCCTTCGATTTCTATCCCCCGCCACGTAGCGGGATGGGGGTATAGGAATGGTCTTCGTTTGTCCGTCTGTCTGTCCTTCCCTCCTTCCGTCCGTGAATAGTTGTTTTTTACCCATATGCCCAGCTTTACTGTTGCTACACTTTGCGCATGTCAACCGGAAGGCGAAAAGACGAAAAAACGCCAAGCGAAATAACGCCACGCGAAATAACGAAAAAACGCCGAGCGAAAAGACGCCAAGCGAAATAACGAAAAGACGCCACGCGAAAAGACGAAATAACGAAAAGAAGCCACGCGAAAATACGAAAAAACGCCAAGCGAAATAACGAAAAGACGCCACGCGAAAAGACAAAATAACGAAAAAACGCCACTCGAAAATACGAAATAACGAAAAAACGCCAAGCGAAATAACGAAAAGACGCCAGGCGAAACGACGAAATAACGAAAAAACGCCACGCGAAAATACGAAATAACGAAAAAACGCCACGCGAAACAACGAAAAAACGCCAGGCGAAATAACGAAATAACGCCGAGCGAAAAGACGCCGAGCGAAATAACGAAAAGACGCCAAGCGAAATAACGAAAAACCGCTAGGCGAAACTAGAAAGAACGCTATTTTGTGCAGTTAAATTGGCGTTTTTTCGCAAGGCTACTTTTCGTTATTTCGCGCAAAAATAGCGTTTTTTCGTTATTTCGCGTGGCGTTCTTTCGTTATTTCGTCTTTTCGCGTGGCGTTTTTTCGTTATTTCGTCTTTTCGCGTGGCGTTTTTTCGTTATTTCGTCTTTTCGCTTGGCGTTATTTCGCGGCGAAATAACGAAAAAACGAAATGGCATAAATCAGCCACCATAGTTTTGACAACATATTGTGAAAATATCTATCAACCGGTTATCGGTGTCTGATAATGGTTGTCAGGTTTATCAGGGTAATCCGTGCAACCTTTCGGAACTTATCCGATCTAGCTGATTAGGTAACGTGCTTTGAGTTACGAGGCAACGCACCGTGCGGTTTTGATTCCTAATCTGAAGCAAGCTTTATTTTTGTACACTCCACAGTAGCGCTGTGTGTGCAATGTGACGGCCATAAAGTCTCCCCGAGCAACCGCTGTGAACGTATACACCTTTCTTTATTTACTGTTTTTTTTATTTAGTTCACCACCATATTGTTGTATAATTAATAATTGTGATAACCATATTGTTGTATAATTAATAATTGTGAAAATTATAACATGATACTATTAAATCTATTTGTTTCAGTGTATATTAAAGTATCGAAACAAAACTTTACTTCAACTAAAGTTAAAATCAAAAATGTTTCTAAATGTTAAATGCCTGGGACATAATATGAGACGGTTTATACAAGCAGTGATTATTTCAATAAGATAACATGACAGACACATTTTAAATATTCCATGATCTAAAGCTGCGTGAAGGTGACAACTGGTTTATAGCAAATCACGGACATGTTTAACATCTAGAATCCAGGGGAAGTTCAGCTTATCAGTCCCGGCGATCGGCAATAATAGTTAAATGACAATAAATTTCTCTGGTCTCTGGGAAACATTCAATCCCGCCAGAGTATCAGATTGCTAGCAGGCCAACTTGCATTTATACATGTAGCTTCATGAACGTATACATAACACATGTTTGACAATCCCGATCAAAGAAATAGCTCACGACTAGCAAACACGGGATACACGCACCTTTTCCCTCCACACTGACAATCACCGTCAAGTTCGTATTATTAGAATCGTAAAATAATTTCATTTACTCACTTTAACGTGAGTAAATTAATTAGTTACTTATCTCAATTTGCGTAAAAAACCACAAACAAAAACTAGGATTAGGTCGTTGTATTCAGCGGTAATATCGAATCAAACAAAGAGAGACAACTGATGAGCACTGCAGTTGAAAGGTAATAAAAATAAAATCTTAACAAGTCACAAATCTTGTAACGTATGCATGCGTCGTTTCAACCTTGAAAAGATTGTACTTTATACTATCAACAAAAACGAAAACAAATTTACTCATTTAAAACCACCAAAATACTTCTGGAACCATCACGGACATCTCAGCCACTGTCAAAAACAATGTTTAGCACTTGTTTTGGTAACACCAGGTCTACACCAAAGTAGGTCTCAGGGTCGTGTCATCAATCTACAAATCAACTGAATATTCATAAACCACATAAACTACTTATTTGACACACAACTGCACCAGACAACGTGTATCAAACACAAATACAACACAGAAACCACGAACCGCACAACAATGAGTTCAGGGAACATATCAAACACATATTACACAATTAACAAGTTACCACAAACCAACGGCATCTGTGTGCGTAAACACCAGACACATTAACATATACATATACAAGACGACGAAAAGAACTGGCTACAATTTTACTCAACAAAACAAGAAAACTGCACAGGCCACATAACTGACACTGCAAACAAATTGACACTGCAAACAAACAGCAACAGTTCGTATACAAGACGACAACAAAAACTGGCTACAATTTTACTCAACGAACAAGAAAACTGCACAGGCTACATAAATTGACACTGCAAACAAACAGCAACAGTTCGTATACAAGACGACAACAAGAACTGGCTACAATTTTACTCAACAAACAAGAAAACTGCACAGGCCACATAACTGACACTGCAAACAAACAACAACAGTTCGTATACAAGACGACAACAAGAACTGGCTACAATTTTACTCAACAAACAAGAAAACTGCACAGGCTACATAAATTGACACTGCAAACAAACAGCAACAGTTCGTATACAAGACGACAACAAGAACTGGCTACAATTTTACTCAACAAACAAGAAAACCGCACAGGCTACATAACTGACACTGCAAACAAACAGCAACAGTGCGTATATAACATACTTGGCACCGGGGGCCACATGACAACGGCACCGGGGGCCGTGTTTTCAAACACATACAACACCCTTGGCACCGGGGGCCTCACAACAACGGCACCGGGGGCCGTGTTCTCAAACACATTACAACACACTTGGCACCAGGGGCCACACAACAACGGCACCGGGGCCGTGTTTTCAAACACATAACATACAACATACCTGGCAACGGGGGCCACACAACAACGGCACCGGGGGGCCGTGTACTCTTTACACATACAACATACTTGGCACCTGGGGCCACACAACAACGGCACCGGGGACCGTGTTCTCAAACACATACAACATAAACTTGGCAATAACTCTAGATTAACATTTACATTTTGTGATCGTTACTTTTAACTATGTAACTTCCTATAATATTCTATTCAATAACATAATAATTTCTAAGTAGCATTTTCTCAGTAATGCTTAAATTACAAAAAATAATATTTCAAAAATTACAAATCCAAATTCAGCGATACTAAAAGTCTGCGTACAGGCTTTCTTTCGCATTTAACGTGTCACTGGGAGTCTCTCACTAGTCTTATTATTTGCACTCACCGTAGCTTCTCCGGACCGAAAACAAATGTAATCCAAAGTTATTCTTATCATACATTGAAAATCTCAGTTTTTGCTTTGAAAAATCATTAAAGATTGAATAAGAAAGCTGTTAATTACATTCTCTAAGAAAGCTTTCATTGCAATATTTACCAAAAATATAGTGATCTAAAAATGAATTCCGATTGTCACACGTTGGTCTAGAGCGATTTTTATTTCAATATTTTAGAACAAATTAAATATCGTTATAAAAGTCTAACCAGACATTTTAACTTCCTATTCTAGCAATTACACTTTTGCCTGTTCTTAAACATCTGTTTTCAATTAGAAATATAAAATATAAAAATTCAAAAAAAAATTCAGAAAAAACTTAATGTCCGACCTTTTGATACCCAGTACTTCACGTATTCTAAAGAAAACAGCAAATGCTAACATAGATCAAGTCACATCTCTGAAATCTCATAAGGAACTGCCTTCCAAAAATACCCATTACTTTATGTATTCTGAAGAAAACAGCAAATGCTAAAATAGATCAAGTCACATCTCTGAAATCTCATAAGAAACTGCCTTCCAAAGCGAAGTTAAAATTAAGGTTTAGCCAATACAGTAATAAGTAATTCTTTCTTACAAACAGGCTTAGCTATCTTACGAATACATTCAGAGAGACACATTTTTAACCATTCATCCTTACACGGATTTTCAAACGTCTGCTATATGATTCCACAATGAAATATCAGGTTTATTTTTTATTAACCTTTTTTCTGATTAATCTTCGATAAATACATAGCTACCGTTACCGGCGAAAATTACAGACTGTATAAATGCTTTACCATTGTTGAAAATTTGTGAACGTTAAAGTAAAACTTTTGATTCTTCCCTTCCAGAATACAAAGCGTCCTTGACCTCAGACAACAGCATCAGGATCTTCAAAGCTGGCGTGGCAAACACTTGCAACCTCCTTCTATCTATCAGTATATTAAAATTAATAAAAAACCATGTAAGCAAGAGTAACAAATACCTAACAAAAACAACCATTACGTGATCTAAATATTATACACATGGTTTACATTATGGTCTCAATATGACAAATAACTCAAATGGCATATTCTACAAATTTACCATTCCTTATAATAACCAAACTTAATTATATCCTTAAAGAGAAAGGACTACAGTATATTGTACACGCTTTCCATGTGCAACTGTACTTATAACGGTACATCTATCCTTCATTACTAGTCATGTTTTTATGAAACCCAACTAATTGTTAAACGGCATGACTGTATGCAAAAAATAGTATTTTCACTATCACTGTTAAATTATCGGCTAAACATACTGCTCGTTAACAATGCTGTTTACATGTTTCAAAATAAATGTTACATTAAGTTCTCTTGTTTAAAATGTACATTCACTTCTTAACTCATAATTACAACACTTCATTAAATATATAATATATATATTTAAGAATTACTGGTCTTGCTTCCCTCATGCCAAATCACCATTTCCATTTACCGCGAACTAAAATAACCTATGTTTATAACTTCTTTTTCGGCTTAAATAATTTCTGTACAAAAAGCCAAGCAGCATATTAATTTTCCTTTAACAAAACGATCCACAACATTTACACTATTTTCAAACAAAAGATGATACCCGGTTTTCTAATTTAACAAAAGCCGAAGAAATAAAACAGTACTACTTATCACAAAAATTTCTTAGTTTCTGCTTCCCATCGCATTAGTCGAAATTGTGTCTACTCTTATTAATGAGCATGGGAAGCACGGTATGATAATATTATTACGTAAATATAACAGAGGCGTTTATGCAACTGTTGCCAGTCAGATTTTAACTAGTATATTTTTCATGTGGTCTTGGCTAAATTACCGTTTTGATAGTATATATTCTTTATTTCCTCAAAAACTATGAAGATAACAAATTGCAACAAGATTGCTGTCTGTTTTTTTCTTTCCAGTTTGACTTCAATATGTTGGGCATACCCACCAGAATGTATAGATTCTGGTTTTATTAAAATGGTAGATATTCTACGGAGAAGTGACGCTGGTACTTCTTAAATTACTGCACGAATACCTTCAGCAAAACAAATCAGGGGTCAAAAGGACATAAAGAAACAAACAATTAACGAATTATGTTAGAATACAAAACGAACATACGACAGACATTGAAAAAAGATTACAGTGTACAACAAGTAATTTAGAACCTTACACACCAATATTATTTTACCATCGTTACTTAAATTAAATATAGAAGTTTTGGGAAGAAAATTGAAGATATACATGTTTAAGAACGGTTATCGTTGAACTGGTGAGATAGATACTTGACATAATATAACAAGAACTTTAGCAATTTTCTTAAATGGAAAAATGAATATAATTGCATAAGTCTTATTGAAGAATAAAGAAGCTGGGTTGATACTGCTTAAATGTTAGTTAAATTCTCGCATGGTGTGTTTGTGCAGAATATGTTAGGCTTATTTATAGTGTTTGACCCTGAATTATTTACCCATAAGGACTAGTTTCATGAACATCATATTGAGAACAAGAAATATCTTTAAAAAAGATAAACGGCGTAGATTTTATATGAAATTATGCAGTTTATAGCTGGCTTTATTCATTTCATCTTGATTTACGTGTAAATTAAATCATTTCATTGTGAATCCTTACACAATGACTTTTTATTAAAATTACTTGAATTTGAATGTAAAACTACATCCCACACAAATTAAGAAACAGATAAATAGATTTTAATTTTGTTAAAAATGTGAATCTTATAATTATGAAAAACGGATTTTAAAAAGCCTTTGCTTTAAACATAATGAACAAGGTAGAAGAGGATGTATTAATTACCAAAATAATAAATAATTTCAGTAAAGAGCAGGGTTATTGATTAAAGATTTATTGTGAGCAATATAAACAATTATAAAGAGTTATAAGTGTTTTCTTTATAAACTTGAAGAGAATTTCCTAGGAATTTGAAACAATTCTAATTACACCGCAAATTTCTACTGTATGAAAGCTGTATGTTTTATTTGCAATCTGATATAAATCATCTATTGAAAACCGTTACACTAACATGTTCTTAGATTTGACTTGAGTGCAATTGCTTTAATAATAACGGACTCGAAGTTTTTTAGCGTAACATAGTTTCCAGATTTAAGACATTGTAAAATCTTCAGTCGCGATGAAGAATGAGTTTTATATAAGAAACGTATTGTAAAAGGCATTGGTTGTGTTCATTCTTTAACATAATGTTTATTAATTGCTGAAAGAATATATTTAGTGAAGACTTCAAGTCATTGTTAATATCGAGTAGCATATTATATACAGCTGCCCGATTTAAGAGACGGGTAAACATTCTAGTTACTGAAAGAGCTGGGATAAATTTCCATTAACTAAAAACGCACAAATATAACAATAATTCAAGCTCGCAGATTTTATTACTTAAATTTTAAGCTTGTGAAAGTGTTACATCGTTTTCTTTAAGCAATTTCCATTTTCTTTCACTTTCATTAGTCAATAGCTCTGAAATTTTGGCCTCTAAAAACCATGATAATTTCAAAGATATCGGAAAATTACAAATCCACGTTCCCGGGGGCCTCACAACAACGGCACCGGGTGCCGTGTTCTCAAACACATACAACATACTTGGCACCATGGGCCACACAACAACGGCACCGGGGGCCGTGTTTTCAAAGACATAACACACAACATGAGTGAAAACAATGGTAAAATAAAGGTATATAATGGTAACTGGAGTGAAAATAAAGGTAAAATAATGAAAAATAGTGGTGAAATAATGTTAAATAATGTTAACTGGAGTGAAAATAATGGTAAAATAATGGTAAATAATGGTACCTGGAGTGAAAATAATGGTAAATAATGATAAAATAATGTTTAATAATGGCAACTGGAGTGAAAATAATGGTAAAATAATGGTAAATAATGGTAACTGGAGTGAAAATAATGGTAAAATACCGGTAAAATGATGGTAAATAATGGTAACTGGAGTGAAGATAATGGTAAATAATGGTAACTGGAGTGAAAATGATGGTAAAATACCGGTAAAATAATGGTAAATAATGGTAACTGGAGTGAAAATAATGGTAAAATAATGGTAAATAATGGCAACTGCAGTAAAAATAATGGCAAAATAATGGTAAATAATGGTAACTGGAGTGAAAATAATGGTAAAATAATGGAAAAAAATGGTAAAATAATGGTAAATAATGGTACCTGGAGTGAAATTTATAGTAAAATAATGGTAAATAATAGTTACTGGAGTGAAAATAATGGTAAAATTATGGTAAATAATGGTAACTGGAGTGAAAGTAATGGTAAAATAATGGTAAATAATGGTAACTTGAGTGAAAATAATGGTAAAATAAAGGTATATAATGGTAACTGGAGTGAAAATAATGGTAAAATAATGGAAAAAAATGGTAACTGGAGTGAAAATAATGGTAAAATAATGCTAAATAATGGTAACTGGAGTGAAAATAATGGTACAATTATGGTAAATAATGGTAACTGGATTGAAAATAAAGGTAAAATAATGGTAAAATAATGGCAAAGAACGGTAACTGGAGTGAAAATAATGGTAAAATAATGGTAAATAATGGTTTTAAGTTTCAAATTTTATTCAGCTCTCGGCTAAGTTATTCCTTTGGCTCATGAAATAATCATACAAAATACAGCAATCACATAAACTATCACAAAACAGCAGTATGAACAATAGCATACATACAATACACAAACTTTTTAGCAATATAATAGTGAATAACAATACAAGAAACAGTTACACAATTTCAAGGATACAAGAACGTGTTTTAAAAGCATCTCTTCAGAATTTACATATGTTTAGAATAGTACCCTTATTTTTAGATGACATTAGGGTTACAAATCTATTTTTGGTAGGCCACTTAAAAAATTTTGACCTAATATCCGAATACCTACTACAACATAAAAGAAAATGAAATTCAGATTCAACAACATTTTGAGTACATAACTACGAAAGACCGGTGGTGACTTCGCTATTCAGACTTCAAACTTCACACTTCGTACTTCAGACTTCACACTTCATAGATAAATACTATATGATTATTATAGCATCGTGTCTCATAGTTCACACTTCAAACTTCACACTTCAGACTTCACACTTCATACTTCACACTTCACAGTTCAAACTTCACACTTCAAACTTCACACTTCATACTTCACACTTCAAACTCCACACTTCAAACTTCACACTTCATACTTCACACTTCACACTTCAAACTTCACACTTCATACTTCACACTTCATACTTCACACTTCATACTTCACACTTCATACTTCACACTTCATACTTCACACTTCACATTTCAAACTTCACAGTTCACACTTCACAGTTCACACTTCATGCTTCGTGCTTCAACAAATCAAGGTTCAAAGTTCGAATGACGTCACACGATTAGCAAAATAAATACTTAGGTCAAATCGTTTGGCTACTTATTGGTTTGTTACATGTAGGTTAAATATGTACAATGCAAATAAAGGATAGGTTTTCACCAACTCTGTTTTGTTAATCTCATGGGCTTTGTTAAAATGACTTTGAATGCCTTTATTTGTTATATATTTTTATTTAAACAATAAAACAATCTGCACTTAAATATTCCAAAATCATTAAAGCCTTGAGGAGCCACGTTGCCTTTCCTTTTACTGCCCTTCCAGAAAATAGAATATGCATTTCATCTGTCTAGGTATAATTTGGACTTCCAGTGTTACGTCACAGAAACTCATATTTGGTGGTTGTTTCATGGATACATACTAGATTTATGTTACAGGAAATTGTGATTGTCAAATAGCTGCTGCAAGTGTGATAATAAGGATGAATACTTACTGGGAATTGAAACATTCGCCCTTTTTTATTGCCACAAACTAGAATGACTTGCAAGCATGCACACTATTTAGTGTGCTGCTAAATGTAACATAAAACATTTGTTATTTTTTCCAGTCTGTCACCGAATGTACTACCTACTGATAAATTACATTTAATTTTTTATTATTACAATCTGGTTTTACAATAATATATAATTGCTTGTGTTAATGACAAGAATGATGGCAATTGTAATGGAAAATATAGTCAGCATTGGAATAAAACAGTTATTTTTTTTTAAATATCAGCTGTGCTACATGAATATAGCTTTTGTTCCCTCTTAATTCAGAAATTGTTATTGGGGAGATTTTACATGTATCGATCTCTGTTTGGATCGTAAGTAGCTTTGTTTAGATTGCATGTTGATGTATTTCCATTATGGTTGGTTTTACAAAAAATGAGGCTAGCAGTTGAATACCCTTGCCATTATGCCCACTACGGTTGGTGTTTGTATGTTTTCGAATGTTAAAGACTATTTCGATTGTTCAATTTTTGAGTTAAATCTGGAAGAGGATGTTGTTCTGGGCATTTTCCTGTATTTTGTTGTTGTTACTTTTGTTTGAATCGTTTATAAATTTCTTCTGGTAAAAACCAGCACCGTTGTTTTCATATATTCTGTTTATAAACAAATGATTTTAGCAAAATTCGGTAGTCCACTGTGCACAAACAATATGTGTAATCTTTTGTTTATTTCAGCTGTGTGATGTTAAGTGATCTTGTAGAAAATATAGAAGTGTGCATTAAGTATATACATCTTGATCATTTGTCTGAGAAGGAAATTTGATATTAAACCAGCATAAAATTGAAACTTTTTCAAAGAAATTTAATGTTGTGAATTATTCAACTATTTATTCCCAACATGATTGGATTCCCCCTTTGGGAATTTCACAGTCAATACTCATCTTAAAGTACATAAATATCTTATGGTGTATACTAGAAGTGTCAGTTGTCACCCTTTTAATCCTCAAAATAACTCCATAACATGACATAGTGTTTTATTTTATTAAAAAAAGCATTTTGTAGACACATTTTGTATAGAGAGTGGGTTTGGAAAGAGTTGACATACATGTATAATTATTTTTTAAACAAGTGTTAAACATTATTATACTTTTAAATAAGCAGATGATTGCATGTTATGGTTTGAATATCCTTTTGGTTTATTTATTTTTGTAAATCACAATGCCTTATTAAAGAGATAAGGAAGACATCAAAGGTTTTACTTCATTAATGATACCAGTCCCACGTTTCATGGAATCCAGAAAGGATGTGGCCCAGGATGCTTCCTTCAGCTGAACTGAGGATGTTTCTAGTCTATACTCGGCAAAAGTAAATCTTATCCACTTTAAAATTAGAAAACGAACATTCAAATTATTTCTTTTAAATAATATGCATTTCCATAGTTTATGTTATTGCAAAAAATTTCTTTAAAAAGTATAGTCACGACTTGGTTATCTGTTCCTTTTTTTTATAATCACGGTTTCAGGAAGAAGTAAGTGGTTCTAAAAATATTTATGTTTATTAAACAATCAATTTCTTAGGTTCTCGTGGTTCATAAAATCACAAAACATTTGTTTATAAAACAAGTAGTGCTCCATAAACATTGCTAGAAATTTAAAACAGCCAATTACCTCCGTTTCGATTCAAAGTACTGTGTATTAAAATCTTTTATTAATTGTTATTCAGTCGCTCAGTTCTCTGTGTGGAAAACAAGCAATTTAACTAAAAAACAACAACTGAAGTGTAATAATAAAACACTATTCTGTGTGTACCGTATTAAATAAAAATACCTTGATGAAAAAATAAGCATAAAAGTGGATACTTCTTAATTTTGCTCAGTAAAGTAAGATTTAAGCTGGCAGGGGATTGATCGAAGACTGAGAATAGAAAATGACGCAGTTTGAATGGGGTCTAAAATATGAAAATATTGTTTAGATATGATTTTGTTTAGTTCTCCAGGACTAACATCTCAATACTTTTTAGAAACAATGCTGTCATTTCAATCATAGCGCAACTGAAGACAAACTTGACTTGAAAAAGAAACAGCAGCAAACAAACAATAACCTAGTCAGTGTTAAAAGCTCTCTAGAACATATCGAGGGGTCAGTGCAAGACTATTGTAACTTCTTTATTTCAATGTAGTTACAATAGTCTTGCACTGACCCCTCGATATGTTATTTGCTTAAAATCCGATTCTACTTAAATAAAATTTACTGGACTTGACTTCATTAGGAAAACATTATCCTAAATTGAGCTAAGAGCAGCTGTTGCATGGCGCGGGAGTTTCATCAATGTTTTATCAAACTTTAGAAAGCACGGTTTAACATTTACACCTCGTACTGTAACATTAAATGTTAACGGAGTGACCTATAACGACAGGGATCATCTAGTATGTGGTGTCATTTAACGTCAAGTCCACCCTGTCCTAACCCAAAGCAAAAACGATTGAATGAACGACCTTCGGATTAATAGTAAAGTGCCCCGCTAACTGAGCTACCGCAGCGGTTCTTAATGGCCTCCTAGTGCATCATAACAAAATGCTTTCCACGACTTCTTGCGAGTAGAACGCTTTGTTATTCAAGGTTCGAAAATGTTTCATCAGACGATAGCTTGCGGGAAACCGCAAATACGAGTACGTTTGTTCAAGAATGACGTCTCTGGAAAGTTTTTAACTTCTACCTAGTAACAAGAAAAATGTATATGAAACCATTTGATCAACATATGTAAGTTGGTAGTAAAGTGGTAACTATTTTGAGTTTGAATATATACTCAGCAAAAATAAAAAGTACCCACTTTTCTACCTGTGATTTTGTAAAACTAGAAAAATAAAATAGAAAATATCTTCTTTGAACAGATCTGCATTGCTGTAATCATTACAAAGAAATAAAATGTTCTTAAAAATCTGCAGTCACGACTAAGTTATCTTTCCCTTTGCTATCATTGGGGTTTTAGGAAGAAGTAAGTGATTCTAAACAATATTCACATTTGTTGGAATTAAATCAATTTTTCCAGTTCTTTATGTCAATAAAATCACAAAACATCATTAATAAAACAACTCGTCCTCTATAAAAAAACGCTAGAAATCCCAAACATTTCCTATTACCTCCCTTTGAATTGAATATATAGGGGTGTTTAATCCATCATTCATTGTTATCTGATGGGCATTTGCTCAGGTTTAGGTGTGGAAGATTATGTTCACGAACAATTAAACTTAAAAACGACTGAGATTAATTAATAAAACACCTTTTGAAGTGTTCGTAATTAAATGAAAATATGTGAATGAGAATATAAGCATAAAAAGTGGGTACTTTCTATTTTTGCTGAGTATATGTATGGAGAGGTTGAAAGCTGGATATGTAAACAGTGTTTACAAAATAATACTTTTAATCAATTATTTTCAACATTCAAAAGGACACGATCATTTTGCATGGGTTGTCTATTTTCACATTCAGATCACGCCGTTTGTGATACATCTTTGCGCCTCTTAACTTCGCCCGTGACAGATCCTGCGATTCATCAATGGCGGATATTAGTTTTTTATAAACAGTGGAATAAATGACAATATGTGTTTTTTCTATTTTCTATATTATTATTCAATATATTCTTATATTCACAGAAAATCTCTAAGCTTCGATATAATCTCTATGTAGAGATCAAATGCTTCTTCCGTGGAAGATGGCAACGTCGGGTTTACTAGCTGGAACAATCTGCAGAATTCAGGAAAGCTCCCTTCTAGATTTAATGGTTGGGAATACAACTCATACACACATAAATTTCGTCTCATAAAAAGTTGTGACTGTAACTTGAAGTGTTATAAAATTCTGGTAATTCAGGCTTTCCTACGGGACCGTTATTTTTTCCACGGGAAATATCTTGAACATTCCACTCATTAGCAAAGTTTTCCAGTTCTCGTCTTATTATTGGTGTGAAGCAGTACATTAGACAACGTCTTTGAAAAATATCCCGATCACAGTAAATATTGTTGTCTCTCATGTCTTTGAAAAAAATGATCCAAAAGTCAAGACACTGACGTCGTAACATGCTCCACATTGATTATATTCTTTGATTGGAGGTTTTTTATACCGTGAATAAAGCTCTTTTCTGCTGAATGATCACGATTGTGATTATACCGAAAATATATCTGAAGCAGACGAACCGTTGTATTTTCTTCGCCCATGTCACTACGTATCATTGCTGGAACCCTGCAACCACTGTTCTTTATAGCCTGCAGAAAATACCGCGAGATTATTTTGGGATTGTTATTACTTTGACCCACTTCGAGCCACAAAATTTTCTGAATAAATCCATCGCAAATCCAAAAAATTTTATTTTGTCATAACCGTCTATATGCCAAATAACGTCCAGACCAGGACAGGAATATTGACGACGAAGTAAGCGCTTAGCCTTTCTTCTTTCCATATCCTCTGGGCAAGCGAGCCACATTAAGCGTAGTACTGTTGATCTATAAACATGTACACCATACACTCTCTTCAATCTTTTCCAGATTGTTTTATAATCTAAGCAACGACCACTTCCAGAAAGTTCTTTTAAAATGGCACTGATAATAATTTCAATTGGAGACTCCGAGACTCTTCTTTGTAAGTCCATCCGCTTCAACAGCCTTTTTAAATTTCTGTAAATTATCTTAAATCCATGTTTCAGAGCGGACAAAATTTCCTTGTATTTGTAGCCAAGAAAGAAGTAATGCATGATAAGTTCCATTTTTTATTGACACGATTGCTAACTTCGTTAGCTGGCAAGAAACGCAGCATATACCTGGCAGATAATCGAACACATACACAGTATTGTGACCTGAAAATTAAAAAGAATCGTTTAAAAGTTTAAACTTTGTAAAAATAATTGAACCACGAATAGATTGTTTTTTAAGAAAAAAAAAACAACTTAAGTTTATTTTAAATATTTTACATATTGACAATAAAAATCTTTATTTTATTCATTTTAGGACAGTGTTTTCTAAACAGTTAAATTTGTCATGCAGCGATTGTTTTAATGATATATTTCATTGTCAAAACAATGTTCTTGTTACAGTTATCAAGTCAAGATTATCTAGTTTTTAGTTATTTTATCGTTAGAAACTCCATTTAATGTAACATTAATAAATAAGATTATGAATAACAACGCATCGGGAAATATGTTACCAATTTTAGAACAGTTCCAAAAAAAATACAGCGGTATAAAAAACTTACCATTACGCTAAAATTCTTGTAAGCCATGGAGTAGGAAATTTGGTGATTCACTAAGGTTAAACTGGTAAAGTGCGCCTTTATAACATCCTGATGACGTCAAGTCACGTGATTTACAGAATCGCGAAGTGTGAAGTGTGAAGTTTGAAGTGTGAAGTTTGAAGTGTGAAGTATGAGGTGTTAAGTATGAAGTGTGAAGTGTGAAGTATGAAGTTTGAAGTATGAAGTGTGAAGTTTGAAGTGTGAAGTATGAAGTGTGAAGTATGAAGTGTGAAGTGTAAAGTGTGAAGTATGAAGTGTGAAGTATGAAGTATGAAGTGTGAAGTATGAAGTCTGAAGTATGAAGTCTGAAGTGTGAAGTGTGAAGTGTGAAGTCTGAAATGTGAAGTATGAAATGTGAAGTCTGAAGTGCGAAGTGTGAAGTATGAATGTTGAAGTCACCACCGGTCTTTCGTACATAACTGACAAATTCTTTCATTTCTGGTGGTTCCAGTATACCTGCCAGTTTCGATTGCAAGGGTATGTGAACATAATCTGAAACATGCCATCAATTTACACAACCTTTCGTTTTTAACTATACTAAGATAATCTTCGAACCCAAATACAGTTTTATACATTGTATAATATTCTAATTTTGACATAGAATTAATACCTTCATTCCAGTTTTGTATACACTGGTCTCTAATACGCTGTTTTAGTATTGGATAATAGTTAGCTTGAACGTTAAATTCATTATGTAAAAATGGGAATCCTAAGTTGTTCACAAAATCAGACATTCTTTTACTCCAATTATTATAATTACAGTTTACTTGATCAGTGTATTATAAATAGGAGTTAACGTTCTTTTTTATTTTTAACCAAAATTGCTCTTTCTTTGGCTACCAAATAAAGTGGAAATCTTCCCAGTTCACCATAAACTGCGTAGTTTGGAGTTTGGGCTTTTTCACCTAGCAAAGATTTACAAAACTTAATATGTATTTTTTCAATGTCTTTGAAGTTATATATTCCCCAAACTTCTGATCCGTATATCCGTATATCAAGATTGGTGCAACCATGCGATCAAAAAAATATAACTTGGTTTTAATATCAAATTTAACTCTTTCGAAAAGGGATAATAAACTGTAATAAGCTTTTAAAGCCTGACCTGATAGGGCTTTTGTAGCGAGAATCATATTTCCAGTGTAGAGAAATTTGATACAATCGACCTACCAAATAATGGTAACTGGAGTGAAAATAATGGTAAAATAATAGTAAATAATTTTAACTGGAGAGAAAATCATTGTAAAATAATGGTAAATAATGGTAACTGGAGTGAAAATAATGGTAACTGGAGTGAAAATAATGGTAAAATTATGGTAAATAATTGTAACTGAAGCGAAAATAATAGTAAAATAATGGGAAATATTGGTAACTGGAGTGAAAATAATGGTAACTGGAGTAAAAATAATGGTAAAATAATGGTAAATAATGGTAAAATAATGGTAAATAATGGTACCTCGAATGAGAATAATGGTAAAAATCGCAAATAATGGTAACTGGAGTTAAAATAATGGTAAAATATTGGTAAATAATGGTAACTGGAGTGAAAATAATGATAAAATAATGGTAAATAAGGTAAATAATGGTAACTGGAGTAAAAATAATGGTAAAATAATGGTAAATAATGGTAACTGGTGTGAAAACAATGGTAAAATAATGGTAAATAATGGTAACTGGAGTGAAAATAATGGTAAAATAATGGTAACTGCAGTAAAAATAATGGCAAAATAATGGTAAATAATGGTAACTGGAGTGAAAATATTGGTAAAATTATGGTAAATTATGGTAACTGGAGTGAAAATGATGGTAAAATGAGTGAAAATAATGGTAAATAATGGTAACTGGAGTGAAAATAATGGTAAAATAATGGTAAATAATGGTAGCTGGAGAGAAAAGCATTGTAAAATAATGGTAAATAATGGTAACTGGAGTGAAAATAATGGTAACTGGAGTGAAAATAAAGGTAAAATTATGGTAAATGGTTGTAACTGGAGCGAAAATAATGGTAAAATAATGGTAAATAATGGTAACTGGAGTGAAAAAAATGGTTACTGGAGTAAAAATAATGTTGAAATAATGGTAAATAATGGTAAAATAATGGTAAATAATGGTAACAGGAGTGACAATAATGGTAAAATAATGGTAAATAATGGTAACTTGATTGAAAATAATGGTAAAATATTGGTAAATAATGGTAAATGGAGTGAAAATAATGGTAAAATAATGGTAAATAAGAAAAATAATGGTAACTAGAGTTAAAATAATGGTAAAATAATGGCAAATAATGGCAACTGGAGTGAACATAATGGTAAAGTAAAGGTTAATAATGGTAACTGGAGTGAAAATAATGGAAAAATAATGGTAAATAATGGTAACTGGAGTGAAAATAATGGTAAAATAATGGTAATTAATGGTTAAAAAATGGTAAATAATGGTATAATGGTATCTGGAGTGAAAATAATGGTGAAATAATGGTATATAATGGTAACTGGAGTGAAAATAATGGTAAAATAATGGTAAATAGTGGTAACTGGAGTGAATATAATGGTAACTGGAGTGAAAATAATGGTAAAGTAATGGTAAATGATGGTAATAGGAGTGACAATAGTGGTAATATAATAATAATAATAATAAAGGTAACTAGAGTGGAAATAATGGTAAAATATTTGTAAATAATGGTAACTGGAGTGAAAATAATGGTAACATAATGGTATATAATGGTAACTGGAGTGAAAATAATGGTAAAATAATGCTAAATCATGGTAAAATAATGGTAAATAATGGTAAGTGGAGTAAAAATAATGGTAAAATAATGGTAACTATAGTGAAAATAATGGTAAAAAAATGGTTTCTGGAGTTAAAATAATGGTAAAATAATGGTAAATAATGGTAACGGAGTGAAAATAATGTTAAAATAATGGTAACTGGAGTGAAAATAATGGTAAAATAATGGTAACTGGAGTGCAAATAATGGTAAAATAATGGTAACTTATGGTAACTGGAGTGAAAATAATGGTAAAATAATGGTAAATAATGGTAATTGGAGTGAAAATTACGGAAACTGGAGTGAAAATTATGGTAAAATAATGGTAAATAATGGTATCTGGAGTGAAAATAATGGTAAAATAATAGTAAATAATGGTAAGTGTAGAGAAAATCATTGTAAAATAATGGTAAAAAAGGGTAACTGGGGTGAAAATCATGGTAAAATAATGGTAAATAATGGCAACTGCAGTGAAAATAATGGTAAGATAAAGGTAAATAATGGTTACTGGAGTTAAACTAATGGTAAAATAATGGTGAATAATGGTAACTGGTGTGAAAGTGATGGTAAAATAATGGTAAATAATGGTCACTGGAGTGAAAATAATGGTAAAAAATGGTAAAATAATGGTCACTGGAGTCAAAATAAAAGTAAAATAATGGAAAAAAAATGGTAAAATAATGGTAAATAATGGTAACTGGAGTGAAAATAATGGTAAAATAATGGTTAATAATGGTGTCTGGAGTGAAAATAAAGGTAAAATAATGGTAAAATAATGGCAAATAATGGTACCTGAAGTGAAAATAATGGTAAAATAATGGTAAATAATGCTAACTGGAGTGAAAATAATGGTAAAATAAATGTAAATAATGGTAACTGGAGTGAAAGTAATGGTAAAATACCGGTAAAATAATGGTAAATAATGGTAACTTGAGTGTAAATAATGGTAAAATAATAGTAAATAATTGTAACTGGAGTGAAAATAATGATAAAATAATGGTAAATAATGGCAAATGCAGTAAAAATAATTGCAAAATAATGGTAAATAATGGTTACTGGAGTGAAAATAATGGTAAAATAATTCAAAAAAATGTTAAAAAAATGGTAAGTTATGGGTAACTGGGGTGAAAATAATGGTAAAATAATGGTAAATATTGGTAACTGGAGTGAAAATTATATTGAAATAATGGTAAATAATGGTAACTGGAATGAAAATAATGGTAAAATTATGGTAAATAATGGTAACTGGAGTGAAATTAATGGTAAAATAATGGTAAATAATGGTAACTGGAGTTAAAATAATGGTGAAATGATGGTAAATAATGGTTACTGGAGTGAAAATAATGGTAAAATTATAGTAAATAATGGTAACTGGAGTGAAAGTAATGGTAAAATAATGGTAAATAATGGTAACTTGAGTGAAAACAATGGTAAAATAAAGGTATATAATGGTAAATGAAGTGAAAATAAAGGTAAAATAATGAAAAATAGTGGTAAAATAATGTTAAATAATGTTAACTGGAGTGAAAATAATGGTAAAATAATGGTAAATAATGGTACCTGGAGTGAAAATAATGGTAAATAATGATAAAATAATGGTAAATAATGGTACGTGGAGTGAAAATAATGCTAAATAATGGTAAAATAATGGTAACTATAGTGAAAATAATGGTAAAATAGTGGTAACTGGAGTGCAAATAATGGTAAAATAATGGTAACTTATGGTAACTAGAGTGAAAATAATGGTAAAATAATGGTAAATAATGGTAACTGGAGTGAAAATAACGGAAACTGGAGTGAAAATAATGGTAAAATAATGGAAAATAATGGTATCTGGAGTGAAAAAAATGGTAAAATAATAGTAAATAATGGTAAGTGTAGAGAAAATCATTGTAAAATAATGGTAAAAAACGGTAACTGGGGTGAAAATAATGGTAAATAATGGTAACTGGAGTGAAAATAATGGTAAGATAAAGGTAAATAATGGTTACTGGAGTGAAACTAATGGTAAAATAATGGTGAATAATGGTAACTGGTGTGAAAGTGATGGTAAAATAATGGTAAATAATGTTCACTGGAGTGAAAATAATGGTAAAATAATGGTAAATAATGGTAACGGGGGTGAAAATAATGGTAAAATTATGGTAAATAATGGTAACTTGAGTGAAAACAATGGTAAAATAAAGGCATATAATGGTAACTGGAGTGAAAATAAAGGTAAAATAATGAAAAATAGGGGTAAAATAATGTTAAATAATGTTAACTGGAGTGAAAATAATGGTAAAATAATGGTAAATAATGGTACCTGGAGTGAAAATAATGGTAAATAATGATAAAATAATGGTAAATAATGGTAACGGGGGTGAAAATAATGGTAAAATTATGGTAAATAATGGTAACTTGAGTGAAAACAATGGTAAAATAAAGGCATATAATGGTTACGGGAGTGAAAATAAAGGTAAAATAATGAAAAATAGGGGTAAAATAATGTTAAATAATGTTAACTGGAGTGAAAATAATGGTAAAATAATGGTAAATAATGGTACCTGGAGTGAAAATAATGGTAAATAATGATAAAATAATGGTTAATAATGGCAACTGGAGTGAAAATAATGGTAAAATAATGGTAAATAATGGTAACTGAAGTGAAAATAATGGTAAAATAATGGTAAATTATGGTAACTGGAGTGAAAATAATGGTAAAAGAATGGTAAATAATGAAAAAATAATGGTAAATAATGGTAACGGGGGTGAAAATAATGGTAAAATTATGGTAAATAATTGTAACTGGAGTGCAAATAATGGTAAATAATGGTAAATAATGCAATCTGGAGTGAAAATAATGGTAAAATTATGATACATAATGGTATCTGGAGTGAAAATAATGGTAAAATAATGGTAAATAATGGTAACTGGAGTGAAAAAAATGGTAGATAATGGTAAATAATGATAAAATAGTGGTAAAATAATATTAAATAATGGTAAAATAATGGTAAATAATGGTGACTGGAGTGAAAATAATGGTAAAATAATGGTAAATAATGGTAACTGAAGTGAAAATAATGGTAAAATAATGGTAAATTATGGTAACTGGAGTGAAAATAATGGTAAAAGAATGGTAAATAATGAAAAAATAATGGTAAATAATGGTAACGGGGGTGAAAATAATGGTAAAATTATGGTAAATAATTGTAACTGGAGTGCAAATAATGGTAAATAATGGTAAATAATGGAATCTGGAGTGAAAATAATGGTAAAATTATGATAAATAATGGTATCTGGAGTGAAAATAATGGTAAAATAATGGTAAATAATGGTAACTGTAGTGAAAAAAATGGTAAAATAATGGTAAATAATGATAAAATAATGGTAAAATAATATTAAATAATTGTAAAATAATGGTAAATAATGGTGACTGGAGTGAAAATAATGGTAAAATTATGGTAAATAATGGTAACTGGAGTGAAAGTAATGGTAAAATAATGGTAAATAATGGTAACTTGAGTGAAAACAATGGTAAAATAAAGGTTTATAATGGTAACTGGAGTGAAAATAAAGGTAAAAGAATGAAAAATAATGGTAAAATAATGTGAAATAATGTTAACTGGTGTGAAAATAATGGTAAAATAATGGTAAACAATGGTACCTGGAGTGAAAATTATGGTAAATAATGATAAAATAATGGTTAATAATGGCAACTGGAGTGAAAATAATGGTAAAATAATGGTAAATAATGGTAACTAAAGTGAAAATAATGGTAAAATAATGGTAAATTATGGTAACTGGAGTGAAAATTATGGTAAAAGAATGGTAAATAATGATAAAATAATGGTAAATAATGGTAACGGGGGTGAAAATAATGGTAAAATTATGGTAAATAATGGTAACTGGAGAGCAAATAATGGTAAATAATGGTAAAAAATGGAATCTGGAGTGAAAATAATGTTAAAATTATGGTAAATAATGGTAACTGGAGTGAAAATAATGGTAAAATAAAGGTAAAATAATATTAAATAATGGTAAAATAATTGTAAATAATGGTGACTGGAGTGAAAATAATGGTAAAATTATGGTAAATAATCGTAACTGGAGTGAAAGTAACCGTAAAATAATGGTAAATAATGGTAAATGGAATGAAAATAATGGTAAAATAAAGGTAAATAATGGTAACTGGAGTGAAAATAAAGGTGAAATAATGAAAAATAATGGTAAAATAATGTTAAATAATGTTAACTGGAGTGAAAATAATGGTAAAATAATGGTAAATAATGGTAACTGGAGTGAAAATAATGGTAAAATAATGGTAAATAATGGTAACTGGAGTGAAAATAATGGTAGATAATGGTAAATAATGATAAAATAATGGTAAAATAATATTAAATAATGGTAAAATAATGGTAAACAATGGTAACTGGAGTGAAAATAATGGTAAAATTATGGTAAATAATGGTAACTGGAGTGAAAATGATGGTAAAATAATGGTAAATAATGGTAACTGGAGTGAAAATAATGGTAAAATTATGGTAAATAATGGTTACTGGAGTGAAAATAATGGTAAAATTATGGGAAATAATCGTAACTGGAGTGAAAGTAATGGTAAAATAATGGTAAATAACGGTAACTGTAGAGAAAATAATGGTAAAATAATGGTAAATAATCGTAACTGGAGTGAAAATAATGGTAAAAAACCGGTAAATTATGATAAAATAAATGAAATTATTTCCGTTTCGAATAATACGAACTTGACGGTAATTGTCAGTGTGGAGGGAAAAGGTGCGTGTATCTCGTGCGATTAGGCTATTTAAGTGTTGGTTTTATCTGTGTACACCATTCGAGGCGTTTCTATTCAGCGGTAAACATGTCGGCAAGGAGAAGAACACATTTATGTAGCAGATTACTCGGAGAGTTGCAAACGCTTTTTTAAAACTTGATTCAGTGAACTGAAGGTTTGAAGTTTGAGACAGAATAGGCAGCACAGAGTGTCAGAATAAAGCCTTCTCGACGCATTAAAAGATGACGTGACAGTCAACAAGGACATGTGGCAACAGGGAGTTTTCTCCAATAGAAAGTCATTGGTTGCAAGTCAGATAAGTAGGGCACTTCGCCAGTGGTTGCGCCGCTGCTGATTTAACAGGAACCGAAGCGATGGGAGCCAGAAACTAAGAGATTTTTGTGATAAGTACCTTTTTGTTGCATCGGCTTTTGTTAAATTAGAAAACCGGGTATCTTATTTGGTTTGAAAATAGTGTGACTGTTGTTGACCACTTTGTAAAAGGAAAATTAAAATGCTGCTTGGCTTTTTGTACAGAAATCATTTAAGCCGAAAAAGAAGTTATAGACATCGGTTATTTCAGTTGGCGGTAAATGGAAATGGTGATTTGTCATGAGGGAAGCAAGACCAGTAATTCTAAAATAGCTGTTTTTCCTATTGAATGAAGTGTTGTAAAAGAGGCCCGAATGTAATTGTAATTATGAGTTAAGAAGTGAATGTACATTTTAACAAGAGAACTTAATGTAACATTTATTTTGAAACATGTAAACAGCGATGTTAAGCCGATAATTTGTTAACAGTGATAGTGAAAATACTATTTGTTTTGCATACAGTCATGCCGTTTAACAATCATAAAAAACATGACTAGTAATGACGGATAGATGTACCGTTATTAAAACAGTTGCACATGGAAAGCGTGTAACAATATACAGCATACTCCTTTCTCTTTAACGATATTATTAAGTTTGGTTATGCGTTTTCATTTGATTCTTGAAACATACGACTCTCGCATTAAATACAGTCAGTTGTAAGAAATGGTAAATTTGGAGAATATGCCATTTGATCTTTTTGTAATATTGAGACCATAATGTAAACGATGTGTATAATATTTACAGATAGTTCTTCCGGTAAGATCACGTAATGGTTGCATTTGTACGTATCTGTTACTCTTGCTTACATGGTTTTTATTTATATTAATATAGGACGTCTTTCATACTGATAGGAGGTTGCAAGTGTTTTTCCACGCCAGCTTTGAAGATCCTGATGCTGTTGTCTGAGGTCAAGGACGCTTTGTATTCTGGAAGGGAAGAATCTAAAGTTTGTAATTTTACTTTAACATTCATAAATTTTCAACAATGGTTAAAATTAAACCACTTATACAGTCTGTAATTTTCGCCGGTAAGGAGAGCCATGTAATTATCGAAGATTATTCAGAAAAAAGGTTAGTTAGTCAAAAATAAACCTGGTATTTTAATTGTGGAATCATATAGCAGACGTTTGTTAATCCGTGTAAGGATGATTGGTTGAAAATGTGTCTCTCTGGATGTATTCGTTAGAAAGCTAATACATTATTATTACATATTACTGAAATGGCTAAACCTTAATTTAAACTTCGCTTTGGAAGGAAGTTTCTTATGAGATTTCAGAGATGTGATTTGATCTATTTTAGCACTTGCTGTTTTCTTTAGAATACGTGAAGTACTGGGTATTCGCTTTGGAAAGCAGTTTCTTATGAGATTTCAGAGATGTGAATTAATCTATTTTAGCATTTGCTTTTTCTTTAGAATACGTGAAGTACTGGGTATCTAAGGGTCGGACATTAAGTTTTTCTGAAATTTTTTGGTGGACTTTTATATTTAACATTTCTAATTGAAAACAGATGTTTTAGACTATTTACAATATTTAAATAAAAATCGGAATTCATTTTTTAGATCTCTGTATTTTTGGTAAATATTGCAATGAAGGTTTTTTTTAGAGAATGTAATTAACAGCTTTCTTATTCAATCTTTGATGAATTTTCAAAGCAAAAACTGAGATTTTCAATGTATGATAAGAATAACTTTGGATCACATTTGTTTTCGGTCCGGAGACGCTAAGGTGAGTGCAAATAATAAGACTACGCAGACTTTTAGTATCGCTGAGTTTGGATTTGTAATGTTGAAATATTGTCTTTTAATTTAAGCATTATTGAGAAAATGCTATCAATTTTAATATCATCGACTTAGAAAGTATTATGTTATTGAGTAGAATATTATTGGAAGTTACATAGTTAAAAGTAACGATCGCTAAGTGTTAATGTTATTCTAGAGTTATTTTATTTCAATATAACACTTAGTGCTATTGTTGTTGGATAGAGTGCCTATATGTGTTGTTTTTTGTTTGACACATGGCCCAAGGTGCCAGCTGTGTTGTGTATGAGCTGTTGACGTTTATTTGCAATGTTATTAATGTAACCTGTGAATTATTCATTGTTTTGTTGTGTTAATTTAAAGCCAGTTATTTTTGTCGTCTTGTATACGTTTGAAATAACAGTCCTTTGTATTATTGGTGTGTGGTTTTATGTTGAAATTGTGCATGGTGTTTACATACAGATGACGTTGGTTTGTGATTTCTGGTGTGTTTGATATGTCTCATGTATTCATTGCTGTGTGATCCGTGTTTTCTGTGTTGTATGTGTGTATGATGCTCCGTCCCTGATGCTGTTGTGTCAAATAAGCAATTCAGGTGGTTTATGAATATTCAGATGATATAAGATCCCCTTATTTTTGTAAATAATGCATCTATGGCTTTTGAGATGATGTAATTAACAGCATCGTATTCAATCTTTAATGGGTTTTTTTTGAAGCCAAAACTGACAATTTCGGTGTAATGATAAGAATAACTTTGGATATAATTGTGGTCCGGAAAAGTTTACGATTAGTGCAAATGATGAAACTAGTGAGATACTCTCAGTGACATGGCAAATGTGAAAGACACTTTGCAGGCAGACTTTAAGTATCGTTGAGTCTGGATTTGAAATGTAGTAAATATTATCGTTTGAATTATGCATCGCTGATAAAATGCTGCCAATTTTAATGTCAACGATTTAGAAATTATTATTTTAATGAATAGAATTTTTTGGGAAGTTACATTGTTAAATAGTAAGGATTATTAAATATTAATGTTTTTCTAGAGATGCTTTATTTCAAGATCACACAGAGTGCTATTGGTGTGTGATAGAGTGCTTATATGTGTTGTATTTTACACACGGCCCTCGGTGCCAAAGTTTATGTTGTATGTGCTTAAGAACACGGCCCCCGGTGCCGTTGTTGTGTGGCCCCCGGTGCCAAGTATTTTGTGTTTTATGTGTTTGAGAACACGGCCCCCGGTGCCGTTGTTGTGTGGCCCCCGGTGCCAAGTATTTTGTGTTTTATGTGTTTGAGAACACGACCCCCGGTGCCGTTGTTGTGTGGCCCCCGGTGCCAAGTATTTTGTGTTTTATGTGTTTGAGAACACGGCCCCCGGTGCCGTTGTTGTGTGGCCCCCGGTGCCAAGTATTTTATGTTTTATGTGTTTGAGAACACGGCCCCCGGTGCCGTTGTTATGTGGCCCCCGGTGCCAAGTATTTTGTGTTTTATGTGTTTGAGAACACGGCCCCCGGTGCCGTTGTTGTGTGGCCCCCGGTGCCAAGTATTTTGTGTTTTATGTGTTTGAGAATACGGCCCCCGGTGCCGTTGTTGTGTGGCCCCCGGTGCCAAGTATTTTGTGTTTTATGTGTGAGAACACGGCCCCCGGTGCCGTTGTTGTGTGGCCCCCGGTGCCAAGTATTTTGTGTTTTATGTGTTTGAGAAAACGGCCCCCGGTGCCGTTGTCGTGTGGCCCCCGGTGCCAAGTATGTTGTATACGAACTGTTGCTGTTTGTTTGCAGTGTCAGTTATGTACGAACTGTTGCTGTTTGTTTGCAGTGTCAGTTATGTAGTCTGTGCAGTTTTCTTGCTTGTTGAGTAAAATTGTAGCCAGTTCTTATTGTCGTGTTGTATACTAACTGTTGCTGTTTGTTTGCAGTGTCAGTTATGTAGTCTGTGCAGTTTTCTTGTTTGTTGAGAAAAATTGTAGCCAGTTCTTGTTGTCCTCTTGTATACGAACTGTTGCTGTTTGTTTGCAGTGTCAGTTATGTAGCCTGGGCAGTTTTCTTGTTTGTTGAGTAAAATTTTAGCCAGTTCTTGTTGTCGTCTTGTATATGTTAACGTGTCTGTTTTTTACGCACACAGATGCCGTTGGTTTGTGATTAAGTCTTGTGTTAATTGTGTAATATGTGTTTGATATGTTCCCTGAACTCAATGTTGTGGTTTCTGTGTTTTATTTGTGTTTGATACACGTTCTCTGGTGCCGTTGTGTGTCAAATAAGTACATTTGTAGTTAATGTGGTTTTTGAATATTCAGTTTCTTTGAAGATTGATGACACGATCCTGAGACCTACTTTGTTGTAGACCAGTTGTTAACAAAACAAGTGCTTAACATTGTTTTTTGACAGCGGCTGAGGTGTCCGTGATGGTTCCAGATTATTTGGTGAAATTATAAATGAGTAAATTTGTTTTCATTTTGTTGATAGTATGAAGTACAATCTTTTCAAAGGGTGAAACGACGCAGGCAAGTTACAAAAGGTGTGACAATTTCAGATTTTTATAAATGCAAATGCCTTTCAACTGCAGTTCTCATCAGTTGCCTCTCTTTGTTTGATTCGATATTACCGCTGAATACAACGACCTATTCCTAGTTTTTGTTTCTGTTTTTTACGTATTATGAGATAAGGAAATAATATATTAATTTACTTACGTTAAAGTGAGTAATGGTAAATAATGGTAACTGGAGTGAAAATAATGGTAAAATAATGGTAAATAATGGAAACTGGAGTGAAAATAATGGTAAAATAATGGTATATAATGGTAACTGGAGTGAAAATAATGGTAAAATAATGGTAAATAATGGTAACTGGAGTGAAAATAATGGTAAAATAATGGTAAATAATGATAAAATAATGGTAAAATAATATTAAATAATGGTAAAATAATGGTAAATAATGGTTACTGGACTGAAAATAATGGTAAAATAATGGTAAATAATGGTAACTGGAGTAAAAATAATGGAAAAATAATGGTAAATAATGGTAAATAATGGTAACTGGAGTAAAAATAATGGTAACATAATGGTGAATAATGGTAACTGGAGTGAAAATAATGGTAAAATAATGGTGAATAATGGTAACTGGAGTGAAAACAATGGTAAAATAATGGTAAATAATGATAAAATAATGGTAAAATAATATTAAATAATGGTAAAATAATGGTAAACATTGGTAACTGGAGTGAAGACAATGGTAAAATTATGGTAAATAATGGTAACTGTAGTGAAAATAATGGTAAAATTATGGCAAATAATGGTTACTGGAGAGAAAGTAATGGTAAAATAATGGTAAATAATGGTAACTGGAGTGAAAATAATGGTAAAATAATGGTAAAATAATGGTATATAATGGTAACTGGAGTGAAAATAATGGTAAAATAATGGTAAATAATGGTAACTGGAGTGAAAATAATGGTTAAATAATGGTAAATAATGGTAACTGGAGTGAAAATAATGGTAAAATAATGGTATATAATGGTAAATAATGGTAACTGGAGTAAAAATAATGGTAAAATAATGGAAAATAACGGTAACTGGAGTGAAAATAATGGTAAAAAAGGTAAATAATGATAAAATAATGGTAAAATAATATTAAATAATGGTAAAAGAATGGTAAATAATGGTAACTGGAGTGAAAATAATGGTAAAATAATGGTAAATAATGGTAACTGGAGTGAAAATAATGGTAAAATAATGGTAAATAATGGTAACTGGAGTGAAAATAATGGTAAAATAATGGTAAATAATGGTAACTGGAGTGAAAATAATGGTAACTGGAGTGAAAATAATGGTAAAATAATGGTAACTGGAGTGAAAATAATGGTGAAATAATGGTAAATTATGTTAACTGGAGTGAAAATAATGGTAAAATAATGGTAAATAATGGTAACTTGAGTGAAATTAATGGTAACTGGAGTGAAAATAATGGTAAAATAATGGTAAATAATGGTAACTGGAGTGAAAATAATGGTAAAATAATGGTAAAAAATGGTAACTGGAGAGAAAACCATTGTAAAATAATGGTAAAAAATGGTAACTGGGATGAAAATAATGGTAAAATAATGGTAAATATTGGTAACTGTAGTGAAAATAATGAGAAAATAATGGTAAAATAATGGTAAATAATGGTTACTGGAGTGAAAAAATGGTAAATAATGGTAAATGGTAATTGGTGTGAAAGTGATGGTAAAATAATGGTAAATAATGGTAACTGGAGTGAAAATAATGGTAAAATAATGGCAAATAATGGTCACTGGAGTGAAAATAAAGGTAAAATAATGGAAAATAATGGTAAAATAATGGTAAATAATAGTAACTGGAGTGAAAATAAAGGTAAAATAATTGTAAAATATTGGCAAATAATGGTACCTGAAGTGAAAATAATGGTAAAATAATGGTAAATAATGGTAACTGGAGTGAAAATAACGGTAAAATTATGGTAAATAATGGTAACTGGAGTGAAAATAATGGAAAAAATTATGGGAAATAATGGTAACCTGAGTGAAATTAATGGTAACTGGAGTGAAAATAATGGTAAAATAATGGTAAATAATGGTAACTGGAGTGAAAATAATGGTAAAATAATGGTAAAAAATGGTAACTGGAGAGAAAATCATTGTAAAATAATGGTAAAAAATGGTAACTGGGATGAAAATAATGGTAAAATAATGGTAAATATTGGTAACTGTAGTGAAAATAATGAGAAAATAATGGTAAAATAATGGTAAATAATGGATACTGGAGTGAAAAAATGGTAAATAATGGTAAATGGTAATTGGTTTGAAAGTGATGGTAAAATAATGGTAAATAATGGTAACTGGAGTGAAAATAATGGTAAAATAATGGCAAATAATGGTCACTGGAGTGAAAATAAAGGTAAAATAATGGAAAATAATAGTAAAATAATGGTAAATAATGGTAACTGGAGTGAAAATAATGGTAAATAATGGTCACTGGAGTGAATATAAAGGTAAAATAATTGTAAAATATTGGCAAATAATGGTACCTGAAGTGAAAATAATGGTAAAATAATGGTAAATAATGGTAACTGGAGTGAAAATAATGGTAAAATAATGGTAAATAATGATAAAATAATGGTAAAATAATATTAAATAATGGTAAAATAATGGTAAATAATGGTAACTGGAGTGAAAATAACGGTACAATTATGGTAAATAATGGTAACTGGAGTGAAAATTATATTGAAATAATGGTAAATAATGGTAACTGGAATGAAAATAATGGTAAAATTATGGTAGATAATGGTAACTAGAGTGAAAATAATGGTAAAATAATGGTAAATAACGGTAACTGGAGTGAAAATAATGGTGAAATGATGGTAAATAATGGTTACTGGAGTGAAAATAATGGTAAAATAATGGTAAATAATGGTAACTGGAGTGAAAGTAACGGTAAAATAATGGTAAATAATTGTAACTTGAGTGAAAACAATGGTAAAATAAAGGTATATTATGGTAAATAAAGTGAAAATAAAGGTAAAATAATGAAAAATAATGGTAAAATAATATGAAATAATGTTAACTGGAGTGAAAATAATGGTAAAACAATGGTAAATAATGGTACCTGGAGTGAAAATAATGGTAAATAATGATAAAATAATGGTTAATTATGGCAACTGGAGTGAAAATAATGGTAAAATAATGGTAAATAATGGTAACTGAAGTGAAAATAATGGTAAAATAATGTTAGATTATGGTAACTGGAGTGAAAATAATGGTAAAAGAATGGTAAATAATGATAAAATAATGGGAAATAATGGTAACGGGGGTGAATATAATGGTATAATTATGGTAAATAATGGTAACTGGAGGGCAAATAATGGTAAATAATGGTAAATAATGGAATCTGGAGTGAAAATATTGGTAAAATTATGGTAAATAATGGTAACTGGAGTGAAAATAATGGTAAAATAATGGTAAATAATGGTAACTGGAGTGAAAATAATGGTAAAATAATGGTAAATAATGATAAAATAATGGTAAAATAATATTAAATAATGGTAAACTAATGGTAAATAATGGTTACTGGAGTGAAAATAATGGTAAAATTATGGTAAATAATCGTAACTGGAGTGAAAGTAATGGTTAAATAATGGTAAATAATGGTAACTGGAGTGAAAATAATGGTAAAATAAAGGTAAATAATGGTAACTGGAGTGAAAATAAAGGTGAAATAATGAAAAATAATGGTAAAATAATGTAAAATAATGTTAACTGGAGTGAAAATAAGGGTAAAATAATGGTAAATAATGGTAACTGAAGTGAAAATAATGGTAAAATAATGGTAAATAATGGTAACTGGAGTGAAAATAATGGTAAAATAATGGAAAATAATGGTAAATAATGGTAACTGGAGTAAAAATAATCGTAAAATAATGGAAAATAACGGTATCTGGAGTGAAAATAATGGTAAAATAATGGTAAATAATGGTAACTGGAGTGAAAATAATGCAAATAATGGTAAATAATGATAAAATAATGGTAAAATAATATTAAATAATGGTAAAATAATGGTAAACAATGGTAACTGGAGTGAAAATAATTGTAAAATTATGGTAAAATTATGGTAACTGAAGTGAAAATAATGGTAAAATTATGGAAAATAATGGTAACTGGAGTGAAAATAATGGTAAAGTAATGGTAAATAATGGTAACTGGAGTGAACATAATGGTAAAATTATGGTAAATAATGGTTACTGGAGTGAAATTAATGGTAAAATTATGGTAAATAATCGTAACTGGAGTGAAAGTAATGGTAAAATAATGGTAAATAATGGTAACTGGAGTGAAAATAATGGTAAAATAATGGTAAATAATCGTAACTGGAGTGAAAATAATGGTAAAAAAACGGTAAATTATGATAAAATAATGGTAAATAATGGTAACTGGAGTGAAAATAATCGTAAAATAATGGTAAATAATTGTAACTGGAGTTAAAATAATGGTAAAATAATGGTATATAATGGTAACTGGAGTGAAAATAATGGTAAAATAATGGTAAATAATGGTAACTGGAGTGAAAATAATGGTAAAATAATGGTAAATAATGGTAACTGGAGTGAAAATAATGGTAAAATAATGGTAAATAATGGTAACTGGAGTAAAAATAATGCAAAAATAATGGAAAATAACGGTAACTGGAATGAAAATAATGGTAAAAAAGGTCAATAATGATAAAATAATGGTAAAATAATATTAAATAATGGTAAAAGAATGGTAAATAATGGTAACTGGAGTGAAAATAATGGTAAAATTATGGTAAATAATGGTAACTGGAGTGAAAATAATGGTAAAAATGGTAACTGGAGTGAAAATAATGGTAAAATAATGGTAAATAATAGGTACTGGAGTGAAAATAATGGTGAAATTATGGTAAATAATCGTAAATGGAGTGAAAGTAATGGTAAAATAATGGTAAATAATGGTAACTGGAGTGAAAATAATGGTAAAATAATGGTAAATAATCGTAACTGGAGTGAAAATAATGGTAAAAAAACGGTAAATTATGATAAAATAATGGTAAATAATGGTAACTGGAGTGAAAATAATCGTAAAATAATGGTAAATAATTGTAACTGGAGTTAAAATAATGGTAAAATAATGGTATATAATGGTAACTGGAGTGAAAATAATGGTAAAATAATGGTAAATAATGGTAACTGGAGTGAAAATAATGGTAAAATAATGGTAAATAATGGTAACTGGAGTGAAAATAATGGTAAAATAATGGTAAATAATGGTAACTGGAGTAAAAATAATGCAAAAATAATGGAAAATAACGGTAACTGGAATGAAAATAATGGTAAAAAAGGTAAATAATGATAAAATAATGGTAAAATAATATTAAATAATGGTAAAAGAATGGTAAATAATGGTAACTGGAGTGAAAATAATGGTAAAATTATGGTAAATAATGGTAACTGGAGTGAAAATAATGGTAAAAATGGTAACTGGAGTGAAAATAATGGTAAAATAATGGTAAATAATAGGTACTGGAGTGAAAATAATGGTGAAATTATGGTAAATAATCGTAACTGGAGTGAAAGTAATGGTAAAATAATGGTAACTATTGGTAACTGGAGTGAAAATAATGGTAAAATAATGGTAAATAATCGTAACTGGAGTGAAAATAATGGTAAAAAAATGGTAAATAATGGTAAAATAATTGTAAATAATGGTAACTGGAGTGAAAATAATGTAAATAATGGTAAATAATGATAAAATAATGGTAAAATAATATTAAATAATGGTAAAATAATGGTAAACAATGGTAACTGGAGTGAAAATAATTGTAAAATTATGGTAAAATTATGGTAACTGAAGTGAAAATAATGGTAAAATTATGGAAAATAATGGTAACTGGAGTGAAAATAATGGTAAATTAATGGTAAATAATGGTAACTGGAGTGAACATAATGGTAAAATTATGGTAAATAATGGTTACTGGAGTGAAATTAATGGTAAAATTATGGTAAATAATCGTAACTGGAGTGAAAGTAATGGTAAAATAATGGTAAATAATGGTAACTGGAGTGAAAATAATGGTAAAATAATGGTAAATAATCGTAACTGGAGTGAAAATAATGGTAAAAAAACGGTAAATTATGATAAAATAATGGTAAATAATGGTAACTGGAGTGAAAATAATCGTAAAATAATGGTAAATAATGGTAACTGGAGTTAAAATAATGGTAAAATAATGGTAAATAATCGTAACTGGAGTGAAAATAATGGTAAAAAAACGGTAAATTATGATAAAATAATGGTAAATAATGGTAACTGGAGTGAAAATAATCGTAAAATAATGGTAAATAATGGTAACTGGAGTTAAAATAATGGTAAAATAATGGTATATAATGGTAACTGGAGTGAAAATAATGGTAAAATAATGGTAAATAATGGTAACTGGAGTGAAAATAATGGTAAAATAATGGTAAATAATGGTAACTGGAGTGAAAATAATGGTAAAATAATGGTAAATAATGGTAACTGGAGTAAAAATAATGCAAAAATAATGGAAAATAACGGTAACTGGAATGAAAATAATGGTAAAAAAGGTAAATAATGATAAAATAATGGTAAAATAATTTTAAATAATGGTAAAAGAATGGTAAATAATGGTAACTGGAGTGAAAATAATGGTAAAATTATGGTAAATAATGGTAACTGGAGTGAAAATAATGGTAAAAATGGTAACTGGAGTGAAAATAATGGTAAAATAATGGTAAATAATAGGTACTGGAGTGAAAATAATGGTAAAATTATGGTAAATAATCGTATCTGGAGTGAAAGTAATGGTAAAATAATGGTAACTATTGGTAACTGGAGTGAAAATAATGGTAAAATAATGGTAAATAATCGTAACTGGAGTGAAAATAATGGTAAAAAAATGGTAAATAATGGTAAAATAATGGTAAATAATGGTAACTGGAGTGAAAATAATGGTAAAATAATGGTAAATAATGGTAACTGGAGTGAAAATAATGTAAATAATGGTAAATAATGATAAAATAATGGTAAAATAATATTAAATAATGGTAAAATAATGGTAAACAATGGTAACTGGAGTGAAAATAATTGTAAAATTATGGTAAAATTATGGTAACTGAAGTGAAAATAATGGTAAAATTATGGAAAATAATGGTAACTGGAGTGAAAATAATGGTAAATTAATGGTAAATAATGGTAACTGGAGTGAACATAATGGTAAAATTATGGTAAATAATGGTTACTGGAGTGAAATTAATGGTAAAATTATGGTAAATAATCGTAACTGGAGTGAAAGTAATGGTAAAATAATGGTAAATAATGGTAACTGGAGTGAAAATAATGGTAAAATAATGGTAAATAATCGTAACTGGAGTGAAAATAATGGTAAAAAAACCGGTAAATTATGATAAAATAATGGTAAATAATGATAACTGGAGTGAAAATAATCGTAAAATAATGGTAAATAATGGTAACTGGAGTTAAAATAATGGTAAAATAATGGTAAATAATCGTAACTGGAGTGAAAATAATGGTAAAAAAACGGTAAATTATGATAAAATAATGGTAAATAATGGTAACTGGAGTGAAAATAATCGTAAAATAATGGTAAATAATGGTAACTGGAGTTAAAATAATGGTAAAATAATGGTATATAATGGTAACTGGAGTGAAAATAATGGTAAAATAATGGTAAATAATGGTAACTGGAGTGAAAATAATGGTAAAATAATGGTAAATAATGGTAACTGGAGTGAAAATAATGGTAAAATAATGGTAAATAATGGTAACTGGAGTAAAAATAATGCAAAAATAATGGAAAATAACGGTAACTGGAATGAAAATAAAGGTAAAAAAGGTAAATAATGATAAAATAATGGTAAAATAATATTAAATAATGGTAAAAGAATGGTAAATAATGGTAACTGGAGTGAAAATAATGGTAAAATTATGGTAAATAATGGTAACTGGAGTGAAAATAATGGTAAATAATGGTAACTGGAGTGAAAATAATGGTAAAATAATGGTAAATAATAGGTACTGGAGTGAAAATAATGGTAAAATTATGGTAAATAATCGTAACTGGAGTGAAAGTAATGGTAAAATAATGGTAACTATTGGTAACTGGAGTGAAAATAATGGTAAAATAATGGTAAATAATCGTAACTGGAGTGAAAATAATGGTAAAAAAATGGTAAATAATGGTAAAATAATGGTAAATAATGGTAACTGGAGTGAAAATAATGGTAAAAGAATGGTAAATAATGGTAACTGGAGTGAAAATAATGGTAAAATTATGGTAAATAATGGTAACTGGAGTGAAAATAATGGTAAAATTATGGTAAATAATGGTAACTGGAGTGAAAATAATGGTAAATAATGGTAACTGGAGTGAAAATAATGGTAAATAATAGGTACTGGAGTGAAAATAATGGTAAAATTATGGTAAATAATCGTAACTGGAGTGAAAGTAATGGTAAAATAATGGTAACTATTGGTAACTGGAGTGAAAATAATGGTAAAATAATGGTAAATAATCGTAACTGGAGTGAAAATTATGGTAAAAAAATGGTAAATAATGGTAAAATAATGGTAAATAATGGTAACTGGAGTGAAAATAATGGTAAATAATGGTAACTGGAGTGAAAATAATGGTAAAATAATGGTAAATAATGGTAACTGGAGTGAAAATAATGGTAAAATAATGGTAAATAATGGTGACTGGAGTGAAAATAATGGTAAAATAATGGTAAATAATGGTAACTGGAGTGAAAATAATGGTAAAATAATGGTAAATAATGGTAACTGGAGTGAAAATAATGGTAAATTATGATAACTGGAGTGAAAATAATGGTAAAATAATGGTAAATAATGGTAAATAATGGTAACTGGAGTGAAAATAATGGTAACTGGAGTGAAAATAATGGTAAAACAATGGTAACTGGAGTGAAAATAATTGTAAAATAATGGTAAATTATGTTAACTGGAGTGAAAATAATGGCAAAATAATGGTAACTTGAGTGAAATTAATGGTAACTGGAGTGAAAATAATGGTAAAATAATGGTAAGAAATGGTAACTGGAGAGTAAATCATTGTAAAATAATGGTAAAAAATGGTAACTGGGGTGAAAATAATGGTAAATATTGGTAACTGTAGTGAAAATAATGAGAAAATAATGGTAAAATAATGGTAAATAATGGTTACTGTAGTGAAAAAATGGTAAATAATGGTAAATAATGGCAACTGGTGTGAAAGTGATGGTAAAATAATGGTAAATAATGGTAACTGGAGTGAAAATAATAGTAAAATAATGGCAAATAATGGTCACTGGAGTGAAAATAAAGGTAAAATAATGGAAAATAATGGTAAAATAATGGTAAATAATGGTAACTGGAGTGAAAATAATGGTAAAATAATGGTAAATAATGGTCACTGGAGTGAAAATAAAGGTAAAATAATGGTAAAATATTTGCAAATAATGGTACCTGAAGTGAAAATAATGGTAAAATAATGGTAAATAATGGTAACTGGAGTGAAAATAATGGTAAAATTATGGTAAATAATGGTAACTGGAGTGAAAATAATGGTAAAATAATGGTAAATAATCGTAACTGGAGTGAAAATAATGGTAAAAAAACGGTAAATTATGATAAAATAATGGTAAATAATGGTAACTGGAGTGAAAATAATCGTAAAATAATGGTAAATAATGGTAACTGGAGTTAAAATAATGGTAAAATAATGGTAAATAATCGTAACTGGAGTGAAAATAATGGTAAAAAAACGGTAAATTATGATAAAATAATGGTAAATAATGGTAACTGGAGTGAAAATAATCGTAAAATAATGGTAAATAATGGTAACTGGAGTTAAAATAATGGTAAAATAATGGTATATAATGGTAACTGGAGTGAAAATAATGGTAAAATAATGGTAAATAATGGTAACTGGAGTGAAAATAATGGTAAAATAATGGTAAATAATGGTAACTGGAGTGAAAATAATGGTAAAATAATGGTAAATAATGGTAACTGGAGTAAAAATAATGCAAAAATAATGGAAAATAACGGTAACTGGAATGAAAATAATGGTAAAAAAGGTAAATAATGATAAAATAATGGTAAAATAATTTTAAATAATGGTAAAAGAATGGTAAATAATGGTAACTGGAGTGAAAATAATGGTAAAATTATGGTAAATAATGGTAACTGGAGTGGAATTAATGGTAAAAATGGTAACTGGAGTGAAAATAATGGTAAAATAATGGTAAATAATAGGTACTGGAGTGAAAATAATGGTAAAATTATGGTAAATAATCGTATCTGGAGTGAAAGTAATGGTAAAATAATGGTAACTATTGGTAACTGGAGTGAAAATAATGGTAAAATAATGGTAAATAATCGTAACTGGAGTGAAAATAATGGTAAAAAAATGGTAAATAATGGTAAAATAATGGTAAATAATGGTAACTGGAGTGAAAATAATGGTAAAATAATGGTAAATAATGGTAACTGGAGTGAAAAAAATGTAAATAATGGTAAATAATGATAAAATAATGGTAAAATAATATTAAATAATGGTAAAATAATGGTAAACAATGGTAACTGGAGTGAAAATAATTGTAAAATTATGGTAAAATTATGGTAACTGAAGTGAAAATAATGGTAAAATTATGGAAAATAATGGTAACTGGAGTGAAAAAAATGTAAATAATGGTAAATAATGATAAAATAATGGTAAAATAATATTAAATAATGGTAAAATAATGGTAAACAATGGTAACTGGAGTGAAAATAATTGTAAAATTATGGTAAAATTATGGTAACTGAAGTGAAAATAATGGTAAAATTATGGAAAATAATGGTAACTGGAGTGAAAATAATGGTAAATTAATGGTAAATAATGGTAACTGGAGTGAACATAATGGTAGAATTATGGTAAATAATGGTTACTGGAGTGAAATTAATGGTAAAATTATGGTAAATAATCGTAACTGGAGTGAAAGTAATGGTAAAATAATGGTAAATAATGGTAACTGGAGTGAAAATAATGGTAAAATAATGGTAAATAATCGTAACTGGAGTGAAAATAATGGTAAAAAAACCGGTAAATTATGATAAAATAATGGTAACTGGAGTGAAAATAATCGTAAAATAATGGTAAATAATGGTAACTGGAGTTAAAATAATGGTAAAATAATGGTAAATAATCGTAACTGGAGTGAAAATAATGGTAAAAAAACGGTAAATTATGATAAAATAATGGTAAATAATGGTAACTGGAGTGAAAATAATCGTAAAATAATGGTAAATAATGGTAACTGGAGTTAAAATAATGGTAAAATAATGGTATATAATGGTAACTGGAGTGAAAATAATGGTAAAATAATGGTAAATAATGGTAACTGGAGTGAAAATAATGGTAAAATAATGGTAAATAATGGTAACTGGAGTGAAAATAATGGTAAAATAATGGTAAATAATGGTAACTGGAGTAAAAATAATGCAAAAATAATGGAAAATAACGGTAACTGGAATGAAAATAAAGGTAAAAAAGGTAAATAATGATAAAATAATGGTAAAATAATATTAAATAATGGTAAAAGAATGGTAAATAATGGTAACTGGAGTGAAAATAATGGTAAAATTATGGTAAATAATGGTAACTGGAGTGAAAATAATGGTAAATAATGGTAACTGGAGTGAAAATAATGGTAAAATAATGGTAAATAATAGGTACTGGAGTGAAAATAATGGTAAAATTATGGTAAATAATCGTAACTGGAGTGAAAGTAATGGTAAAATAATGGTAACTATTGGTAACTGGAGTGAAAATAATGGTAAAATAATGGTAAATAATCGTAACTGGAGTGAAAATAATGGTAAAAAAATGGTAAATAATGGTAAAATAATGGTAAATAATGGTAACTGGAGTGAAAATAATGGTAAAATAATGGTAAATAATGGTAACTGGAGTGAAAATAATGGTAAAATAATGGTAAATAATGGTAACTGGAGTGAAAATAATGGTAAAATAATGGTAAATAATGGTGACTGGAGTGAAAATAATGGTAAAATAATGGTAAATAATGGTAACTGGAGTGAAAATAATGGTAAAATAATGGTAAATAATGGTAACTGGAGTGAAAATAAT
The DNA here is from genome assembly GCA_038501625.1 of Corbicula japonica. Lineage (NCBI taxonomy): Eukaryota > Metazoa > Mollusca > Bivalvia > Venerida > Cyrenidae > Corbicula > Corbicula japonica. The sequence goes on along the minus strand of JAZAYU010000083.1, from coordinate 2,138,767 downwards.
GGTAAATTATGATAACTGGAGTGAAAATAATGGTAAAATAATGGTAAATAATGGTAAATAATGGTAACTGGAGTGAAAATAATGGTAACTGGAGTGAAAATAATGGTAAAACAATGGTAAATAATGGTAACTGGAGTGAAAATAATGGTAAAATTATGGTAAATAATGGTAACTGGAGTGAAAATAATGGTAAAATTATGGTAAATAATGGTAACTGGAGTGAAAATAATGGTAAATAATGGTAACTGGAGTGAAAATAATGGTAAAATAATGGTAAATAATAGGTACTGGAGTGAAAATAATGGTAAAATTATGGTAAATAATCGTAACTGGAGTGAAAGTAATGGTAAAATAATGGTAACTATTGGTAACTGGAGTGAAAATAATGGTAAAATAATGGTAAATAATCGTAACTGGAGTGAAAATAATGGTAAAAAAATGGTAAATAATGGTAAAGTAATGGTAAATAATGGTAACTGGAGTGAAAATAATGGTAAAATAATGGTAAATAATGGTAACTGGAGTGAAAATAATGGTAAAATAATGGTAAATAATGGTAACTGGAGTGAAAATAATGGTAAAATAATGGTAAATAATGGTGACTGGAGTGAAAATAATGGTAAAATAATGGTAAATAATGGTAACTGGAGTGAAAATAATGGTAAAATAATGGTAAATAATGGTAACTGGAGTGAAAATAATGGTAAATTATGATAACTGGAGTGAAAATAATGGTAAAATAATGGTAAATAATGGTAAATAATGGTAACTGGAGTGAAAATAATGGTAACTGGAGTGAAAATAATGGTAAAACAATGGTAACTGGAGTGAAAATAATTGTAAAATAATGGTAAATTATGTTAACTGGAGTGAAAATAATGGCAAAATAATGGTAACTTGAGTGAAATTAATGGTAACTGGAGTGAAAATAATGGTAAAATAATGGTAAGAAATGGTAACTGGAGAGTAAATCATTGTAAAATAATGGTAAAAAATGGTAACTGGGGTGAAAATAATGGTAAATATTGGTAACTGTAGTGAAAATAATGAGAAAATAATGGTAAAATAATGGTAAATAATGGTTACTGTAGTGAAAAAATGGTAAATAATGGTAAATAATGGCAACTGGTGTGAAAGTGATGGTAAAATAATGGTAAATAATGGTAACTGGAGTGAAAATAATAGTAAAATAATGGCAAATAATGGTCACTGGAGTGAAAATAAAGGTAAAATAATGGAAAATAATGGTAAAATAATGGTAAATAATGGTAACTGGAGTGAAAATAATGGTAAAATAATGGTAAATAATGGTCACTGGAGTGAAAATAAAGGTAAAATAATGGTAAAATATTTGCAAATAATGGTACCTGAAGTGAAAATAATGGTAAAATAATGGTAAATAATGGTAACTGGAGTGAAAATAATGGTAAAATAATGGTAAATAATAGGTACTGGAGTGAAAATAATGGTAAAATTATGGTAAATAATCGTAACTGGAGTAAAAGTAATGGTAAAATAATGGTAACTAATGGTAACTGGAGTGAAAATAATGGTAAAATAATGGTAAATAATCGTAACTGGAGTGAAAATAATGATAGAAAAATGGTAATCAATGGTAAAATAATGGTAAATAATGGTAACTGGAGTGAAAATAATGGTAAAATAATGGAAAATAATGGTAACTGGAGTGGAAATAATGGTAAAATAATGGTAAATAATGGTGACTGGAGTGAAAATAATGGTAAAATAATGGTGTATAATGGTAACTGGAGTGAAAATAATGGTAAAATAATGGTAAATAATGGTAACTTGAGTGAAAATAATGGTAAATAATGGTAACTGGAGAGAAAAGAATGGTAAAATAATGGGAAATAATGGTAAATAATGGTAACTGGAGTGAAAATAATGGTAACTGGAGTGAAAATAATGGTAAAATAATGGTAACTGGAGTGAAAATAATTGTAAAATAATGGTAAATTATGTTAACTGGAGTGAAAATAATGGTAAAATAATGGTAAATAATGGTTACTTGAGTGAAATTAATGGTAACTGGAGTGAAAATAATGGTAAAATAATGGTAAATAATGGTTACTTGAGTGAAATTAATGGTAAAATAATGGTAAAAAATGGTAACTGGAGAGAAAATCATTGTAAAATAATGGTAAAAAATGGTAACTGGGGTGAAAATAATGGTAAAATAATGGTAAATATTGGTAACTGTAGTGAAAATAATGAGAAAATAATGGTAAAATAATGGTAAATAATGGTTACTGGAGTGAAAAAATGGTAAATAATGGTAAATAATGGTAACTGGTGTGAAAGTGATGGTAAAATAATGGTAAATAATGGTAACTGGAGTGAAAATAATAGTAAAATAATGGCAAATTATGGTCACAGGAGTGAAAATAAAGGTAAAATAATGGAAAATAATGGTAAAATGGTAAATAATGGTAACTGGAGTGAAAATAATGGTAAAATAATGGTAAATAATGGTCACTGGAGTGAAAATAAAGGTAAAATAATGGTAAAATATTGGCAAATAACGGTACCTGAAGTGAAATTAATGTTAAAATAATGGTAAATAATGGTAACTGGAGTGAAAATAATGGTAAAATAATGGTAAATAAATGGTACTGGAGTGAAAATAATGGTAAAATTATGGTAAATAGTCGTAACTGGAGTGAAAGTAATGGTAAAATAATGGTAACTAATGGTAACTGGAGTGAAAATAATGGTAAAATAATGGTAAATAATCGGTACTGGAGTGAAAATAATGGTAAAAAAATGGTAAATAATGGTAAAATAATGGTAAATAATGGTAACTGGAGTGAAAATAATGGTAAAAAAATGGTAAATAATGGTAAAATAATGGTAAATAATGGTAACTGGAGTGAAAATAATGGTAAAATAATGGTAAATAATGGTAACTGGAATGGAAATAATGGTAAAAATATGGTAAATAATGGTGACTGGTGTGAAAATAATGGTAAAATAATGGTGTATAATGGTAACTGGAGTGAAAATAATGGTAAAATAATGGTAAATAATGGTAACTGGAGTGAAAATAATGGTAAATAATGGTAACTGGAGTGAAAATAATGGTAAAATAATGGGAAATAATGGTAAATAATGGTAACTGGAGTGAAAATAATGGTAACTGGAGTGAAAATAATGGTAAAATAATGGTAACTGGAGTGAAAATAATTGTAAAATAATGGTGTATAATGGTAACTGGAGTGAAAATAATGGTAAAATAAAGGTAAATAATGGTAACTGGAGTGAAAATAATGGTAAATAATGGTAACTGGAGTGAAAATAATGGTAAAATAATGGGAAATAATGGTAAATAATGGTAACTGGAGTGAAAATAATGGTAACTGGAGTGAAAATAATTGTAAAATAATGGTAAATTATGTTAACTGGAGTGAAAATAATAGTAAAATAATGGCAAATAATGGTCACTGGAGTGAAAATAAAGGTAAAATAATGGAAAATAATGGTAAAATAATGGTAAATAATGGTAACTGGAGTGAAAATAATGGTAAAATAATGGTAAATAATGGTCACTGGAGTGAAAATAAAGGTAAAATAATGGTAAAATATTGGCAAATAACGGTACCTGAAGTGAAAATAATGTTAAAATAATGGTAAATAATGGTAACTGGAGTGAAAATAATTGTAAAATAATGGTAAATAATAGGTACTGGAGTGAAAATAATGGTAAAATTATGGTAAATAATCGTAACTGGAGTGAAAGTAATGGTAAAATAATGGTAACTAATGGTAACTGGAGTGAAAATAATGGTAAAATAATGGTAAATAATCGTAACTGGAGTGAAAATAATGGTAAAAAAATGGTAAATAATGGTAAAATAATGGTAAATAATGGTAACTGGAGTGAAAATAATGGTAAAATAATGGTAAATAATGGTAACTGGAGTGGAAATAATGGTAAAATAATGGTAAATAATGGTGTCTGGAGTGAAAATAATCGTAAAATAATGGTGTATAATGGTAACTGGAGTGAAAATAATGGTAAAATAATGGTAAATAATGGTAACTGGAGTGAAAATAATGGCAAATAATGGTAACTGGAGTGGAAATAATGGTAAAATAATGGTAAATAATGGTGTCTGGAGTGAAAATAATTGTAAAATAATGGTGTATAATGGTAACTGGAGTGAAAATAATGGTAAAATAATGGTAAATAATGGTAACTGGAGTGAAAATAATGGTAAATAATGGTAACTGGAGTGAAAATAATGGTAAAATAATGGTAAATGATGGTAAATAATGGTAACTGGAGTGAAAATAATGGTAACTGGAGTGAAAATAATGGTAAAATAATGGTAACTGGAGTGAAAATAATTGTATAATAATGGTAAATTATGTTAACTGGGGTGAAAATAATGGTAAAATAATGGTAAATAATGGTAACTTGAGTGAAATTAATAGTAACTGGAGTGAAAATAATGGTAAAATAATGGTAAATAATGGTAAGTGGAGTGAAAATAATGGTAAAATAATGGTAAAAAATGGTAACTGGAAAGAAAATCATTGTAAAAAAATGGTAAAAAATGGTAACTGGGGTGAAAATAATGGTAAAATAATGGTAAATATCGGTAACTGTAGTGAAAATAATGAGAAAATAATGGTAAAATAATGGTAAATAATGGTTACTGGAGTGAAAAAATGGTAAATAATGGTAAATAATGGTAACTGGAGTGAAAATAATGGTAACTGGAGTGAAAATAATGGTAAAATAATGGTAACTGGAGTGAAAATAATGGTAAAATAATGGTAACTGGAGTGAAAATAATTGTAAAATAATGGTAAATTATGTTAACTGGAGTGAAAATATTAGTAAAATAATGGTAAATAATAGGTACTGGAGAGAAAATAATGGTAAAATTATGGTAAATAATCGTAACTGGAGTGAAAGTTATGGTAAAATAATGGTAACTAATGGTAACTGGAGTGAAAATAATGGTAAAATAATGGTAAATAATCGTAACTGGAGTGAAAATAATGGTAAAAAATGGTAAATAATGGTAAAATAATGGTAAAATAATGGTAAATAATGGTAACTGGAGTGAAAATAATGGTAAAAAAATGGTAAATAATGGTAAAATAATGGTAAATAATGGTAACTGGAGTGAAAATAATGGTAAAATAATGGTAAATAATGGTAACTGGAGTGGAAATAATGGTAAAATAATGGTAAATAATGGTGACTGGAGTGAAAATAATGGTAAAATAATGGTGTATAATGGTAACTGGAGTGAAAATAATGGTAAAATAATGGTAAATAATGGTAACTGGAGTGAAAATAATGGTAAATAATGGTAACTGGAGTGAAAATAATGGTCAAATAATGGGAAATAATGGTAAATAATGGTAACTGGAGTGAAAATAATGGTAACTGGAGTGAAAATAATGGTAAAATATTGGTAACTCGAGTGAAAATAATTGTAAAATAATGGTAAATTATGTTAACTGGAGTGAAAATAATGGTAAAATAATGGTAAATAATGGTTACTTGAGTGAAATTAATGGCAACTGGAGTGAAAATAATGGTAAAATAATGGTGTATAATGGTAACTGGAGTGAAAATAATGGTAAAATAATGGTAAATAATGGTAACTGGAGTGAAAATAATGGTCAAATAATGGGAAATAATGGTAAATAATGGTAACTGGCGTGAAAATAATGGTAACTGGAGTGAAAATAATGGTAAAATATTGGTAACTCGTGTGAAAATAATTGTAAAATAATGGTAAATTATGTTAACTGGAGTGAAAATAATGGTAAAATAATGGTAAATAATGGTTACTTGAGTGAAATTAATGGTAACTGGAGTGAAAATAATGGTAAAATAATGGTGTATAATGGTAACTGGAGTGAAAATAATGGTAAAATAATGGTAAATAATGGTAACTGGAGTGAAAATAATGGTAAATAATGGTAACTGGAGTGAAAATAATGGTAAAATAATGGGAAATAATGGTAAATAATGGTAACTGGAGTGAAAATAATGGTAACTGGAGAGAAAATAATGGTAAAATAATCTTAACTGGAGTGAAAAGAATTGTAAAATAATAGTAAATTATGTTAACTGGAGTGAAAATAATAGTAAAATAGTGGCAAATAATGGTCACTGGAGTGAAAATAAAGGTAAAATAATTGAAAATAAAGGTAAAATAATGGTAAATAATGGTAACTGGAGTGAAAATAATGGTAAAATAATGGTAAATAATGGACACTGGAGTGAAAATAAAGGTAAAATAATGGTAACTGGAGTGAAAATAATGGTAAAATAATGGTAAATGATGGTAAATAATGGTAACTGGAGTGAAAATAATGGTAAAATAATGGTAAATAATGGTAACTGGAGTGGAAATAATGGTAAAATAATGGTAAATAATGGTGTCTGGAGTGAAAATAATTGTAAAATAATGGTGTATAATGGTAACTGGAGTGAAAATAATGGTAAAATAATGGTAAATAATGGTAACTGGAGTGAAAATAATGGTAAATAATGGTAACTGGAGTGAAAATAATGGTAAAATAATGGTAAATGATGGTAAATAATGGTAACTGGAGTGAAAATAATGGTAACTGGAGTGAAAATAATGGCAAAATAATGGTAACTGGAGTGAAAATAATTGTAAAATAATGGTAAATTATGTTAACTGGGGTGAAAATAATGGTAAATAATGGTAACTTGAGTGAAATAAATGGTAACTGGAGTGAAAATAATGGTAAAATAAAGGTAAATAATGGTAAGTGGAGTGAAAATAATGGTAAAATAATGGTAAAAAATGGTAACTGGAGAGAAAATCATTGTAAAATAATGGTAAAAAATGTTAACTGGGGTGAAAATAATGGTAAAATAATGGTAAATATTGGTAACTGTAGTGAAAATAATGAGAAAATAATTGTAAAATAATGGTAAATAATGGTTACTGTAGTGAAAAAATGGTAAATAATGGTAAATAATGGTAACTGGAGTGAAAATAATGGTAACTGGAGTGAAAATAATGGTAAAATAATGGTAACTGGAGTGAAAATAATTGTAAAATAATGGTAAATTATGTTAACTGGAGTGAACATAATAGTAAAATAATGACAAATAATGGTCCCTGGAAGGAAAATAAAGGTAAAATAATGGAAAATAATGGTAAAATAATGGTAAATAATGGTAACTGGAGTGAAAATAATGGTAAAATAATGGTAAATAATGGTCACTGGAGTGAAAATAAAGGTAAAATAATGGTAAAATATTGGCAAATAACGGTACCTGAAGTGAAAATAATGGTAAAATAATGGTAAATAATGGTAACTGGAGTGAAAATAATGGTAAAATAATGGTATATAATAGGTACTGGAGTGAAAATAATGGTAAAATTATGGTAAATAATCGTAACTGGAGTGAAAGTAATGGTAAAATAATGGTAACTAATGGTAACTGGAGTGAAAATAATGGTAAAGTAATGGTAAATAATCGTAACTGGAGTGAAATTAATGGTAAAAAAATGGTAAATTATGGTCAAATAATGGTAAAAAATGGTAACTGGAGTGAAAATAATGGTAAAATAATGGTAAATAATGGTAACTGGAGTGGAAATAATGGTAAAATAATGGTAAATAATGGTGTCTGGAGTGAAAATAATTGTAAAATAATGGTGTATAATGGTAACTGGAGTGAAAATAATGGTAAAATAATGGTAAATAATGGTAACTGGAGTGAAAATAATGGTAAATAATGGTAACTGGAGTGAAAATAATGGTAAAATAATGGTAAATGATGGTAAATAATGGTAACTGGAGTGAAAATAATGGTACCTGGAGTGAAAATAATGGTAAAATAATGGTAAATTATGTTAACTGGGGTGAAAATAATGGTAAAATAATGGTAAATAATGGTAACTTGAGTGAAATTAATGGTAACTGGAGTGAAAATAATGGTAAAATAATGGTAAATAATGGTAACTTGAGTGAAAATAATGGTAAAATAATGGTAAAAAATGGTAACTGAAGAGAAAATCATTGTAAAATAATGGTAAAAAATGGTAACTGGGGTGAAAATAATGGTAAAATAATGGTAAATATTGGTAACTGTAGTGAAAATAATGAGAAAATAATGGTAAAATAATGGTAAATAATGGTTACTGGAGTGAAAAAATGGTAAATAATGGTAAATAATGGTAACTGGTGTGAAAGTGATGGTAAAATAATGGTAAATAATGGTAACTGGAGTGAAAATAATAGTAAAATAATGGCAAATAATGGTCACTGGAGTGAAAATAAAGGTAAAATAATGGAAAATAATGGTAAAATGGTAAATAATGGTAACTGGAGTGAAAATAATGGTAAAATAATGGTAAATAATGGTCACTGGAGTGAAAATAAAGGTAAAATAATGGTAAAATATTGGCAAATAACGGTACCTGAAGTGAAAATAATGGTAAAATAATGGTAAAAAATGGAAACTGGAGTGAAAATAATGGTAAAATAATGGTAAATTATGATAAAATAATGGTAAATTAATATTAAATAATGGTAAAATAATGGTAAATAATTGTAACTGGAGTGAAAATAATGGTAAAATTATGGTAAATAATGGTAACTGGAGTGAAAATAATGGTAAAATTACCATTTACCATTATTTTCACTCCAGTTACCATTATTTACCATTATTTTATCATTATTTTCACTCCAGTTACCATTATTTACCATTATTTTCACTCCAGTTACCATTATTTACCATTATTTTATCATAATTTACCGTTTTTTACCATTATTTTCACTCCAGTTACGATTATTTACCATTATTTTAGCATTATTTTCACTCCAGTTACCATTATTTACCATTATTTTATCATAATTTACCGTTTTTTACCATTATTTTCACTCCAGTTACGATTATTTACCATAATTTTACCATTATTTTCACTCCAATTACCATTATTTGCCATAATTTTACCATTATTTTCACTACAGTTACCATTATTTACCATAATTTTACCATTATTTTCACTCCAGTTACCATTGTTTACCATTATTTTACCATTATTTAATATTATTTTACCGTTATTTTATCATTATTTACCATTATTTACCATTATTTTCACTCCAGTTACCATTATTTACCATTATTTTTCCATTATTTTCACTCCAGTTACCGTTATTTTCCATTATTTTACCATTATTTTTACTCCAGTTACCATATTTACCATTAATTACCATTATTTTAGCATTATTTTCACTCCAGTAACCATTATTTACCATTATTTTACCATTATTTCATATTATTTTACCATCATTTTATCATTATTTACCATTATTTTACCATTATTTTCACTTCAGTTACCATTATTTACCATTATTTTACAATTATTTTCACTCCAGTTGCCATTATTAACCATTATTTTATCATTATTTACCATTATTTTCACTCCAGATACCATTATTTACCATTATTTTACCATTATTTTCACTCCAGTTAACATTATTTAACATTACTTTACCATTATTTTTCATTATTTTACCTTTATTTTCACTCCAGTTACCATTATATACCTTTATTTTACCATTGTTTTCACTCAAGTTTCCATAATTTACCATTATTTTACCATTATTTTCACTTCAGTTACCATTATTTACCATTATTTTACCATTATTTTCACTCCAGTTGCCATTATTAACCATCATTTTCACTCCAGTTACCATTATTTACCGTAATTTTACCATTATTTTCACTCCAGTTACCATTATTTTCCATTATTTTACCATTATTTAATATTATTTTACCGTTATTTTATCATTATTTACCATTATTTACCATTATTTTCACTCCAGTTACCATTATTTACCATTATTTTTCCATTATTTTCACTCCAGTTACCGTTATTTTCCATTATTTTACCATTATTTTTACTCCAGTTACCATATTTACCATTAATTACCATTATTTTACCATTATTTTCACTCCAGTAACCATTATTTACCATTATTTTACCATTATTTCATATTATTTTACCATTATTTTATCATTATTTACCATTATTTAACCATTATTTTCACTTCAGTTACCATTATTTACCATTATTTTACCATTATTTTCACTCCAGTTGCCATTATTAACTATTATTTTATCATTATTTACCATTATTTTCACTCCAGATACCATTATTTACCATTATTTTACCATTATTTTCACTCCAGTTAACATTATTTAACATTACTTTACCATTATTTTTCATTATTTTACCTTTATTTTCACTCCAGTTACCATTATATACCTTTATTTTACTATTGTTTTCACTCAAGTTACCATAATTTACCATTATTTAACCATTATTTTCACTTCAGTTACCATTATTTACCATTATTTTACCATTATTTTCACTCCAGTTGCCATTATTAACCATTATTTTCACTCCAGTTACCATTATTTACCATAATTTTACCATTATTTTCACTCCAGTTACCATTATTTACCATTATTTTACCATTATTTCATATTATTTTACCATTATTTTATCATTATTTACCATTATTTTACCATTATTTTCACTCCAGTTACCATTATTTACCATTATTTTACCATTATTTTCACTCCAGATACCATTATTTACCATTATTTTACCATTATTTTCACTCCAGTTAACATTATTTAACATTACTTTACCATTATTTTTCATTATTTTACCTTTATTTTCACTCCAGTTACCATTATATACCTTTATTTTACCATTGTTTTCACTCAAGTTTCCATAATTTACCATTATTTTACCATTATTTTCACTTCAGTTACCATTATTTACCATTATTTTACCATTATTTTCACTCCAGTTGCCATTATTAACCATCATTTTCACTCCAGTGACCATTATTTACCGTAATTTTACCATTATTTTCACTCCAGTTACCATTATTTTCCATTATTTTACCATTATTTAATATTATTTTACCGTTATTTTATCATTATTTACCATTATTTACCATAATTTTCACTCCAGTTACCATTATTTACCATTAGTTTTCCATTATTTTCACTCCAGTTACCGTTATTTTCCATTATTTTACCATTATTTTTACTCCAGTTACCATATTTACCATTAATTACCATTATTTTACCATTATTTTCACTCCAGTAACCATTATTTACCATTATTTTACCATTATTTCATATTATTTTACCATTATTTTATCATTATTTACCATTATTTAACCATTATTTTCACTTCAGTTACCATTATTTACCATTATTTTACCATTATTTTCACTCCAGTTGCCATTATTAACTATTATTTTATCATTATTTACCATTATTTTCACTCCAGATACCATTATTTACCATTATTTTACCATTATTTTCACTCCAGTTAACATTATTTTACATTACTTTACCATTATTTTTCATTATTTTACCTTTATTTTCACTCCAGTTACCATTATATACCTTTATTTTACCATTGTTTTCACTCAAGTTACCATAATTTACCATTATTTTACCATTATTTTCACTTCAGTTACCATTATTTACCATTATTTTACCATTATTTTCACTCCAGTTGCCATTATTAACCATTATTTTCACTCCAGTTACCATTATTTACCATAATTTTACCATTATTTTCACTCCAGTTACCATTATTTACCATTATTTTACCATTATTTAATATTATTTTACCATTATTTTATCATTATTTACCATTATTTTACCATTATTTTCACTCCAGTTACCATTATTTACCATTATTTTACCATTATTTTCACTTCAGGTACCATTATTTGCGAATATTTTACCATTATATTACCTTTATTTTCACTCCAGTGACCATTATTTACCATTATTTTACCATTATTTTCACTCCAGTTACCATTATTTACCATTATTTTACCATTATTTTCCATTATTTTACCTTTATTTTCACTCCAGTGACCATTATTTGCCATTATTTTACTATTATTTTCACCCAAGTTACCATTATTTACCATTAATTTACCATCACTTTCACACCAGTTACCATTATTTACCATTATTTACCATTTTTTCACTGCAGTAACCATTATTTACCATTATTTTACCATTATTTTCTCATTATTTTCACTACAGTTACCAATATTTACCATTATTTTACCATTATTTTCACCCCAGTTACAATTTTTTACCATTATTTTACAATGATTTTCTCTCCAGTTACCATTTTTTACCATTATTTTACCATTATTTTCACTCGAGTTACCATTATTTACCATTATTTTACCATTACTTTCACTCCAGTTACCATTAATTTCACTCAAGTTACCATTATTTACCATTATTTTACCATTATTTTCACTCCAGTTACCATTTTTTACCATTATTTTACCATTATTTTCACTCCAGTTACCATTATTTACCATTATTTTACCATTATTTTCACTCCAGTTACCATTAATTTCACTCAAGTTACCATTATTTACCATTATTTTACCATTATTTTCACTCCTGTTAACATAATTTACCATTATTTTACCATTATTTTCACTCCAGTTACCATTATTTTACCATTATTTTCACTCCAGTTACCATTATTTTCGCTCCATTTACCATTATTTACCATTATTTTACCATTATTTTCACTCCAGTTATCATTATTTACCATTATTTTCACTCCAGTTACCATTATTTACCATTATTTTACCATTATTTTCACTCCAGTTACCATTATATACCATTATTTTACCATTATTTTACCATTATTTTCACTCCAGTCACCATTTTTTACCATTATTTTACCATTATTTTCACTCCAGTTACCATTATTTACCATTATTTTACCATTATTTTCACTCCAGTTGACATTATTTACCATTATTTTACCATTATTTTCACTCCAGATTCCATTATTTACCATTATTTTCACTCCAGTTACCGTTATTTACCATAATTTTACCATTATTTTCACCCCGTTACCATTATTTACTAGGGATGGGGCCGAATATTCGAATAGTCGAATATTCGGTTTGACAACGAATATTCGAATGAGATTTTAGGATTCGAATATTCGAGATTTTTTAATATAAGTATGCTCTCATCCAAAAAGAATGTTAAAAATACTGGAGTTTTCCGTAATAAAATGCGTCAATATAGGGTCATAGACCACTTACATGTAGGTAAATACAGCCCTTTTTAAAAATTACACAAACATTAATTGATCTCTTGTTCTCAAGGTTGAGCAGGGGGTAAACATCTTTTTCTCTGCCTTATTGTCGTATCAACCAAAATTGCAGGTGTACTTAATTGTTATAAAAACAAAGTGACACAGCAGGTGGTGCTGTATAGGCCCTAATTATTGGACTGATTGCCTACAAGGGCGATGGATTAAAGCCTGTTTATTGCCACCCGCGGTGCTAATTGGAAAGTTGACAGTTTGTTTTTCTTGCGATCACGGTATAGATTATCAATATTTTCATCTGTCTTTATTGGGAAAAATTAGTAAATGAATTGCGACAATTATAAATCACGTGTGTTGAAATATAGACAAATTTGTTTCAATGGCAGTTTAATTTGGTTTTCGATCTGAGCTATGTCATTCCATAATAATAGAACACAGTCTTCTTAAGAGTTCGTGCTGATCTAAATTTAGAACGCATCTCGGACTGTTGACATCAGCGTCAGAGTCTATTCTTCAGTATAATATGCTATCCGTAAATAACAACAGACAATACTAGTTTTGATTTAAACTTCTTTACTCAAGTCCTACATATTAAGATATTTAACAGGAATGAACAGCAAACACTGATACGATAACAATTATCAAATGTGACATATTTCGGATTTTAAGAAAATTCGGACACGTTTAGTTTCTGGAAATTCTATCTCAACTCAGTAAAAGTCGAATAAAATTCGAATATTCGAAAATATTCGAATATGTCCGACGAATATTCGAATAAGGATTTTGGTATTCGATCCCATCCCTATTATTTACCATTATTTTATCATTATTTACCATTCTTTTACCATTATTTTCACTCCAGTTACCATAATTTACCATTATTTTACCATTATTTTCACTTCAGTTACCATTATTTACCATTATTTTACCATTATTTTCACTCCAGTTACCATTATTAACCATTATTTTATCATTATTTACCATTATTTTCACTGCAGATACCATTATTTACCATTATTTTACCATTATTTTCACTCCAGTTAACATTATTTAACATTATTTTACCATTATTTTTCATTATTTTACCTTTATTTTCACTCCAGTTACCATTATATACCTTTATTTTACCATTGTTTTCACTCAAGTTACCATTATTTACCATTATTTTACCATTACTTTCACTCCAGTTACCATAATTTACCATAATTTTACCATTATTTTCACTCCAGTAACCATTATTTACCATCATTTCACCATAATTTTCACTCCAGTTACCATTATTTACCATTATTTTACCATTATTTTCACTCCAGTTACCATTATTTACCATAATTTTACCATTATTTTCACTCCAGTTACAATTATTTACCATTATTTTACCATTATTTAATATTAATTTACCATTATTTTATCATAATTTACCATTATTTTACCATTATTTTCACTCCAGTTTCCATTTTTTACCATTATTTTACCATTATTTTCACTTCAGGTACCATTATTTGCCAATATTTTACCATTATTTTACCTTTATTTTCACTCCAGTGACCATTATTTACCATTATTTTACCATTATTTTCACTCCAGTTACCATTATTTACCATTCTACCATTATCTTCCATTATTTTACCTTTATTTTCACTCCAGTGACCATTATTTGCCATTATTTTACTATTATTTTCACTCCAGTTACCATTATTTACCATTATTTTACCATCACTTTCACACCAGTTACCATTATTTACCATTATTTACCATTTTTTCACTCCAGTAACCATTATTTACCATTATTTTACCATTATTTTCTCATTATTTTCACTACAGTTACCAATATTTACCATTATTTTACCATTATTTTCACCCCAGTTACCATTTTTTACCATTATTTTACAATGATTTTCTCTCCAGTTACCATTTTTTACCATTATTTTACCATTATTTTCACTCCAGTTACCATTAATTTCACTCAAGTTACCATTATTTACCATTATTTTACCATTATTTTCACCCCAGTTAACATAATTTACCATTATTTTACAATTATTTTCACTCCAGTTACCATTATTTTACCATTATTTTCACTCCAGTTACCATTATTTTCACTCCAGTTACCATTATTTACCATCATTTACCATTATTTTACCATTATTTTCACTCCAGTTACCATTATTTACCATTATTTTCACTCCAGTTACCATTATTTTACCATTATTTTCACTCCAGTTACCATTATACACCATTATTTTACAATTATTTTCACTCCAGACATTATTATTTACCATTATTTTACCATTATTTCCACTCCAGTTACCATTATTTACCATTATTTTACCATTATTTTCACTCCAGTTACCATTTTTAACCATTATTTGACCATTATTTACCATTTTTTTACCATTATTTTCACTCCAGTTACGATTATTTACCATTACTTTACCATTATTTTCACTCCAGTTACCATTAGTTACCATTATTTTACCATTACTTTCACTCCAGTTACGATTATTTACCATAATTTTACCATTATTTTCACTCCAGTACCTATTATTTACCATTATTTTACCATTATTTTCACTCCAGTTACCATTATTTACCATTATTTTACCATTATTTTCACTTCAGGTACCGTTATTTGCCAATATTTTACCATTATTTTACCTTTATTTTCACTCCAGTGACCATTATTTACCATTATTTTACCATTATTTTCACTCCAGTTACCATTATTATTGTCGTATCAACCAAAATTGCAGGTGTACTTAATTGTTATAAAAACAAAGTGACACAGCAGGTGGTGCTGTATAGGCCCTAATTATTGGACTGATTGCCTACGGCGATGGATTAAAGCCTGTTTATTGTCACCCGCGGTGCTAATTGGAAAGTTGACAGTTTGTTTTTCTTGCGATCACGGTATAGATTATTGATATTTTCATCTGTCTTTATTGGGAAAAATTAGTAAATGAATTGCGACAATTATAAATCACGTGTGTTGAAATATAGACAAATTTGTTTCAATGGCAGTTTAATTTGGTTTTCGATCTGAGCTATGTCATTCCATAATAATAGAACACAGTCTTCTTAAGAGTTCGTGCTGATCTAAATTTAGAACGCATCTCGGACTATTGACATCAGCGTCAGAGTCTATTCTTCAGTATAATATGCTATCCGTAAATAACAACAGACAATACTAGTTTTGATTTAAACTTCTTTACTCAAGTCCTACATATTAAGATATTTAACAGGAATGAACAGCAAACACTGATACGATAACAATTATCAAATGTGACATATTTCGGATATTAAGAAAATTCGGACACGTTTAGTTTCTGGAAATTCTATCTAAACTCAGATAAAATTCGAATAAAATTCGAATATTCGAATATATTCGAATATGTCCGACGAATATTCGAATAAGGATTTTGGTATTCGATCCCATCCCTATTATTTACCATTATTTTATCATTATTTACCATTCTTTTACCATTATTTTCACTCCAGTTACCATAATTTACCATTATTTTACCATTATTTACACTTCAGTTACCATTATTTACCATTATTTTACCATTATTTTCACTCCAGTTGCCATTATTAACCATTATTTTATCATTATTTACCGACTTTTCACTCCAGATACCATTATTTACCATTATTTTACCATTATTTTCACTCCAGTTTACATTATTTAACATTATTTTACCATTATTTTTCATTATTTTACCTTTATTTTCACTCCAGTTACAATTATATACCTTTATTTTACCATTGTTTTCACTCAAGTTACCATTATTTACCATTATTTTACCATTACTTTCACACCAGTTACCATAATTAACCATAATTTTACCATTATTTTCACGCCAGTAACCATTATTTACCATCATTTCACCATTATTTTCACTCCAGTTACCATTATTTACCATAATTTTACCATTATTTTCACTCCAGTTACGATTATTTACCATTATTTTACCATTATTTAATATTATTTTACCATTATTTTATCATTATATACCATTATTTTACCATTACCGTATAGCGGGTAATTTCTGCGGGTGTCAAATTTCTGCGTTTCTGCGGTCTTTGGATGAAATCGCAGAAATATATCCAGCAGAAATAAAAAACCAGCAGAAATTTAAATCGCAAAATATTATCTCATTTTCAAGCGAAAATCGTCGGAGTGGCCATATCCGAGAAAATCCATTTTTATAATACAGACAGGGTAAAATAATTACGATCAATTACCGCACATTGTTATCATATAGGCATACTATAAACGCGACATTTGCTCAAACATTTCTCAAACATTCTATTCAATTGAATAGTTGTTTGAGAGTTGTTATTCATCGATGATTAATATCTTTGTTGTTGTTTTTTTGATAAAATAAATTGAGTAGCAGGTATTACTTATGAATAAAATATCTGTGAAAAACAAATAGTATGCGTATATCATAATCGTGTTATTCTTACGACACTTTACCCAATATGAACCGCAGAAATTTATCCTTCATGGGAACCGAAAACGCAGAAATAAAAAACGCAGAAATTTTTGCATCCATTTTTTAGGGCAAAACGCAGAAATTTATGACCGCAGAAATAACCCGCTATACGGTATTTTCACTCCAGTTACCATTATTTACCATTATTTTACCATTATTTTCACTTCAGGTACCATTATTTGCCAATATTTTACCATTATTTTACCTTTATTTTCACTCCAGTGACCATTATTTACCATTATTTTACCATTATTTTCACTCCAGTTACCATTATTTACCATTATTTTACCATTATTTTCCATTATTTTACCTTTATTTTCACTCCAGTGACCATTATTTGCCATTATTTTACTATTATTTTCACTCTAGTTACCATTATTTACCATTATTTTACCATCACTTTCACACCAGTTACCATTATTTACCATTTTTTCACTACAGTGACCGTTATTTACCATTATTTTACCATTATTTTCTCATTATTTTCACTACAGTTACCAATATTTACCATTATTTTCCCATTATTTTCACCCCAGTTACCATTTTTTACCATTATTTTACAATGATTTTCTCTCCAGTTACCATTATTTTCACTCCAGTTATCATTATTTACCATTATTTTCACTCCAGTTACGATTATTTACCATTATTTTACCATTATTTTCACTCCAGTTACCATTATATACCATTATTTTACCATTATTTCCACTCCAGTCACCATTATTTACCATTATTTTACCAGTATTTACCATTTTTTTACCATTATTTGCACTCCAGTTACGATTATTTACCATCATTTTACCATTATTTTCACTCCAGTTACCAATAGTTACCATTATTTTACCAATACTTTCACTCCAGTTACGATTATTTACCATCATTTTACCATTATTTTCACTCCAGTACCTATTATTTACCATTATTTTACCATTATTTTCACTCCAGTTACCATTATTTACCATTATTTTACCATTATTTTAACTCCAGTTACCATTATTTACCATAATTTTGCCATTATTTTCACTCCAGTTACCATTATTTACCATTCTTTTACCATTATTTAATATTATATTACCATTATTTTATCATTATTTACCTTCTTTTACCATTATTTTCATTCCAGTTACCGTTATTTTCCATTATTTTACCATTATTTTTACTCCAGTTACCATTATTTACCATTATTTTACCATTATTTTCACTTCAGTAAACATTATTTACCATTATTTTACCATTATTTTCACTCCAGTTACCATTATTTACCATTACACGTGATTTATAATTGTCGCAATTCATTTACTAATTTTTCCCATAAAAGACATATGAAAATATTGATAATCTATACCGTGATCGCAAGAAAAACAAACTGTCAACTTTCCAATTAGCACCGCGGGTGACAATAAACAGGCTTTAATCCATCGCCCTTGTAGGCAAGCAAGTGTAGAAGATTTACATAATTTTTTTAAAGAAGTAAATGCTGGAAATCCCAATTTTGACATAGACCAACAATATCTGGATACTGAGGAAAACACCGAAATTGTAATAAATGAAGAAATAAACGCCGAAATAACTGAGGAAGAAATTTTAAAAACTATTTTAACTTTAAAAAATGGCAAAAGCCCAGGAATTGATAATATCATTAATGAACATATCAAACACACTTCTAATATCATGCTACCAGTATATTCCAAATTATTTAATATCATCCTAGATAACGGAATTATCCCTGAAAAATGGACAGAAGGTATTATTATACCAATTTTTAAAAATAAAGGTGATGAAAGTAAACCAGAAAATTATAGACCAATAACACTCCTCAGTTGTCTTGGAAAATTATTCACCGCAATACTTAATAACAGACTTAATAAATATGTTGAAGAAAATGAAATAATTCGACAATGTCAAGCAGGATTTAGAAAAAATCACTCAACAACCGATAATATTTTTGTCCTACAATGTTTAATCGATATGATTTCTGCTCAAAAAAAGAAACTTTTTTGTGTATTTATAGACTTTAGGCAGGCCTTCGACACCGTTTGGAGAAACGGCCTGTGGTTTAAACTCGTCAAACAAAATATTAATGGAAAATGTCTAAATATCATCAAAAATATGTATAATAACATAAAGTCTAAGATTAAAACAAGTCAAGGTTCTTCAAGCTTCTTCCCATGCCTAAGCGGGGTAAGACAAGGCGAGAATCTTTCTCCTCTTCTTTTTTCATTCTACCTTAATGATCTGGAGACATACTTCTGCAATACAAATGGGATAGAATGTAGAGTTGATCATGAAAATATATATATTTATTTAAAATTATTTGTAATCCTATACGCTGACGATACAGTGCTTTTGGGCGATAACCCAGAAAGTCTAAAAACTAGTTTGCTAGAATTTGAAAATTATTGTAAGAAATGGAAATTAGAAGTTAATATTAGTAAAACAAAAGTGATGGTATTTGGATCAAGAAATAAAATATATGACAATATGTTTAAATTCAATGGTAATGAATTAGAAACGGTAAAAGATTATAAATACTTAGGATTATTTTTATCCAACACTAAAAGTTACTTAAAAACCAAAATACACATTGCAGAGCAAGCAAACAAAGCTATGTTTTCTTTACTTAAGAAAACAAGATCACTTAGTTTGCCGATCAATATTCAAATTGAATTGTTTAATAAAATAATAAAACCAATACTTCTTTATGGATGCGAACTGTGGGGATTTTCTAACATTGACATTCTTGAAAGAATACAACTGAAATTTCTAAAACTAATACTTAATCTTAAAAAGTCTACCCCCAATTTTATGGTGTATGCAGAAACTGGCGTAAAACCCTTAAAACTTGATGTTGATATTAGAATTATTAATTTTTGGAGTAAATTATCCGATACCAGCTCTGAAAAATTATCAAACAACATGTATATCATTATTCACGGTTTACATGAGCAAGGAAAAATAAATTCAAAATGGATATTATACATAAAAGACATAATCAATAAAAACGGTTTTGGCAACATATGGACAAATCAGAGAAATTTTAACAGAAAATGGTTTCCAAAGGCATTCAAACAAAAAATAAACGATCAATACTTACAGACTTGGGAGGGAATGTTAAATCAAGCATCATGTAGTATTATTTACCGTATATTCAAGACTGAGTTTATAATTAACTATTATTTTGAAATACTTCCTAATTATTATTCAAAATTATTGACTATATTCCGTACAAGAAACCATCGACTCCCAGTAGAAGTTGGAAGATGGAATGGTGTTCCTTTGAGTGATAGAAAATGTCATTTATGCGTTAATACCAATACGGTCGGCGATGAGTATCACTATATTTTTGAATGCACTCACTTTGAAAACGAACGGAAGCTATATTTAAGCAGATATTATTACCATAATCCCAATATTTTAAAGATGAATCAATTGTTTAATACACAAAATAAAATGGTTTTAATACGACTTTGTAAGTTTATTGAAATTATAATGAAAATTGCTAAAATCTGAATTTTTGTGATCAGTACCATCCCTCATATATTACACATTTCAACATATTTGTAGGGTTTTTCGTGTGTTTTTTTTTGTTGTTGTTGTTGTTGTTTTTTATAGTATATAACATGTGATTACCAATATTATGTTTAGTTTATATTACATGTTTATAATACTTGTTGCTTGTATAACATACATGTTATTCTTTGTATAAATTATATATAAGAAAGCTAACACCTTTACGGGTTTTGCTAAATTCGTTTCGAGCAAAACTATGTATAATAGGTGATGACAACATTGCAAATATATGCACGCAATCTTTTTAATACATCATTTTAAACTACTGTTAAACCTCTCTTCAAAGACCATCCAGGGGAAACCTAAAAGTGGTCTTGGAAGGCAGGTGATCTCTGTGTGCATTGAACTTTAACCAACTATAGTTTGTGCATTTTACATACTAATATGATGTTAACATTTTACTATTTTCAACTACATATGAAGTCCCTATGCAAATTTAGTCATTTTCCTTTGTTATGTATAAATCAATATTTACCATTGCTGTGATCATTGTCAGTGTTAGAAATATTTCTCTCTTTTGCTTAAAATAATACTCTCAACACTAGTATTAATTTTATAGCAATACTTTATAAAATCCAAAGAAAGAATCTTGTTTAGTCCTATTCCATAACTCAATAATCCAATTTTAAATTAATGAAATATCGCGACAAACACATGATAAAATCTTTACCTACTGACTGACTTATTATTACACATTATCTTCCGATTTAACGAATGGTATACACGCGTAAAACCGGTTTTTTGATATCTCCTAAATAAGTTAAATAAAACCGGAAACAAAACAAACAGTAAAAGTTTACTTTTTACAAACTGTAGGTATGCTCATTCTGTAAAACGTGTTGTTTTCATTTTCTTTTACTCATACTTGTATTGATACGGCTAAATTTGCTGTCCTCTTATATATAGTTTATGTAATGTGTTATGTTATTTTTTTTTTTGTTTTACAATTTTTCCTCTTTCATAAATAATGTTTTCATGTCTGAGTGACACGTTTGTATGTGTGTATGTTTGTATAAGGATCGTCTCTTGTTTAAGTACGATGTACTTACTGAGATATTTTGTGAAATAAACTTGAAACTTGAGTCCAATAATTAGGGCCTATACAGCACCACCTGCTGTGTCACTTTGTTTTTATAACAATTAAGTACACCTGCAATTTTGGTTGATACGACAATAAGGCAGAGAAAAAGATTTTTACCCCCTGCTCAACCTTGAGAACAAGAGAACAATTAATGTTTGTGTAATTTTTAAAAAGGGCTGTATTTACCTACATGTAAGTGGTCTATGACCCTATATTGACGCATTTTATTACGGAAAACTCCAGTATTTTTAATCTAACATTCTTTTTGGATGAGAGCATACTTATATTAAAAAATCTCGAATATTCGAATCCTAAAATCTCATTCGAATATTCGTTGTCAAACCGAATATTCGACTATTCGAATATTCGGCCCCATCCCTAGTAAATAATGGTAACGGGGTGAAAAAAATGGTAAAATTATGGTAAATAACGGTAACTGGAGTGAAAATAATGGTAAATAATGGTAAATAATGGAATCTGGAGTGAAAATAATGGTAAAATTATGGTAAATAATGGCAACTGGAGTGAAAATAATGGTAAAATAATGGTAAATAATGGTAACTGGAGTGAAAATAATGGTAAAATAATGGTAAATAATGGTGACTGGAGTGAAAATAATGGTAAAAGAATGGTAAAATAATGGTATATAATGGTAACTGGAGTGAAAATAATGGTAAAATAATGGTAAATAATGGTAACTGGAGTGAAAATAATGGTAAATAATGATAACTGGAGTGAAAATAATGGTAAAATAATGGTAAATAATGGTAACTGGAGCGAAAATAATGGTAACTGGAGTGAAAATAATGGTAAAATAATGGTAAATAATGGTTACTGGAGTGAAAATAATGGTAAAATAATGGTAAATAATGGTTACTGGAGTGAAAATAATGGTAAAATAATGGTAATTAATGGTAAATATGGTAACTGGAGTAAAAATAATGGTAAAATAATGGAAAATAACGGTAACTGGAGTGAAAATAATGGAAAAATAATGGTAAATAATGGTAACTGGAGTGAAAATAATGGTAAATAATGGTAAATAATGATAAAATAACGGTAAAATAATATTAAATAATGGTAAAATAATGGAAAATAATGGTAACTGGAGTGAAAATAATGGTAAAATTACGGTAAATAATGGTAACTGGAGTGAAAATGATGGTTAATAATGGCAACTGGAGTGAAAATAATGGTAAAATAATGATAAATAATGGTAACTGAAGTGAAAATAATGGTAAAATAATGGTAAATTATGGTAACTTGAGTGAAAACAATGGTAAAATAAAGGTATATAATGGTAACTGGAGTGAAAATAAAGGTAAAATAATGAAAAATACTGGTAAAGTAATGTTAAATAATGTTAACTGGAGTGAAAATAATGGTAAAATAATGGTAAATAATGGTATCTGGAGTGAAAATAATGGTAAATAATGATAAAATAATGGTTAATAATGGCAACTGGAGTGAAAATAATGGTAAAATAATGGTAAATAATGGTAACTGAAGTGAAAATAATGGTAAAATAATGGTAAATAATGATAAAATGATGGTAAAATAATATGAAATAATGGTAAAATAATGGTAAATAATGGTTACTGGAGTGAAAATAATGCTAAAATAATGGTAATTAATGGTAAATATGGTAACTGGAGTAAAAATAATGGTAAAATAATGGAAAATAACGGTAACTGGAGTGAAAATAATGGAAAAATAATGGTAAATAATGGTAACTGGAGTGAAAATAATGGTAAATAATGGTAAATAATGATAAAATAACGGTAAAATAATATTAAATAATGGTAAAATAATGGTAAACAATGGTAACTGGAGTGAAAATAATGGTAAAATTATGGTAAATAATGGTAACTGTAGTGAAAATAATGGTAAAATTATGGCAAATAATGGTAATTTGAGTGAAAATAATGGTAAAATTATGGTAAATAATCGTAACTAGAGTGAAAATAATGGTAAAAAAACGGTAAATTATGATAAAATAATGGTAAATAATGGTAACTGGAGTGAAAATAATGGTAAAATAATGGTAAATAATCGTAACTGGAGTGAAAATAATGGTAAAAAACGGTAATTTATGATAAAATAATGGTAAATAATGGTAACTGGAGTGAAAATAATGGTAAAATAATGGTAAATAATGGTAACTGGAGTGAAAATAATGGTAAAATAATGGTATATAATGGTAACTGGAGTGAAAATAATGGTAAAATAATGGTAAATAATGGTAACTGGAGTGAAAATAATGGTAAATAATGGTAACTGGAGTGAAAATAATGATAAAATAATGGTAAATAATGGTAACTGGAGTGAAAATAATTGTAAAATAATGGTAAATAATGGTTACTGGAGTGAAAATAATGGTAAAATAATGGTAAATAATGGTAACTGGAGTAAAAATAATGGTAAAATAATGGAAAACAACGGTAACTGGAATGAAAATAATGGTAAAAGAAGGTAAATAATGATAAAATAATGGTAATATAATATTAAATAATGGTAAAAGAATGGTAAATAATGGTAACTGGAGTGAAAATAATGGTAAAATTATGGTCAATAATGGTAACTGGAGTGAAAATAATGGTAAAATAATGGTAAATAATGGTAACTGGAGTGAAAATAATGGTAAAATAATGGTAAATAATAGGTACTGGAGTGAAAATAATGGTAAAATGATGGTAAATAATCGTAACTGGAGTGAAAGTATTGGTAAAATAATGGTAACTATTGGTAACTGGAGTGAAAATAATGGTAAAATGATGGTAAATAATCGTAACTGGAGTGCAAATAATGGTATAAAAATGGTAAATAATGGTAAAATAATGGTAAATAATGGTAACTGGAGTGAAAATAATGGTAAAATGATGGTAAATAATGGTAACTGGAGTGAAAATAATGGTAAAATAATGGTAAATAATGGTGACTGGAGTGGAAATAATGGTAAAATAATGGTAAAATAATGGTATATAATGGTAACTGGAGTGAAAATAATGGTAAAATAATGGTAAATAATCGTAACTGGAGTGAAAATAATAGTAAATAATGATAACTGGAGTGAAAATAATGGTAACTGGAGAGAAAATCATGGTAAAATAATGGTAAAAAATGGTAACTGGGGTGAAAATAATGGTAAAATAATGGTAAATATTGGTAACTGTAGTGAAAATAATGAGAAAATAATGGTAAAATAATGGTAAATAACGGTTACTGTAGTGAAAAAATGGTAAATAATGGTAACTGGTGTGAAAGTGATGGTAAAATAATGGTAAATAATGGTAACTAGAGTGAAAATAATAGTAAAATAATGGCAAATAATGGTCACTGGAGTGAAAATAAAGGTAAAATAATGGAAAATAATGGTAAAATAATGGTAAATTAATATTAAATAATGGTAAAATAATGGTAAATAATTGTAACTGGAGTGAAAATAATGGTAAAATTATGGTAAATAATGGTAACTGGAGTGAAAATAATGGTAAAATAATGGTAAATAATGGTAACTGGAGTGAAAATTATGGTGAAATGATGGTAAATAATGGTTACTGGAGTGAAAATAATGGTAAAATTATGGTAAATTATGGTAACTGGAGTGAAAGTAATGGTAAAATAATGGTAAATAATGGTAACTTGAGTGAAAACAATGGTAAAATAAAGGTATATAATGGTAACTGGAGTGAAAATAAAGGTAAAATAATGAAAAATAATGGTAAAATAATGTTAAATAATGTTAACTGGAGTGAAAATAATGGTAAAATAATGGTAAATAATGGTATCTGGAGTGAAAATAATGGTAAATAATGATAAAATAATGGTTAATAATGGAAACTGGAGTGAAAATAATGGTAAAATAATGGTAAATAATGGTAACTGAAGTGAAAATAATGGTAAAATAATGGTAAATTATGGTAACTGGAGTGAAAATAATGGTAAAAGAATGGTAAATAATGATAAAATAATGGTAAATAATAGGGATGGGATCGAATACCAAAATCCTTATTCGAATATTCGTCGGACATATTCGAATATTTTCGAATATTTGAATTTTATTCGACTTTTACTGAGTTGAGATAGAATTTCCAGAAACTAAACGTGTCCGAATTTTCTTAATATCCGAAATATGTCACATTTGATAATTGTTATCGTATCAGTGTTTGCTGTTCATTCCTGTTAAATATCTTAATATGTAGGACTTGAGTAAAGAAGTTTAAATCAAAACTAGTATTGTCTGTTGTTATTTACGGATAGCATATTATACTGAAGAATAGACTCTGACGCTGATGTCAACAGTCCGAGATGCGTTCTAAATTTAGATCAGCACGAACTCTTAAGAAGACTGTGTTCTATTATTATGGAATGACATAGCTCAGATCGAAAACCAAATTAAACTGCCATTGAAACAAATTTGTCTATATTTCAACACACGTGATTTATAATTGTCGCAATTCATTTACTAATTTTTCCCAATAAAGACAGATGAAAATATCAATAATCTATACCGTGATCGCAAGAAAAACAAACTGTCAACTTTCCAATTAGCACCGCGGGTGACAATAAACAGGCTTTAATCCATCGCCCTTGTAGGCAATCAGTCCAATAATTAGGGCCTATACAGCACCACCTGCTGTGTCACTTTGTTTTTATAACAATTAAGTACACCTGCAATTTTGGTTGATACGACAATAAGGCAGAGAAAAAGATGTTTACCCCCTGCTCAACCTTGAGAACAAGAGATCAATTAATGTTTGTGTAATTTTTAGAAAGGGCTGTATTTACCTACATGTAAGTGGTCTATGACCCTATATTGACGCATTTTATTACGGAAAACTCCAGTATTCTTAATCTAACATTCTTTTTGGATGAGAGCATACTTATATTAAAAAATCTCGAATATTCGAATCCTAAAATCTCATTCGAATATTCGTTGTCAAACCGAATATTCGACTATTCGAATATTCGGCCCCATCCCTAGTAAATAATGGTAACGGGGGTGAAAATAATGGTAAAATTATGGTAAATAATGGTAACTGGAGTGAAAATAATGGTAAATAATGGTAAATAATGGAATCTGGAGAGAAAATAATGGTAAAATAATGGTAACTGGAGTGAAAATAATGGTAAAACAATGGTAAATAATGGTAACTGGAGTGTAATAATGGTAAAATAATGGTAAATAATGATAAAATAATGGTAAAGTAATATTAAATAATGGTAAAATAATGGTAAATAATGGTTACTGGAGTGAAAATAATGGTAAAATTATGGTAAATAATCGTAACTGGAGTGAAAGTAATGGTAAAATAATGGTAAATAATGGTAACTGGAGTGAAAATAATGGTAAAATAAAGGTAAATAATGGTAACTGGACTCAAAAAATAAAGGTGAAATAATGAAAAATAATGGTAAAATAATGTTAAATAATGTTAACTGGAGTGAAAATAATGGTAAAATAATGGTATATAATGGTAACTGAAATGAAAATAATGGTAAAATAATGGTAAATAATGGTAACTGGAGTGAAAATAATGGTAAAATAATGGTAAAAAATGGTAAATAATGGTAACTGGAGTTAAAATAATGGTAAAATAATGGTAAATAATGGTAACTGGAGTGCAAATAATGGTAAAATAATGGTAAATAATGGTAACTGGAGTGAAAATAATGGTAAAATAATGGTAAATTATGATAAAATAATGGCAAAATAATATTAAATAATGGTAAAATAATGGTAAACAATGGTAACTGGAGTGAAAATAATGGTAAAATTATGGTAAATAATGGTAACTGTAGTGAAAATAATGGTAAAATTATGGCAAATAATGGTAACTGGAGTGAAAATAATGGTAAAATAATGGTAAATATTGGTAACTGGAGTGACAATAATGGTAAAATAATGGTAAATAATGGTAACTGGAGTGAAAATAATGGTAAAATTATGGTAAATAACGGTTACTGGAGTGAAAATAATGGTAAAATTATGGTCAATAATCGTAACTGGAGTGAAAGTAATGGTAAATTAATGGTAAATAATGGTAACTGGATTGAAAATAATGGTAAAATAATGGTAAATAATCGTAACTGGAGTGAAAATAATGGTAAAAAACGGTAAATTATGATAAAATAATGGTAAATAATGGTAACTGGAGTGAAAATAATGGTAAAATAATGGTAAAAAATGGTAACTGGAGTGAAAATAATGGTAAAATAATGGTAAAATAATGGTATATAATGGTAACTGGAGTGAAAGTAAAGGTAAAATATTGGTAAATAATGGTAACTGGAGTGAAAATAATGGTAAAATAATGGTAAATAATGGTAAATAATGGTAACTGGAGTAAAAATAATGGTAAAATAATATAAAATAACGGTAACTGTAGTGAAAATAATGGTAAAAAAAGGTAAATAATGATAAAATAATATTAAAATAATATTAAATAATGGTAAAAGAATGGTAAATAATGGTAACTGGAGTGAAAATAATGGTAAAATTATGGTAAATAATGGTAACTGGAGTGAAAATAATGGTAAAATAATGGTAAATAATGGTAACTGGAGTGAAAATAATGGTAAAATAATGGTAAATAATAGGAACTGGAGTGAAAATAATGGTCAAATAATGGAAAATAACGGTAACTGGAGTGAAAATAATGGTAACAAAGGTAAATAATGATAAAATAATGGTAAAAAAACGGTAAATTATGGTAAAATTATGGTAAATAATGGTAACTGGAGTGAAAATAATGCTAAAATATTGGTAAATAATGGTAACTGGGATGAAAATAATGGTAAAATAATGGTAAATATTGGTAACTGTAGTGAAAATAATGAGAAAATAATGGTAAAATAATGGTAAATAATGGTTACTGGAGTGAAAAAATGGTAAATAATGGTAAATGGTAATTGGTGTGAAAGTGATGGTAAAATAATGGTAAATAATGGTAACTGGAGTGAAAATAATGGTAAAATAATGGCAAATAATGGTCACTGGAGTGAAAATAAAGGTAAAATAATGGAAAATAATGGTAAAATAATGATAAATAATAGTAACTGGAGTGAAAATAATGGTAAATAATGGTCACTGGAGTGAATATATAGGTAAAATAATGGTAAAATATTGGCAAATAATGGTACCTGAAGTGAAAATAATGGTAAAATAATGGTAAATAATGGTAACTGGAGTGAAAATAATGGTAAAATAATGGTAAATAATGATAAAATAATGGTAAAATAATATTAAATAATGGTAAAATAATGGTAAATAATGGTAACTGGAGTGAAAATAACGGTAAAATTATGGTAAATAATGGTAACTGGAGTGAAAATAATGGAAAAAGTTATGGGAAATAATGGTAACTGGAGTGAAAATAATGGTAAAATAATGGTAAATAATGGTAACTGGAGTGATAATTATATTGAAATAATGGTAAATAATGGTAACTGGAATGAAAATAATGGTAAAATTATGGTAAATAATGGTAACTGGAGTGAAAATAATGGTAAAATAATGGTAAATAATGGTAACTGGAGTGAAAATAATGGTGAAATGATGGTAAATAATGGTTACTGGAGTGAAAATAATGGTAAAATAATGGTAAATAATGGTAACTTGAGTGAAAATAATGGTAAAATAAAGGTATATAATGGTAACTAAAGTGAAAATAAAGGTAAAATAATGAAAAATAATGGTAAAATAATATGAAATAATGTTAACTGGAGTGAAAATAATGGTAAAACAATGGTAAATAATGGTACCTGGAGTGAAAATAATGGTAAATAATGATAAAATAATGGTTAATAATGGCAACTGGAGTGAAAATAATGGTAAAATAATGGTAAATAATGGTAACTGAAGTGAAAATAATGGTAAAATAATGGTAGATTATGGTAACTGGAGTGAAAATAATGGTAAAAGAATGGTAAATAATGATAAAATAATGGGAAATAATGGTAAGGGGGGGAAAATAATGGTAAAATAATGGTAAATAATGGTAACTGGAGTGCAAATAATGGCAAATAATGGTAAATAATGGAATCTGGAGTGAAAATAATGGTAAAATAATGGTAAATAATGGTAACTGGAGTGAAAATAATGGTAAAATAATGGTAAATAATGGTAACTGGAGTGAAAATAATGGTAAAATAATGGTAAATAATAATAAAATAATGGTAAAATAATATTAAATAATGGTAAAATAATGGTAAATAATGGTTACTGGAGTGAAAATTATGGTAAAATTATGGTAAATAATCGTAACTGGAGTGAAAGTAATGGTTAAATAATGGTAAATAATGGTAACTGAAGTGAAAATTATGGTAAAATAATGGTAAATAATGGTAACTGGAGTGAAAATAATGGTAAAATATTGGAAAATAATGGTAAATAATGGTAACTGGAGTAAAAATAATCGTAAAATAATGGAAAATAACGGTATCTGGAGTGAAAATAATGGTAAAATAATGGTAAATAATGGTAACTGGAGTGAAAATAATGGTAAATAATGGTAAATAATGATAAAATAATGGTAAAATAATATTAAATAATGGTAAAATAATGGTAAACAATGGTAACTGGAGTGAAAATAATTGTAAAATTATGGTAAAATTATGGTAACTGAAGTGAAAATAATGGTAAAATTATGGAAAATAATGGTAACTGGAGTGAAAATAATGGTAAAATAATGGTAAATAATGGTAACTGGAGTGAACATAATGGTAAAATTATGGTAAATAATGGTTACTGGAGTGAAATTAATGGTAAAATTATGGTAAATAATCGTAACTGGAGTGAAAGTAATGGTAAAATAATGGTAAATAATGGTAACTGGAGTGAAAATAATGGTAAAATAATGGTAAATAATCGTAACTGGAGTGAAAATAATGGTAAAAAACGGTAAATTATGATAAAATAATGGTAAATAATGGTAACTGGAGTGAAAATAATGGTAAAATAATGGTAAATAATGGTAACTGGAGTTAAAATAATGGTAAAATAATGGTATATAATGGTAACTGGAGTGAAAATAATGGTAAAATAATGGTAAATAATGGTAACTGGAGTGAAAATAATGGTAAAATAATGGTAAATAATGGTAACTGGAGTAAAAATAATGGTAAAATAATGGTAAATAATGGTAACTGGAGTAAAAATAATGCAAAAATAATGGAAAATAACGGTAACTGGAATGAAAATAATGGTAAAAAAGGTAAATAATGATAAAATAATGGTAAAATAATATTAAATAATGGTAAAAGAATGGTAAATAATGGTAACTGGAGTGAAAATAATGGTAAAATTATGGTAAATAATGGTAACTGGAGTGAAAATAATGGTAAATAATGGTAACTGGAGTGAAAATAATGGTAAAATAATGGTAAATAATAGGTACTGGAGTGAAAATAATGGTAAAATTATGGTAAATAATCGTAACTGGAGTGAAAGTAATGGTAAAATAATGGTAACTGTTGGTAACTGGAGTGAAAATAATGGTAAAATAATGGTAAATAATCGTAACTGGAGTGAAAATAATGGTACAAAATGGTAAATAATGGTAAAATAATGGTAAATAATGGTAACTGGAGTGAAAATAATGGTAAAATAATGGTAAATAATGGTAACTGGAGTGAAAATAATGGTAAAATAATGGTAAATAATGGTATCTGGAGTGAAAATAATGGTAAAATAATGGTAAATAATGGTGACTGGAGTGAAAATAATGGTATATAATGGTAACTGGAGTGAAAATAATGGTAAAATAATGGTAAATAATGGTAACTGGAGTGAAAATAATGGTAAATTATGATAACTGGAGTGAAAATAATGGTAAAATAATGGTAAATAATGGTAACTGGAGTGAAAATAATGGTAACTGGAGTGAAAATAATGGTAAAATAATGGTAACTGGAGTGAAAATAATTGTAAAATAATGGTAAATTATGTTAACTGGAGTGAAAATAATGGCAAAATAATGGTAACTTGAGTGAAATTAATGGTAACTGGAGTGAAAATAACGGTAAAATAATGGTAAATAATGGTAACTGGAGTGAAAATAATGGTAAAATAATGGTAAAAAATGGTAACTAGAGAGAAAATCATTTTAAAATAATGGTAAAAAATGGTAACTGGGGTGAAAATAATGGTAAATATTGGTAAGTGTAGTGAAAATAATGGTAAAATAATGGTAACTAATGGTAACTGGAGTGAAAATAATGGTAAAATAATGGAAAATAATGGTAACTGGAGTGAAAATAATGGTAAAATAATGGTAAATAATGGTAACTGGAGTGAACATAATGGTAAAATTATGGTAAATAATGGTTACTGGAGTGAAATTAATGGTAAAATTATGGTAAATAATCGTAACTGGAGTGAAAGTAATGGGAAATAATGGTAAATAATGGTAACTGGAGTGAAAATAATGGTAACTGGAGTGAAAATAATGGTAAAATAATGGTAACTGGAGAGAAAATAATTGTAAAATAATGGTAAATTATGTTAACTGGAGTGAAAATAATGGTAAAATAATGGTAAATAATGGTTACTTGAGTGAAATTAATGGTAACTGGAGTGAAAATAATGGTAAAATAATGGTAAATAATGGTTACTTGAGTGAAATTAATGGTAAAATAATGGTAAAAAATGGTAACTGGAGAGAAAATCATTGTAAAATAATGGTAAAAAATGGTAACTGGGGTGAAAATAATGGTAAAATAGTGGTAAATATTGGTAAATGTAGTGAAAATAATGAGAAAATAATGGTAAAAAAATGGTAAATAATGGTTACTGGAGTGAAAAAATGGTAAATAATGGTAAATAATGGTAACTGGTGTGAAAGTGATGGTAAAATAATGGTAAATAATGGTAACTGGAATGAAAATAATAGTAAAATAATGGCAAATTATGGTCACTGGAGTGAAAATAAAGGTAAAATAATGGAAAATAATGGTAAAATAATGGTAACTGGAGTGAAAATATTGGTAAAATAATGGCAAATAATGGTTACTGGAGTGAAAATATTGGTAATATAATGGCAAATAATGGTAAGTTGAGTGATAATAATGGTAAAAAAATGGTAAATAATGATAAAATAATGGTAAATAATGGTAACTGGAGTGAAAATAATGGTAAAATAATGGTAAATAATGGTAACTGGAGTGAAAATAATGGTAAAATAATGGTAAATAATGGTAACTGGAGTGAAAATAATGGTAACTGGAGTGAAAATAATGGTAAAAAAATGGTAAATAATGGTAAAATAATGGTAAATAATGGTAACTGGAGTGAAAATAATGGTAAAAAATGGTAAATAATGGTAAAATAATGGTAAATAATGGTAACTGGAGTGAAAATGATGGTAAAATAATGGTAAATAATGGTAACTGGAGTGGAAATAATGGTAAAAATATGGTAAATAATGGTGACTGGTGTGAAAATAATGGTAAAATAATGGTGTATAATGGTAACTGGAGTGAAAATAATGGTAAAATAATGGTAAACAATGGTAACTGGAGTGAAAATAATGGTAAATAATGGTAACTGGAGTGAAAATAATGGTACAATAATGGGAAATAATGGTAAATAATGGTAACTGGAGTGAAAATAATGGTAACTGGAGTGAAAATAATGGTAAAATAATGGTAACTGGAGTGAAAAAAATTGTAAAATAATGGTAAATTATGTTAACTGGAGTGAAAATAATGGTAAAATAATGGTAAATAATGGTTACTTGAGTGAAATTAATGGTAACTGGAGTGAAAATAATGGTAAAATAATGGTGTATAATGGTAACTGGAGTGAAAATAATGGTAAAATAAAGGTAAATAATGGTAACTGGAGTGAAAATAATGGTAAATAATGGTAACTGGAGTGAAAATAATGGTAAAATAATGGGAAATAATGGTAAATAATGGTAACTGGAGTGAAAATAATGGTAACTGGAGTGAAAATAATGGTAAATAATGGTACCTGGAGTGAAAATAATTGTAAAATAATGGTATATTATGTTAACTGGAGTGAAAATAATAGTAAAATAATGGCAAATAATGGTCACTGGAGTGAAAATAAAGGTAAAATAATGGAAAATAATGGTAAAATAATGGTAAATAATGGTAACTGGAGTGAAAATAATGGTAAAATAATGGTAAATAATGGTCACTGGAGTGAAAATAAAGGTAAAATAATGGTAAAATATTGGCAAATAACGGTACCTGAAGTGAAAATAATGTTAAAATAATGGTAAATAATGGTAACTGGCGTGAAAATAATGGTAAAATAATGGTAAATAATAGGTACTGGAGTGAAAATAATGGTAAAATTATGGTAAATAATCGTAACTGGAGTGAAAGTAATGGTAAAATAATGGTAACTAATGGTAACTGGAGTGAAAATAATGGTAAAATAATGGTAAATAATCGTAACTGGAGTGAAAATAATGGTAAAAAAAATGGTAAATAATGGTAAAATAATGGTAAATAATGGTAACTGGAGTGAAAATAATGGTATAATAATGGTAAATAATGGTAACTGGAGTGAAAATAATGGTAAATAATGGTAACTGGAGTGAAAATAATGGTAAAATAATGGTAAATGATGGTAAATAATGGTAACTGGAGTGAAAATAATGGTAAAATAATGGTAAATAATGGTAACTGGAGTGAAAATAATGGTAAAATAATGGTAAATAATGGTAACTGGAGTGAAAATAATGGTAACTGGAGTGAAAATAATGGTAAAATAATGGTAACTGGAGTGAAAATAATGGTAAAATAATGGTAAATAATGGTAACTGGAGTGAAAATAATGGTAAAATAATGGTGTATAATGGTAACTGGAGTGAAAATAATGGTAAAATAATGGTAAATAATGGTAACTGGAGTGAAAATAATGGTAAAATAATGGTGTATAATGGTAACTGGAGTGAAAATAATGGTAAAATAAAGGTAAATAATGGTAACTGGAGTGAAAATAATGGTAAAATAATGGTAACTAATGGTCACTGGAGTGAAAATAAAGGTAAAATAATGGAAAATAATGGTAAAATAATGGTAAATAATGGTAACTGGAGTGAAAATAAAGGTAAAATAATGGAAAATAATGGTAAAATAATGGTAAATAATGGTAACTGGAGTGAAAATAATGGTAAAATAATGGTAAATAATGGTCACTGGAGTGAAAATAAAGGTAAAATAATGGTATAATATTGGCAAATAACGGTACCTGAAGTGAAAATAATGTTAAAATAATGGTAAATAATGGTAACTGGCGTGAAAATAGTGGTAAAATAATGGTAAATAATAGGTACTGGAGTGAAAATAATGGTAAAATTATGGTAAATAATCGTAACTGGAGTGAAAGTAATGGTAAAATAATGGTAACTAATGGTAACTGGAGTGAAAATAATGGTAAAATAATTGTAAATAATCGTAACTGGAGTGAAAATAATGGTAAAAAAATGGTAAATAATGGTAAAATAATGGTAAATAATGGTAACTGGAGTGAAAATAATGGTAAAATAATGGTAAATAATGGTAACTGGAGTGCAAATAATGGTAAAATAATGGTAAATAATGGTGTCTGGAGTGGAAATAATTGTAAAATAATGGTGTATAATGGTAACTGGAGTGAAAATAATGGTAAAATAATGGTAAATAATGGTAACTGGAGTGAAAATAATGGTAAATAATGGTAACTGGAGTGAAAATAATGGTAAAATAATGGTAAATGATGGTAAATAATGGTAACTGGAGTGAAAATAATGGTAACTGGAGTGAAAATAATGGTAAAATAATGGTAACTGGAGTGAAAATAATTGTAAAATAATGGTAAATTATGTTAACTGGGGTGAAAATAATGGTAAAATAATGGTAAATAATGGTAACTTGAGTGAAATTAATGGTAACTGGAGTGAAAATAATGGTAAAATAATGGTAAATAATGGTAAGTGGAGTGAAAATAATGGTAAAATAATGGTAAAAAATGGTAACTGGAAAGAAAATCATTGTAAAATAATGGTAAAAAATGGTAACTGGGGTGAAAATAATGGTAAAATAATGGTAAATATTGGTAACTGTAGTGAAAATAATGAGAAAAAAATGGTAAAATAATGGTAAATAATGGTTACTGGAGTGAAAAAATGGTAAATAATGGTAAATAATGGTAACTGGAGTGAAAATAATGGTAACTGGAGTGAAAATAATTGTAAAATAATAGTAACTAGAGTGAAAATAATGGTAAAATAATGGTAACTGGAGTGAAAATAATGGTAAATTATGTTAACTGGAGTGAAAAGAATAGTAAAATAATGGAAAATAATAGGTACTGGAGTGAAAATAATGGTAAAATTATGGTAAATAATCGTAACTGGAGTGAAAGTAATGGTAAAATAATGGTAACTAATGGTAACTTTAGTGAAAATAATGGTAAAATAATGGTAAATAATCGCAACTGGAGTGAAAATAATGGTAAAAAATGGTAAATAATGGTAAAATAATGGTAAATAATGGTAACTGGAGTGAAAATAATGGTAAAAAAATGGTAAATAATGGTAAAATAATGGTAAATAATGGTAACTGGAGTGAAAATAATGGCAAAATAATGGTAAATAATGGTAACTGGAGTGGAAATAATGGTAAAATAATGGTAAATAATGGTGACTGGAATGAAAATAATGGTAAAATAATGGTGTATAATGGTAACTGGAGTGAAAATAATGGTAAAATAATGGTAAATAATGGTAACTGGAGTGAAAATAATGGTAAATAATGGTAACTGGAGTGAAAATAATGGTCAAATAATGGGAAATAATGGTAAATAATGGTAACTGGAGTGAAAATAATGGTAACTGGAGTGAAAATAATGGTAAAATATTGGTAACTGGAGTGAAAATAATTGTAAAATAATGGTAAATTATGTTAACTGGAGTGAAAATAATGGTAAAATAATGGTAAATAATGGTTACTTGAGTGAAATTAATGGTTACTGGAGTGAAAATAATGGTAAAATAATGGTGTATAATGGTAACTGGAGTGAAAATAATGGTAAAATAATGGTAAATAATGGTAACTGGAGTGAAAATAATGGTAAATAATGGTAACTGGAGTGAAAATAATGTAAAATAATGGGAAATAATGGTAAATAATGGTAACTGGAGTGAAAATAATGGTAACTGGAGTGAAAATAATGGTAAAATAATGGTAACTGGAGTGAAAAGAATTGTAAAATAATAGTAAATTATGTTAACTGGAGTGAAAATAATAGTAAAATAATGGCAAATAATGGTCACTGGAGTGAAAATAAAGGTAAAATAATGGAAATTAATGGTAAAATAATGGTAAATAATAGTAACTGGAGTGAAAATAATGGTAAAATAATGGTAAATAATGGTCACTGGAGTGAAAATAAAGGTAAAATAATGGTAAAATATTGGCAAATAACGGTACCTGAAGTGAAAATAATGGTAAATAATGGTAACTGGAGTGAAAATAATGGTAAATAATAGGTACTGGACTGAAAATAATGGTAAAATTATGGTAAATAATCGTAACTGGAGTGAAAATAATGGTAAAAAAATGGTAAATAATGGTAAAATAATGGTAAATAATGGTAACTGGAGTGAAAATAATGGTAAAATAATGGTAAATAATGGTAACTGGAGTGGAAATAATGGTAAAATAATGGTAAATAATGGTGTCTGGAGTGAAAATAATTGTAAAATAATGGTGTATAATGGTAACTGTAGTGAAAATAATGGTAAAATAATGCTAAATAATCGTAACTGGAGTGAAAATAATGGTAAAAAAATGGTAAATAATGGCAAAATAATGGTAAATAATGGTAACTGGAGTGAAAATAATGGTAAAATAATGGTAAATAATGGTAACTGGAGTGGAAATAATGGTAAAATAATGGTAAATAATGGTGTCTGGAGTGAAAATAATTGTAAAATAATGGTGTATAATGGTAACTGGAGTGAAAATAATGGTAAAATAATGGTAAATAATGGTAACTGGAGTGAAAATAATGGTAAATAATGGTAACTGGAGTGAAAATAATGGTAAAATAATGGTAAATGATAGTAAATAATGGTAGCTGGAGTGAAAATAATGGTAACTGGAGTGAAAATAATGGCAAAATAATGGTAACTGGAGTGAAAATAATTGTGAAATAATGGTAAATTATGTTAACTGGGGTGAAAATAATGGTAAAATAATGGTAAATAATGGTAACTTGAGTGAAATAAATGGTAACTGGAGTGAAAATAATGGTAAAATAATGGTAAATAATGGTAAGTGGAGTGAAAATAATGGTAAAAAATGGTAACAGGAGAGAAAATCATTGTAAAATAATGGTAAAAAATGGTAACTGGGGTGAAAATAATGGTAAAATAATGGTAAATATTGGTTACTGTAGTGAAAATAATCAGAAAATAATGGTAAAATAATGGTAAATAATGGTTACTGTAGTGAAAAAATGGTAAATAATGGTAAATAATGGTAACTGGAGTGAAAATAATGGTAACTGGAGTGAAAATAATGGTAAAATAATGGTAACTGGAGTGAAAATAATAGTAAAATAATGGTAAATTATGTTAACTGGAGTGAAAGTAATAGTAAAATAATGGCAAATAATGGTCCCTGGAGTGAAAATAAAGGTAAAATAATGGAAAATAATGGTAAAATAATGGTAAATAATGGTAAATGGAGTGAAAATAATGGTAAAATAATGGTAAATAATGGTCACTGGAGTGAAAATATAGGTAAAATAATGGTAAAATATTGGCAAATAACGGTACCTGAAGTGATAATAATGGTAAAATAATGGTAAATAATGGTAACTGGAGTGAAAATAATGGTAAAATAATGGTAAATAATAGGTACTGGAGTGAAAATAATGGTAAAATTATGGTAAATAATCGTAACTGGAGTGAAAGTAATGGTAAAATAATGGTAACTAATGGTAACTGGAGTGAAAATAATGGTAAAGTAATGGTAAATAATCGTAACTGGAGTGAAAATAATGGTAAAAAAATGGTAAATAATGGTAAAATAATGGTAAATAATGGTAATTGGAGTGAAAATAATGGTAAAATAATGGTAAATAATGGTAACTGGAGTGGAAATAATGGTAAAATAATGGTAAATAATGGTGTCTGGAGTGAAAATAATTGTAAAATAATGGTGTATAATGGTAACTGGAGTGAAAATAATGGTAAAATAATGGTAAATAATGGTAACTGGAGTGAAAATAATGGTAAATAATGGTTACTGGAATGAAAATAATGGTAAAATAATGGTAAATGATGGTAAATAATGGTAACTGGAGTGAAAATAATGGTAACTGGAGTGAAAATAATGGTAATATAATGGTAACTGGAGTGAAAATAATTGTAAAATAATGGTAAATTATGTTAACTGGGGTGAAAATAATGGTAAAATAATGGTAAATAATGGTAACTTGAGTGAAATTAATGGTAACTGGAGTGAAAATAATGGTAAAATAATGGTAAATAATGGTAAGTGGAGTGAAAATAATGGTAAAATAATGGTAAAAAATGGTAACTGGAGAGAAAATCATTGTAAAATAATGGTAAAAAATGGTAACTGGGGTGAAAATAATGGTAAAATAATGGTAAATATTGGTAACTGTTGTGAAAATAATGAGAAAATAATGGTAAAATAATGGTAAATAATGGTTACTGGAGTGAAAAAATGGTAAATAATGGTAAATAATGGTAACTGGTGTGAAAGTGATGGTAAAATAATGGTAAATAATGGTAACTGGAGTGAAAATAATAGTAAAATAATGGCAAATAATGGTCACTGGAGTGAAAATAAAGGTAAAATAATGTAAAATAATGGTAAAATGGTAAATAATGGTAACTGGAGTGTAAATAATGGTAAAATAATGGTAAATAATGGTCACTGGAGTGAAAATAAAGGTAAAATAATGGTAAAATATTGGCAAATAATGGTACCTGAAGTGAAAATAATGGTAAAATAATGGTAAAAAATGGAAACTGGAGTGAAAATAATGGTAAAATAATGGTAAATTATGATAAAATAATGGTAAATTAATATTAAATAATGGTAAAATAATGGTAAATAATTGTAACTGGAGTGAAAATAATGGTAAAATTATGGTAAATAATGGTAACTGGAGTGAAAATAATGGTAAAATAATGGTAACTGGAGTGAAAATTATGGTGAAATGATGGTAAATAATGGTTACTAGAGTGAAAATAATGGTAAAATTATGGTAAATTATGGTAACTGGAGTGAAAGTAATGGTAAAATAATGGTAAATAATGGTAACTTGAGTGAAAACAATGGTAAAATATAGGTATATAATGGTAACTGGAGTGAAAATAAAGGTAAAATAATGAAAAATAATGGTAAAATAATGTTAAATAATGTTAACTGGAGTGAAAATAATGGTAAGATAATGGTAAATAATGGTATCTGGAGTGAAAATAATGGTAAATAATGATAAAATAATGGTTAATAATGGTAACTGGAGTGAAAATAATGGTAAAATAATGGTAAATAATGGTAACTGAAGTGAAAATAATGGTAAAATAATGGTTAATTATGGTAACTGGAGTGAAAATAATGGTAAAAGAATGGTAAATAATGATAAAATAATGGTAAATAATAGGGATGGGATCGAATACCAAAATCCTTATTCGAATATTCGTCGGACATATTCGAATATTTTCGAATATTCGAATTTTATTCGACTTTTACTGAGTTTAGATAGAATTTCCAGAAACTAAACGTGTCCGAATTTTCTTAATATCCGAAATATGTCACATTTGATAATTGTTATCGTATCAGTGTTTGCTGTTCATTCCTGTTAAATATCTTAATATGTAGGACTTGAGTAAAGAAGTTTAAATCAAAACTAGTATTGTCTGTTGTTATTTACGGGTAGCATATTATACTGAAGAATAGACTCTGACGCTGATGTCAACAGTCCGAGATGCGTTCTAAATTTAGATCAGCACGAACTCTTAAGAAGACTGTGTTCTATTATTATGGAATGACATAGCTCAGATCGAAAACCAAATTAAACTGCCATTGAAACAAATTTGTCTATATTTCAACACACGTGATTTATAATTGTCGCAATTCATTTACTAATTTTTCCCATAAAAGACATATGAAAATATTGATAATCTATACCGTGATCGCAAGAAAAACAAACTGTCAACTTTCCAATTAGCACCGCGGGTGACAATAAACAGGCTTTAATCCATCGCCCTTGTAGGCAATCAGTCCAATAATTAGGGCCTATACAGCACCACCTGCTGTGTCACTTTGTTTTTATAACAATTAAGTACACCTGCAATTTTGGTTGATACGACAATAAGGCAGAGAAAAAGATGTTTACCCCCTGCTCAACCTTGAGAACAAGAGATCAATTAATGTTTGTGTAATTTTTAGAAAGGGCTGTATTTACCTACATGTAAGTGGTCTATGACCCTATATTGACGCATTTTATTACGGAAAACTCCAGTATTTTTAATCTAACATTCTTTTTGGATGAGAGCATACTTATATTAAAAAATCTCGAATATTCGAATCCTAAAATCTCATTCGAATATTCGTTGTCAAACCGAATATTCGACTATTCGAATATTCGGCCCCATCCCTAGTAAATAATGGTAACGGGGTGAAAATAATGGTAAAATTACGGTAAATTACGGTAACTGGAGTGAAAATAGTGGTAAATAATGGTAAATAATGGAATCTGGAGTGAAAATAATGGTAAAATTATGGTAAATAATGGTAACTGGAGTGAAAATAATGGTAAAATAATGGTAAATAATGGTAACTGGAGTGAAAATAATGGTAAAATAATGGTTAATAATGGTGACTGGAGTGAAAATAATGGTAAAAGAATGGTAAAATAATGGTATATAATGGTAACTGGAGTGAAAATAATGGTAAAATAATGGTAAATAATGGTAACTGGAGTGAAAATAATGGTAAATAATGATAACTGGAGTGAAAATAATGGTAAAATAATGGTAAATAATGGTAACTGGAGCGAAAATAATGGTAACTGGAGTGAAAATAATGGTAAAATAATGGTAACTGGAGTGAAAATAATGGTAAAATAATGGTAAATTATGTTAACTGGAGTGAAAATAATGGTAAAATAATGGTAAATAATGGTAACTTGAGTGAAATTAATGGTAACTGGAGTGAAAATAATGGTAAAATAATGGTAAATAATGGTAACTGGAGTGAAAATAATGGTAAAATAATGGTGAAAAATGGTAACTGGAGAGAAAATCATTGTAAAATAATGGTAAAAAATTGTAACTGGGGTGAAAATAATGGTAAAATAATGGTAAATATTGGTAACTGTAGTGAAAATAATGAGAAAATAGTGGTAAAATAATGGTAAATAATGGTTACTGCAGTGAAAAAATGGTAAATAATGGTAAATAATGGTAACTGGTGTGAAAGTGATGGTAAAATAATGGTAAATAATGGTAACTTGGGTGAAAATAATAGTAAAATAATGGCGAATAATGGTCACTGGAGTGAAAATAAAGGTAAAATAATGGAAAATAATGGTAAAATAATGGTAAATAATGGTAACTGGAGTGAAAATTATGGTAAAATAATGGTAAATAATGGTCACTGGAGTGAAAATAAAGGTAAAATAATGTTAAAATATTGGCAAATAATGGTACCTGAAGTGAAAATAATGGTAAAATAATGGTAAATAATGGTAACTGGAGTGAAAATAATGGTAAAATAATGGTAAATAATGATAAAATAATGGTAAAATAATATTAAATAATGGTACAATAATGGTAAATAATGTTAACTGGAGTGAAAATAATGGTAAAATTATGGTAAATAATGTTAACTGGAGTGAAAATAATGGTTAATAATGGCAACTGGAGTGAAAATAATGGTAAAATAATGGTAAATAATGGTAACTGAAGTGAAAATAATGGTAAAATAATGGTAAATTATGGTAACTTGAGTGAAAACAATGGTAAAATAAAGGTATATAATGGTAACTGGAGTGAAAATAAAGGTAAAATAATGAAAAATAATGGTAAAGTAATGTTAAATAATGTTAACTGGAGTGAAAATAATGGTAAAATAATGGTAAATAATGGTATCTGGAGTGAAAATAATGGTAAATAATGATAAAATAATGGTTAATAATGGCAACTGGAGTGAAAATAATGGTAAAATAATGGTAAATAATGGTAACTGAAGTGAAAATAATGGTAAAATAATGGTAAATAATGATAAAATAATGGTAAAATAATATGAAATATTGGTAAAATAATGGTAAATAATGGTTACTGGAGTGAAAATAATGGTAAAATAATGGTAATTAATGGTAAATATGGTAACTGGAGTAAAAATAATGGTACAATAACTGGAGTGAAAATAATGGTAAATAATGGTAACTGGAGTGAAAATAATGATAAAATAATGGTAAATAATGGTAACTGGAGTGAAAATAATGGTAAAATAATGGTAAATAATGGTTACTGGAGTGAAAATAATGGTAAAATAATGGTAAATAATGGTAACTGGAGTAAAAATAATGGTAAAATAATGGAAAATAACGGTAACTGGAATGAAAATAATGGTAAAAGAAGGTAAATAATGATAAAATAATGGTAATATAATATTAAATAATGGTAAAATAATGGTAAATAATGGTAACTGGAGTGAAAATAATGGTAAAATTATGGTAAATAATGGTAACTGGAGTGAAAATAATGGTAAGATAATGGTAAATAATGGTAACTGGAGTGAAAATAATGGTAAAATAATGGTAAATAATAGGTACTGGAGTGAAAATAATGGTAAAATGATGGTAAATAATCGTAACTGGAGTGAAAGTATTGGTAAAATAATGGTAACTATTGGTATCTGCAGTGAAAATAATGGTAAAATGATGGTAAATAATCGTAACTGGAGTGCAAATAATGGTAAAAAAAATGGTAAATAATGGTAAAATAATGGTAA
Organism: Corbicula japonica; assembly: GCA_038501625.1. Lineage (NCBI taxonomy): Eukaryota > Metazoa > Mollusca > Bivalvia > Venerida > Cyrenidae > Corbicula > Corbicula japonica. The sequence continues at coordinate 2,094,431 of JAZAYU010000083.1, read as the reverse complement.
ATAATGGTAACTGGAGTGAAAATAATGGTAAAATGATGGTAAATAATGGTAACTGGAGTGAAAATAATGGTAAAATAATGGTAAATAATGGTGACTGGAGTGGAAATAATGGTATAATAATGGTAAAATAATGGTATATAATTGTAACTGGAGTGAAAATAATGGTAAATTAATGGTAAATAATCGTAACTGGAGTGAAAATAATGGTAAATAATGATAACTGGAGTGAAAATAATGGTAACTGGAGAGAAAATCATTGTAAAATAATGGTAAAAAATGGTAACTGGGGTGAAAATAATGGTAAAATAATGGTAAATATTGGTAACTGTAGTGAAAATAATGAGAAAATAATGGTAAAATAATGGTAAATAATGGTTACTGTAGTGAAAAAATGGTAAATAATGGTAACTGGTGTGAAAGTGATGGTAAAATAATGGTAAATAATGGTAACTAGAGTGAAAATAATAGTAAAATAATGGCAAATAATGGTCACTGGAGTGAAAATAAAGGTAAAATAATGGAAAATAATGGTAAAATAATGGTAAATAATGGTAACTGGAGTGAAAATAATGGTAAAATAATGGTAAATAATGGTCACTGGAGTGAAAATAAAGGTAAAATAATGGTAAAATATTGGCAAATAATGGTACCTGAAGTGAAAATAATGGTAAAATAACGGTAAATAATGGTAACTGGAGTGAAAATACCGTATAGCGGGTTATTTCTGCGGTCATAAATTTCTGCGTTTTGCCCTAAAAAATGGATGCAAAAATTTCTGCGCTTTTTATTTCTGCGTTTTCGGTTCCCATGAAGGATAAATTTCTGCGGTTCATATTGGGTAAAGTGTCGTAAGAATAACACGACTATGATATACGCATACTATTTGTTTTTCACAGATATTTTATTCATAAGTAATACCTGCTACTCAATTTATTTTATCAAAAAAACAACAACAAAGATATTAATCATCGATGAATAACAACTCTCAAACAACTATTCAATTGAATAGAATGTTTGAGAAATGTTTGAGCAAATGTCGCGTTTATAGTATGCCTATATGATAACAATGTGCGGTAATTGATCGTAATTATTTTACCCTGTCTGTATTATAAAAACGGATTTTCTCGGATATGGCCACTCCGACGATTTTCGCTTGAAAATGAGATAATATTTTGCGATTTAAATTTCTGCTGGTTTTTTATTTCTGCTGGATATATTTCTGCGATTTCATCCAAAGACCGCAGAAACGCAGAAATTTGACACCCGCAGAAATTACCCGCTATACGGTAATGGTAAAATAATGGTATATAATGATAAAATAATGGTAAAATAATATTAAATAATGGTAAAATAATGGTAAATAATCGTAACTGGAGTGAAAATAATAGTAAAATTATGGTAAATAATGGTAACTGGAGTGAAAATAATGGTGAAATGATGGTAAATAATGGTTACTGGCGTGAAAATAATGGTAGAATTATGGTTAATTATGGTAACTGGTGTGAAAGTAATGGTAAAATAATGGTAAATAATGGTAACTTGAGTGAAAACAATGGTAAAATAAAGGTATATAATTGTAACTGGAGTGAAAATAAAGGTAAAGTAATGAAAAATAATGGTAAAATAATGTTAAATAATGTTAACTGGAGTGAAAATAATGGTAAAATAATGGTAAATAATGGTATCTGGAGTGAAAAGTCGGTAAATAATGATAAAATAATGGTTAATAATGGCAACTGGAGTGAAAATAATGGTAAAATAATGGTAAATAATGGTAACTGAAGTGAAAATAATGGTAAAATAATGGTAAATTATGGTAACTGGAGTGAAAATAATGGTAAAAGAATGGTAAATAATGATAAAATAATGGTAAATAATAGGGATGGGATCGAATACCAAAATCCTTATTCGAATATTCGTCGGACATATTCGAATATATTCGAATATTCGAATTTTATTCGAATTTTATCTGAGTTTAGATAGAATTTCCAGAAACTAAACGTGTCCGAATTTTCTTAATATCCGAAATATGTCACATTTGATAATTGTTATCGTATCAGTGTTTGCTGTTCATTCCTGTTAAATATCTTAATATGTAGGACTTGAGTAAAGAAGTTTAAATCAAAACTAGTATTGTCTGTTGTTATTTACGGATAGCATATTATACTGAAGAATAGACTCTGACGCTGATGTCAACAGTCCGAGATGCGTTCTAAATTTAGATCAGCACGAACTCTTAAGAAGACTGTGTTCTATTATTATGGAATGACATAGCTCAGATCGAAAACCAAATTAAACTGCCATTGAAACAAATTTGTCTATATTTCAACACACGTGATTTATAATTGTCGCAATTCATTTACTAATTTTTCCCAATAAAGACAGATGAAAATATTGATAATCTATACCGTGATCGCAAGAAAAACAAACTGTCAACTTTCCAATTAGCACCGCGGGTGACAATAAACAGGCTTTAATCCATCGCCCTTGTAGGCAATCAGTCCAATAATTAGGGCCTATACAGCACCACCTGCTGTGTCACTTTGTTTTTATAACAATTAAGTACACCTGCAATTTTGGTTGATACGACAATAAGGCAGAGAAAAAGATGTTTACCCCCTGCTCAACCTTGAGAACAAGAGATCAATTAATGTTTGTGTAATTTTTAGAAAGGGCTGTATTTACCTACATGTAAGTGGTCTATGACCCTATATTGACGCATTTTATTACGGAAAACTCCAGTATTCTTAATCTAACATTCTTTTTGGATGAGAGCATACTTATATTAAAAAATCTCGAATATTCGAACCCTAAAATCTCATTCGAATATTCGTTGTCAAACCGAATATTCGACTATTCGAATATTCGGCCCCATCCCTAGTAAATAATGGTAACGGGGGTGAAAATAATGGTAAAATTATGGTAAATAATGGTAACTGGAGTGAAAATAATGGTAAATAATGGAATCTGGAGTGAAAATAATGGTAAAATTATGGTAAATAATGGTAACTGGAGTGAAAATAATGGTAAAACAATGGTAAATAATGGTAACTGGAGTGAAAATAATGGTAAAATAATGGTAAATAATGATAAAATAATGGTAAAATAATATTAAATAATGGTAAAATAATGGTAAATAATGGTTACTGGAGTGAAAATAATGGTAAAATTATGGTAAATAATCGTAACTGGAGTGAAAGTAATGGTAAAATAATGGTAAATAATGGTAACTGGAGTGAAAATAATGGTAAAAGAAAGGTAAATAATGGTAACTGGAGTGAAAATAAAGGTGAAATAATGAAAAAAATGGGTAAAATAATGTTAAATAATGTTAACTGGAGTGAAAATAATGGTAAAATAATGGTATATAATGGTAACTGAAATGAAAATAATGGTAAAATAATGGTAAATAATGGTAACTGGAGTGAAAATAATGGTAAAATAATGGTAAAAAATGGTAAATAATGGTAACTGGAGTTAAAATAATGGTAAAATAATGGTAAATAATGGTAACTGGAGTGCAAATAATGGTAAAATAATGGTAAATAATGATAAAATAATGGCAAAATAATATTAAATAATGGTAAAATAATGGTAAACAATGGTAACTGGAGTGAAAATAATGGTAAAATTATGGTAAATAATGGTAACTGTAGTGAAAATAATGGTAAAATTATGGCAAATAATGGTAACTGGAGTGAAAATAATGGTAAAATAATGGTAAATAATGGTAACTGGAGTGACAATAATGGTAAAATAATGGTAAATAATGGTAACTGGAGTGAAAATAATGGTAAAATTATGGTAAATAACGGTTACTGGAGTGAAAATAATGGTAAAATTATGGTAGATAATCGTAACTGGAGTGAAAGTAATGGTAAATTTATGGTAAATAATGGTAACTGGATTGAAAATAATGGTAAAATAATGGTAAATAATCGTAACTGGAGTGAAAATAATGGTAAAAAAACGGTAAATTATGATAAAATAATGGTAAATAATGGTAACTGGAGTGAAAATAATGGTAAAATAATGGTAAATAATGGTAACTGCAGTGAAAATAATGGTAAAATAATGCTAAAATAATGGTATATAATGGTAACTGGAGTGAAAGTAATGGTAAAATAGTGGTAAATAATGGTAACTGGAGTGAAAATAATGGTAAAATAATGGTAAATATTGGTAAATAATGGTAACTGGAGTAAAAATAATGGTAAAATAATATAAAATAACGGTAACTGTAGTGAAAATAATGGTAAAAAAAGGTAAATAATGATAAAATAATATTAAAATAATATTAAATAATGGTAAAAGAATGGTAAATAATGGTAACTGGAGTGAAAATAATGGTAAAATTATGGTAAATAATGGTAACTGGAGTGAAAATAATGGTAAAATAAAAGTAAATAATGGTAACTGGAGTGAAAATAATGGAAAAATAATGGTAAATAATAGGTACTGGAGTGAAAATAATGGTAAAATAATGGAAAATAACGGTAACTGGAGTGAAAATAATGGTAAAAAGGTAAATAATGATAAAATAATGCTAAAATAATATTAAATAATGGTAAAATAATGGTAAATAATGGCAATTGGAGTGAAAATTATGGTAAAATTATGGTAAATAATGGTAACTGGAGTGAAAATAATGGTAAAATAATGGTAAATAATGGTAACTGGAGTGAAAATAATGGTAAAATAATGGTAAATAATGATAAAATAATGGTAAAATCATATTAAATAATGGTAAAATAATGGTAAATAATGGTTACTGGAGTGAAAATAATGGTAAAATTATGGTAAATAATCGTAACTGGAGTGAAAGTAATGGTAAAATAATGGTAAATAATGGTAACTGGAGTGAAAATAATGGTAAAATAAAGGTAAATAATGGTAACTGGAGTGAAAATAAAGGTGAAATAATGAAAAATAATGGTAAAATAATGTTAAATAATGTTAACTGGAGTGAAAATAATGGTAAAATAATGGTATATAATGGTAACTGAAATGAAAATAATAGTAAAATAATGGTAAATAATGGTAACTGGAGTGAAAATAATGGTAAAATAATGGTAAGAAATGGTAAAAAATGGTAACTGGAGTTAAAATAATGGTAAAATAATGGTAAATAATGGTAACTGGAGTGCAAATAATGGTAAAATAATGGTAAATAATGGTAACTGGAGTGAAAATAATGGTAAAATAATGGTAAATAATGATAAAATAATGGCAAAATAATATTAAAGTATGGTAAAATAATGGTAAACAATGGTAACTGGAGTGAAAATAATGGTAAAATTATGGTAAATAATGGTAACTGTAGTGAAAATAATGGTAAAATTATGGCAAATAATGGTAACTGGAGTGAAAATAATGGTAAAATAATGGTAAATAATGGTAACTTGAGTGACAATAATGGTAAAATAATGGTAAAGAATGGTAACTGGAGTGAAAATAATGGTAAAATTATGGTAAATAACGGTTACTGGAGTGAAAATAATGGTAAAATTATGGTAAATAATCGTAACTGGAGTGAAAGTAATGGTAAATTAATGGTAAATAATGGTAACTGGATTGAAAATAATGGTAAAATAATGGTAAATAATCGTAACTGGAGTGAAAATAATGGTAAAAAACGGTAAATTATGATAAAATAATGGTAAATAATGGTAACTGGAGTGAAAATAATGGTAAAATAATGGTAAATAATGGTAACTGGAGTGAAAATAATGGTAAAATAATGGTAAAATAATGGTATATAATGGTAACTGGAGTGAAAGTAATGGTAAAATAGTGGTAAATAATGGTAACTGGAGTGAAAATAATGGTAAAATAATGGTAAATAATGGTAAATAATGGTAACTGGAGTAAAAATAATGGTAAAATAATATAAAATAACGGTAACTGTAGTGAAAATAATGGTAAAAAAAGGTAAATAATGATAAAATAATTTTAAAATAATATTAAATAATGGTAAAAGAATGGTAAATAATGGTAACTGGAGTGAAAATAATATTAAAATTATGGTAAATAATGGTAACTGGAGTGAAAATAATGGTAAAATAATGGTAAAGAATGGTAACTGGAGTGAAAATAATGGTAAAATAATGGTAAATAATAGGTACTGGAGTGAAAATAATGGAAAAATTATGGTAAATAATCTTAACTAGAGTGAAAGTAATGGTAAAATAATGGTAAATAATGGTAACTGGAGTGAAAATAATGGTAAAATAATGGTAAATAATCGTAACTGGAGTGAAAATAATGGCAAACAAATGGTAAATAATGGTTAAATATGGTGTATAATGGTAACTGGAGTGAAAATAATGGTAAAATAATGGTAAATAATCGTAACTGGAGTGAAAATAATGGTAAAATAATGGTAAATAATGGTAACTGGAGTAAAAATAATGGTAAAATAATGGAAAATAACGGTAACTGGAGTGAAAATAATGGTAAAAAAGGTAAATAATGATAAAATAATGGTAAAATAATATTAAATAATGGTAAAATAATGGTAAATAATGGTAACTGGAGTGAAAATAATGGTAAAATTATGGTAAATAATGGTAACTGGAGTGAAAATAATGGTAAATAATGGTAACTGGAGTGAAAATAATGGTAAAATAATGGTAAATAATAGGTACTGGAGTGAAAATAATGGTAAAATAATGGTAAATAATGGTAACTGGAGTGAAAGTAATGGTAAAATAATGGTAAATAATGGTAACTGGAGTGAAAATAATGGTAAAATAATGGTAAATAATCGTAACTGGAGTGAAAATAATGGTAAAAAAACGGTAAATTATGATAAAATAATGGTAAATAATGGTAACTGGAGTGAAAATAATGGTAAAATAATGGTAAATAATGGTAACTGGAGTGAAAATAATGGTATAATAATGGTAAAATAATGGTAAATAATGGTAACTGGAGTGAAAATAATGGTAAAATAATGGTAAAAAATGGTAAGTGGAGAGAAAATCATTGTAAAATAATGGTAAAAAATGGTAACTGGGGTGAAAATAATGGTAAAATAATGGTAAATAATTGGTAACTGGAGTGAAAATAATGGTAAAATAATGGTAAATAATGGTAACTGGTGTGAAAGTGATGGTAAAATAATGGTAAATAATGGTAACTGGAGTGAAAATAATGGTAAAATAATGGTAAATAATGGTCACTGGAGTGAAAATAAAGGTAAAATAATGGAAAATAATGGTAAAATAATGGTAAATAATGGTAACTGGAGTGAAAATAATGGTAAAATAATGGTAAATAATGGTCACTGGAGTGAAAATAAAGGTAAAATAATGGCAAATAATGGTACCTGAAGTGAAAATAATGGTAAAATAATGGTAAATAATGGTAACTGGAGTGAAAATAATGGTAAAATAATAGGTACTGGAGTGAAAATAATGGTAAAATTATGGTAAATAATGGTAACTGGAGTGAAAGTAATGGTAAAATAATGGTAAAATAATGGTAAATAATGGTAACTGGAGTGAAAATAATGGTAAAATAATGGTAAATAATGGTAACTGGAGTGAAAATAATGTAAAAAAATGGTAAATAATGGTAAAATAATGGTAAATAATGGTAACTGGAGTGAAAATAATGGTAAAATAATGGTAAATAATGGTAACTGGAGTGAAAATAATGGTAAAATAATGGTAAATAATGGTAACTGGAGTGAAAATAATGGTAAAATAATGGAAAAAAATGTTTAAAAAAAGGGAAGTAATGGTAACTGGAGTGAAAATAATGGTAAAATAATGGTAAATAATGGTAACTGGAGTGAAAATTATATTGAAATAATGGTAAATAATGGTAACTGGAGTGAAAATAATGGTAAAATTATGGTAAATAATGGGAAATAATGGTAACTAGAGTGAAAATAATGGTAAAATAATGGTAAATAATGGTAACTGGAGTGAAAATAATGGTAAAATAATGGTAAATAATGGTTAACTGGAGTGAAAATAATGGTAAAATTATGGTAAATAATGGTAACTGGAGTGAAAGTAATGGTAAAATAATGGTAAATAATGGTAACTGGAGTGAAAATAATGGTAAAATAATGGTAAATAATGGTAACTGGAGTGAAAATAAAGGTAAAATAATGAAAAATAATGGTAAAATAATGGTAAATAATGGTAACTGGAGTGAAAATAATGGTAAAATAATGGTAAATAATGGTAACTGGAGTGAAAATAATGAGAAAATAATGGTAAAATAATGGTAAATAATGGCAACTGGAGTGAAAATAATGGTAAAATAATGGTAAATAATGGTAACTGAAGTGAAAATAATGGTAAAATAATGGTAAATAATGGTAACTGGAGTGAAAATAATGGTAAAAGAATGGTAAATAATGATAAAATAATGGTAAATAATGGTAACGGGGGTGAAAATAATGGTAAAATAATGGTAAATAATGGTAACTGGAGTGCAAATAATGGTAAATAATGGTAAATAATGGAATCTGGAGTGAAAATAATGGTAAAATAATGGTAAATAATGGTAACTGGAGTGAAAATAATGGTAAAATAATGGTAAATAATGGTAACTGGAGTGAAAATAATGGTAAAATAATGGTAAATAATGGTAAAATAATGGTAAAATGAAAATAATGGTAAAATAATGGTAAATAATGGTTACTGGAGTGAAAATAATGGTAAAATTATGGTAAATAATCGTAACTGGAGTGAAAGTAATGGTAAAATAATGGTAAATAATGGTAACTGGAGTGAAAATAATGGTAAAATAATGGTAAATAATGGTAACTGGAGTGAAAATAAAGGTAAAAATAATGGTAAATAATGGTAAAATAATGGTAAATAATGGTAACTGGAGTGAAAATAATGGTAAAATAATGGTAAATAATGGTAACTGGAGTGGAAAATAATGGTAAAATAATGGTAAATAATGGTAACTGGAGTGAAAATAATGGTAAAATAATGGTGTATAATGGTAACTGGAGTAAAAATAATGGTAAAATAATGGTAAATAATGGTAACTGGAGTGAAAATAATGGTAAAATAATGGTAAATAATGGTAACTGGAGTGAAAATAATGGTAAAATAATGGTAAATAATGGTAAAAATAATGGTTAAAAATAATGGTAACTGGAAAAATAATGGTAAAATAATGGTAAATAATGGTAACTGGAGTGAAAATAATGGTAAAATAATGGTAAATAATGGTAACTGGAGTGAAAATAATGGTAAAATAATGGTAAAATAATGGTAACTGGAGTGAAAATAATGGTAAAATAATGGTAAATAATGGTAACTGGAGTGAAAATAATGGTAAAATAATGGTAAATAATGGTAACTGGAGTGAAAATAATGGTAAAATAATGGTAAATAATGGTTACTGGAGTGAAAATAATGGTAAAATAATGGTAAATAATGGTAACTGGAGTGAAAATAATGGTAAAATAATGGTAAATAATGGTAACTGGAGTGAAAATAATGGTAAAATAATGGTAAATAATGGTAACTGGAGTAAAAATAATGGTAAAAAATGGTAAATAATGGTAAAATAATGGTAAATAATGGTAACTGGAGTGAAAATAATGGTAAAATAATGGTAAATAATGGTAACTGGAGTGAAAATAATGGTAAAATAATGGTAAATAATGGTAACTGGAGTGAAAATAATGGTAAAATAATGGTAAATAATGGTAACTGGAGTGAAAATAATGGTAAAATAATGGTAAATAATGGTAAATAATGGTAACTGGAGTGAAAATAATGGTAAAATAATGGTAAATAATGGTAACTGGAGTGAAAATAATGGTAAAATAATGGTAAATAATGGATAGTAAAATAATGGTAGTAAAATAATGGTAAAATAATAAATAATGGTAAAATAATGGTAAATAATGGTAACTGGAGTGAAAATAATGGTAAAATAATGGTAAATAATGGTAACTGGAGTGAAAATAATGGTAAAATAATGGTAAATAATGGTAACTGGAGTGAAAATAATGGTAAAATAATGGTAAATAATGGTAACTGGAGTGAAAATAATGGTAAAATAATGGTAAATAATGGTAACTGGAGTGAAAATAATGGTAAAATAATGGTAAATAATGATAAAATAATGGTTCCTGGAGTGAAAATAATGGTAAAATAATGGTAAATAATGGTAACTGGAGTGAAAATTAATGGTAAAATAATGGTAAATAATGGTAACTGGAGTGAAAATAATGGTAAAATAATGGTAAATAATGGTAACTGGAGTGAAAATAATGGTAAAATAATGGTAAATAATGGTAAAATAATAATGGTAACTGAGCGAAAATAATGGTAAAATAATGGTAAATAATGGTTACTGGAGTGAAAATAATGGTAAAATTATGGTAAATAATGGTAACTGGAGTGAAAGTAATGGTAAAATAATGGTAAATAATGGTAACTGGAGTGAAAATAATGGTAAAATAAAGGTAAATAATGGTAACTGGAGTGAAAATAATGGTAAAATAATGAAAAATAATGGTAAAATAATGGTAAATAATGTTAACTGGAGTGAAAATAATGGTAAAATAATGGTAAATAATGGTAACTGAGTGAAAATAATGGTAAAATAATGGTAAATAATGGTAACTGGAGTGAAAATAATGGTAAAATAATGGTAAATAATGATAAAATAATGGTAAATAATGGTAACTGGAGTGAAAATAATGGTAAAATAATGGTAAATAATGGTAACTGGAGTGAAAATAATGGTAAAATAATGGTAAATAATGGTAACTGGAGTGAAAATAATGGTAAAATAATGGTAAATAATGATAAAATAATGTATAATGGTAACTGGTGTGAAAATAATGGTAAAATAATGGTAAATAATGGTAACTGGAGTGAAAATAATGGTAAAATTATGGTAAATAATGGTAACTGTAGTGAAAATAATGGTAAAATAATGGTAAATAATGGTAACTGGAGTGAAAATAATGGTAAAATAATGGTAAATAATGGTAACTGGAGTGAAATAATAATGGTAAAATAATAGTAAATAATGGTAACTGGAGTGAAAATAATGGTAAAATTATGGTAAATAATGGTAACTGGAGTGAAAATAATGGAAAAATTATGGTAAATAATGGTAACTGGAGTGAAAATAATGGTAAAATAATGGTAAATAATGGTAACTGGAGTGAAAATAATGGTAAAATAATGGTAAATAATGGTAACTGGAGTGAAAATAATGGTAAAATTATGATAAAATAATGGTAAATAATGGTAACTGGAGTGAAAGTAATGGTAAAATAATGGTAAATAATGGTAACTGGAGTGAAAATAATGGTAAAATAATGGTAAAATAATGGTAAATAATGGTAACTGGAGTGAAAATAATGGTAAAATAATGGTAAATAATGGTAACTGGAGTGAAAATAATGGTAAAATAATGGTAAATAATGGTAAATAATGGTAACTGGAGTAAAAATAATGGTAAAATAATGGAAAATAACGGTAACTGGAGTGAAAATAATGGTAAAAAAAGGTAAATAATGGTTATAGAAAATTATGGTAAAATAATGGTAAATAATGGTAAAAGAATGGTAAATAATGGTAACTGGAGTGAAAATAATGGTAAAATTATGGTAAATAATGGTAACTGGAGTGAAAATAATGGTAAAATAATGGTAAATAATGGTAACTGGAGTGAAAATAATGGTAAAATAATGGTAAATAATGGTAAGTGGAGTGAAAATGGTAAAATAATGGTAAAAAAAAATAATGGTAAATAATGGTAACTTCAGTGAAAATAATGGTAAAATAATGGTAAATAATGGTAACTGGAGTGAAAATAATGGTAAAATAATGGTAAATAATGGTAACTGGAGTGGAAAATATGGTAAGATAATGGTAAATAATGGTAAAATAATGGAAAATAATAGTAACGAGTGAAAATAATGGTAAAATAATGGTAAATAATGATAAAAAAATGGTAAAATAATGGTAAGTTATGGTAACTAGAGTGAAAATAATGGTAACTGGAGTGAAAATAATGGTAAAATAATGGTAAATAATGGTAACTGGAGTGAAAATAATGGTAAAATATTGGCAAATAATGGTAACTGGAGTGAAAATAATGGTAAAATATTTGCAAATAATGGTAACTGGAGTGAAAATAATGGTAAAAAAGGTAAATAATGATAAAATAATGCTAAAATAATATTAAATAATGGTAAAATAATGGTAAATAATGGCAATT